>CM034541.1:32735851-33335851 GCA_020002185.1 Paraescarpia echinospica
CTCGCCAAGAAGTGAGTCTGGTTAAAATGACGTATTTTGAAGCATCATTGTTTGGGATTCATTCATCGATGCATGTACCACAATTAGAAATGTTATATATTATGTATGTTTTCGATAACGAAATGAAATTACGAAATAGCACCATACAAAATAAAAAGTACCTTAAGGCAAGAGAACGTGAACCCATGCCCTCTGAGCGATGCGCCACCTAGTGACTAAGCAAGTTATGTGGCATAGAAATTAACAATGCAAAATCTAACTGTTGATTTATTTTATTATGTGACTTGTTTCAAAACATAATACTCCTGGCAAGGGCTTCTTCTCATTTATTTTGTATTTCATAGTTTTCGGATTTAAGGTAAAGCCGCCTTACGGACAAACATATCAAAGCGGTATATTCTCCTAGGAGCGTAATAAAAGCTGCCACCTCACGGCGCCTGGGTAATCGAGGCTAGACTGTATTAAGTAATGCAATACTATGGACTCTTTTATTCTTTTTATTTCAGCACTGCACGCGTGTGTAGACCAATAACAGGCTACAGTACAACCAAGATACAGAATGCAAGTACAATTCTAAAGCACACGTTGTTGCGTTATTTTTCCTACTAGAATTCCTGTGATTCACTTATAATGAGACCAATTCTAAACAATGTTATCAGGAAGACACCATTTAAATCAAAGTATGTTAATTTATTCAAGCACAATCGGGGTTTATGTGCTTATTATCATGAAAAATATATATACTACACAAATACACACGTAATACATACGAGTACATGCCCCTAAACGCGTGCGCCCTTGTGCGTTCCTAGTGTGTTATGATCGTTAGTAGTATAGGGGAGGTTATTGGGCCCGTGCACGACACCTTTGGTGACCTTTGGGCAAAACTTTACTAATAAAAAACGTTGTAATTACCCCTAATCGTTTTCGGCAACCTACATATAAAAAAGATCAAAGGATTTTTTGACACTAAACGTTTTCCGCAACCTACTTATAAAAAAACGTGATGGATTACCCCCTCTAAGTACATTTGAGGTGCCACCTAGCGGTGAGTGTAGAGATCATTTCAGTTTGTCCCCTAGCGATCAACGCCGTACCTAGCGCGTGCTGACCTAAGCAATATATGACGCGGTTATATAACCGCGATAAAACCACTGTGTGCAGACTTCCCCCATCAGCCCTATGAGGATGCCCCGCTGTATCCTATGTTAGCAGCAGTGCGATAAGCGACCGGCACTGCAGCAGCAGCAGCAGCAGCAGCAGTGGACTATGACCCCGGCTCGGCAGTATAGCTGGCTAGCGCTGTGCGTTCTAGTGGTGCGATCAAAACGAAACCAATCCGTTGTGCGTTTAAATAAATAAATAAATAAATCTAGTGGTGCGACCAAAACGAAACCAATGGATAAATACGCTAACGTTCAGTGGGCCCCCCGTATGGCGCTGTACGTAGGGTGTTTATGCAGTGGATACAGACGAGTGGAAATGTGAGTAGTAGAGACTGCAGTATTTATTGACTGCTAAAATTATATAGCCGCGCGCGGCCAATGCCCGCCCTATAGGGGGAGAACGGCGCGCGAAAGCCGCGCCGCGTATAGAGTTCGGTCGTCGGGGTGGGCGTATACCACGACCCATTGTTTCCTCGTCGGAGGAATGAAGACACGAGGCTGGTGTCGTCGTCGAAGTCATCGGCGTCAGCGTCGTTGATAGGTGGTGGTGGAGTGATTGGTCGAGGGGGGTGCGCTGTTGGGGCGACAGTACATACTGGCTTTGTTGCTGCTTCTGGCAGGGCGGCGGCCGTTCTGGTAGGCAGTTGGATTTCTCTATGAAATAAACCGCAATATATGTAGGCGTGTTTAAACAAAGGGCGCCAAAATAAAATGAGAACCATGCATGCATGCACTTACGAGGAGGCGTTGTTGTATTCATAGTTGTGCTTGAAATAGCCAAACGGTGAAATGCGCCGTCAAGTGTATGCTGCGACTCCATGTATGAATGCGCCGTCAAACAGCGGCGGCGCATGACACTACGGCTTATCGCGATCGGAATGTGAAGGGAGAACAATGCCATATCAAAAACAATAAACGAAAAGCTAAAAGCATGAAAGTAAGCGTTGTATATGATTAGTTAGGGCTCGGGAATCGTGTGGTGTAGTGATATTAGAGAAATTCGATGTAAAGACACATTTGACGATGAATGTACTGACATGACCGCTAACTTTTTTCCTAAAACAAATACCTCGGTAACTGCGTCGTATGTGTTAAGTACGCATGCGCGTTATTTTTTAAGATAACTGTAGACAATGCCATTTCAAAAACAATCAACGAAAAGCTAAAAGCATGAAAGTAAGCGTTGTATATGATTAGTTAGGGCTCGGGAATCGTGTGGTGTAGTGATATTAGAGAAATTCAATGTAGATACACATTTGACGATGAATGTACTGACATGACCGCTAACTTTTTTCATAAAACAAATGCGTCGTACGTGTTAAGTACGCATGCGCGTTATTTTGTAAGATAACGGTAGACTAGGCAGTATGTGTTAAGTGCGCATGCGCCTTATTTTGTAAAGTATAAAACGGGTGAGAAAATGCTATGTTGTATGACGCCAGTGTTCTAACGTATTGTTTCAGCAGCAGCAGCAGACGTTCTCCCGCGGCAACAATAATGGCAGACGAGATACCAAAAAAGATGAAGGCGGCGCACAAGCAGAGTCCGAAGGTGGCGGCGGCCGGCGTCGGTCAACAGCAGCAACCTACGGCAGCAGCAGCAGCGGTGTCAACGGGGGCGGCGCTGGTTAATAACAGGCCCGTGGTGGTCAACGCGCCACCGCTGGTAGCCGCCGGTCGTAAGCGAAGCGCCGAAGAGGCCTTGGGGAGCGTCGAGGTGGCTGCGGGGCAGCCGGTACGCGTCACTCGAGCGCGAATATGAGTCGGCGGCGTCGACACGGGCCACATTGGTGAGTCTGAGGGACCTAAAGTGTGCTAACAACGGCGTGTATAAAATTAAGACGCCCGTTATGATCGACGCTGAATCGTACAAAGAGAATTGTACGTATTTGGGATGCTCCCGTTGTCGGCGAAAATTGTATCAGAAAAAGAAAGGCGGGCCTATGGTATGTCGAACGCACGGTGATGTGTTTGTGGCGACGAATTACTTCGCGTTGCGTGTGATGGTGAAGGATGGCGAGGACGACGAAGACAAGCTTTGGATCACTCTATTTGACACGCATATGTCTAATCTCGTCGAGTACCAGGCCGACTACTTGGTGGAGTTGATCGAGGAGCCGCTCCGCGATACCGTGCTGGAGTTAACCGGCACGGAAGTGGAGATCAGTGTGCGTAAGACGACTTGGAACGGGGAGTCTTCTTATACCGTGCGCACCTTGAAGAGATACGACGACGACGTCTAATGTGTGTTTGTTGTGTTGTTTGTAGAAGGAAGAGTGCCCGATACTGGTAGATTTGCTGACGCATGCAAACGTGCAACAACGAATGCTAAGGTGGCGTGGTCGTGAAATAACTGAGGAGGCCGCGCAACTACTAGCCGAGACGGCCGAGAATTACATAAAGGCGTTTAGGCTAGCCTACGAAACGAACTTAATTATTAGCGTTCTTCCGTAACTAACAGTTGTGTTTATATGCTGTAGGAGGTGCGCCGCGTACTGCAGGATATGTTAGCTACCAACGAAAGGACACGTGCGAGGTACGACGAGGTTGCCGCGTTCGTAAGAACGCTGCTGGAACGTGGAGTGGAGGGGGTCTATAAAGAGGGAGGAGGAGGCCGAGAAGGAAGGTCGAAATCAGGCGGACTAATCAAAATAATGTGTTGTAGGAAGTGCGGCGCGCCAGGCGTGAATGTATGCGAGATTTCGTAGACGCGTTGCTGACGGTGGTCACCGAACGTAAAGACTAGGACATGCTTTGTGCTGTAGGGATGCGGAGTGCGTGACGCTAGCGTGTTGGACGCCATCATAGAGGAGGCGCTTGACGTGTCGGATACAGCAGTGCGCCGATACATCGAAGCGACTCATGCGCCGGCACCGATGTACGACGAAAGCCTGTACTCGCCGCTGGGGACGATGGGGCCGACGTGCGCTCCGTGTTGGACCCTATCGGAGGACGTCTCGCAACGACAAATCGTTGTACCGGGTAGGGGCCAGTTGGCCTGTCGCTATGAGCGGCTCGCAATGGCCATCCTAGCCGAGTGCCTCGGTGAGATGATACTGGAGCGGGCGCGCGATAATTGCGGCGTATGTGAGCCCAATGAGGGCTGTCCGTACGTGCATATGGCCGGCTATCGTGTGGGTCGTCCGAACCGCGTGTACACACACCGCTTCGACAACGCGGGGTGCATCGTAACGCGTCACTTCAACGCCGTGTTGGGAGCGTTTCTGCGTCGTTCGCTTTTACCGTGCTTTACGCGTCTCGTGCTAATACTTCACGATACTAAGGCGGCCACTGGTCAGCAGCCGCAAACGGGTCGTGCGGGGAACTGTATTTGGTCCAGTTCGTTTCGGACTGGCTACTAGGCAGGGACTGGCACGACTACATGTCCAGCGCAGGAGCGGTCTCGAATAAAGAACGAACAATGCTTGCTTTGCAATAGAACATTAGTAAAAATCTCGACTAAAGAACAAACAATGCTTGCTTTGCTATAGTAACAAAGGCGTTGAACGCTGTTTTGAATGTTGTACGGTGCTTAATAAAACGTTGAAAATGTACTTTCCGTTTCAGAGTTACACACATTACCCAAAACAGTTCGAGTTACCTAAAAAAAAACACCGCTAGTGCGCAGCCACCACCCTTTCCGAGTTACCCAAAACGCAGTCCGAGTTACCTAAAACATTTATCCCGCTAGGGTGCAGCCACCACCACCCTTTCCGAGTTACCCACATTACCATAAATGCAGTCCGAGTTACCTAAAACATTCCCCGCTAGGGCGCACCCACCACCACCACAGCCTCCACTGTTATAAGTAGCGGTGCTCGAAAAAGTAGCAGCAGTCAGTAGCCCTTAGAGAATGCCGCCTTCTCCTACTAGGTGGCAATGTCCGAATTGCGGGGGTTATTTCGCGAAACAGGCGACGTTAGAGCGACACTCGAAGAGCTCGAAAAGATGCGGCAACAACGCGCTATGCGTAAAACGACGAGAGTGCCCAAAATGCGGCGCGACGTACACTACGCGCCACGCTATGCTACGACACCTGAAGGAGCGGTGCGGCCGTCAGACGGTGCCACCGCCTGGTAGTAGTAATGAACCGGCAGCCGCTAGGGCGGCGTCACCCGACGGTCTACAGCGCGTCGTGGACGAGCACCGGCGCAGCATAGAGACGTCGGTAGCGCGCGGTGCCGTGCAGTCCCGCTACAACTATCGCATGACCGCCTGTACGAGTATGCGGGTGCTCGAACCGCGTCTGAGGGCGATGTTTCGCGAGCAAAAGAATGCCTTTAAAATTAACGTGTGCTACGGTTTTGTATTGCGCCACAAGGTGTCGGGTCGTTACCGCTATTTTCATTCTTCCTGTAACTGCTGCGGCCGCCTCCTCGAAACGCCCGGCCTCGTTACCGATAGCCGTTCGTTCGAACGATTCCTCGACGCCGTGCGCACGATCGACGTACTGCAGTACGTCATCGCGCAGCGTCCCGACTCGGGCTGGGTCGTCGAGCTCGTAACGAACGCCATCTACTTCGTGAACGCCATCATCGCCCATACTATCGGGTGCGTTGGCGAGACGCTTCCCGCCTACGTGCGCACCAACAGGGCCATCGCGGCGTTGACGAAAGATCGTCGAGGCACGCCCTACGACGATCATCTATGCCTCTTCCGGTGCATCGGCCTCCACCTGCAAGGCGGCCGACGACGCGAAACGCGAAACGGCGGCAGAATCGATACGACCCGTTTAATAAAAGTCGCTAAACGACTGCACGCGCAGTATTGCCGCGCCATGCGCACGACGGCCTCGAACGGTGTCCGCCTGAACGAACTGGAACGCGTGGAGACGGTTTTCGGCATCAACATCGCCGTCTATCGACTGACGGCGGCAAATGGTGCCGCCTAACTAGTACGTCTGTCGCTCGAAGCGCACCCCACGACCCTGAACGTCAACGTGTACGAGACGCACTTCTCGTACATAAGCGACCTGCGCGCGTACACGAAAACGTACAAGTGCGGAAAATGCGGCAACGCCCTCTGGAGGACCACGTGGGATTTACGACGTCACGAAGCGACGTGTGAAGGTGGCGTTCGTCACGTGTTTCCCGGCGGCGTCTACCGGCCGACACCGTCCGTATTTCAGCGGCTCGACGACGAAGGCGTCGACGTCGGCGACGACGACCTGCGCTACTACCCGTACCGCGCGACGTTCGATTTTGAATGTTATTTCGCCGATAACGATCTACCGTCGGATACCGACAAATGCCGGTGGATAGCGCGACACGAACTGCTCAGCGTAAGCGTCGCGTCGAATGTCCCCGGCCACGAAGTGGCGCGGTGTTACGTCACGACCGGTGATTCGGCCGAACTCGCGCGTCGCCTCATCGACGATCTGGAAGCCGTGAGCGCGGCGGCGTGCGCGGCTCTACGCCCCCGCTACGACGGGACCTTCGAGGCGCTCGACGCGCTCGACGTCGACTGCCGGCGACGGTGCGACAACGATGACGCGTCACCGTACGCCGCACTCGCCGACCGTCTGTGGACGCACCTGCGTCAAATTCCCGTACTGAGATTCAATTCCGGTAAGTACGATCTGAATGTCGTCAAGAAGTACTTGACTCCCCTGCTCATAACCGGCGACGCGCAGCACACGTCGTCGGCGTTTACCATTAAACGACAGAACAATTACATGTGCCTGACGACGTCGACGTTGAAGTTCCTCGATATAACTAATTACCTCGCGCCCGGCGTTAGCTACGATCGCTTTCTGAAAGCGTACGGCTGCGCGGCGACGAAGGGGTACTTTCCGTACGAACATATCGACGCGTTGACGCGCCTGGACGAGACCGCCCTGCCGCCGCGCGAGGATTTCTACAGCCGCCTGAAACGCGAGGGAATCTCAGCGAAGGCGTACGAGATTTGCGCGACGGCGTGGCGTGACGAGCGCATGACGACGATGCGCGATTTTCTGATTTGGTATAATAATCGAGACGTGGCGCCGTTTCTCGAGGCCGTCGATCGGCAGTTCGCCTTCTATCGGCGCCGACGTATCGACATGTTCAAGGACGCCATCAGCGTACCGGGGTTGACGTTGTTGTACCTGTTCAATGACCTGCCGACGTCGATCCATTTCTCGCTGTTCAACGAACCCAACAAAGAGCTGCACCGCCTGCTGCAGTCGCAGATCGTCGGCGGCCCGTCGATCAACTTCGCGCGCCACCACGAGGCCGTCGTGACGGCGATTCGAGGCGACGCGTCACGCCCGTGTCGTGCGATAGTCGGTTTCGACGCGAACGGCCTCTATCTGTGGGCAATAATGCAGGAGATGCCGACGGGCTGGTACACGCGCTGGCGCGCGGAGAACGCCTTTCAACCGGAACGCGTGCACCGCTACGGTCGTATGGCCGTGGAGTGGTTGACGTGGGAGGCGGCGCGAACCGACGCGCGTATACGTAACCAGTTGAACGGGCGCGAGAAGCGCATCGGAAAGTACCGAGTCGACGGCTGGTGCGCCGCCACGCGAACGGCGTACCAATTTCACGGCTGCTACCTTCACGGCTGCCCGACGTGCCAGACGCACGTGACGACGAACGCCGTCAACGGTCAACCGATGACGACGCTGTACGCCGCGACGATCGCCGTGACGACCTACCTGCGCAGTTTCGTCGACAACGTCGTCGAAATGTGGGAGTGCCAGTGGCGCGCCGTGCGACCGCCCGCGGCGCCGACGCCGCCCGACGAGTCACGATGGCGACCGGCGGCCGCCCCCATTACGCGCTCGACGATACTGGAGGGTGTACGCGATGGCTCTCTGTTCGGTCTGGTGCAGTGCGATATCGCCGTGCCGGAAGCGCTGCGCGCCAAGTTCGCCGAAATGCAGCCCGTGTTCAAGAACGTCGATATCGCGCGCGACGATCTCAGCCCGTTCATGCGCCGCTACGCCGAGTCGCACGATCTCCTCACCCGACCTCAACGGATGCTCGTCGGTAGCTACTTCGGCGCCGAGATCGTGCTCGCGACGCCCCTCCTACGGTGGTATCTGGCGCACGGTCTCGTCGTGCTTTCGCCGCTTCGGCGAAACGTTCTCGGCGGCTCGACGCGAGGGCGACATCGATCCCGAAAAATCGATCATCGCCGATACCTTTAAACTTCTCGGCAACAGTTCGTACGAGAAAACGATTACGCGCGTCGATCGGCACCGGGAAATCAAGTTCGCCACGCCGGTCGGCGCCTCGATGCTCGTCAACAACCTTCGCTTCCGGCAACTCGACGTCGTCGTCGACGACGCGCTGTACGAGGTGGCGCTGAATAAGCGCAAAGTCGTCTAAGGCCTGCCGATGCAAATCGGCTATTTCGTCTACCAATACGCGAAATTGAGGATGCTCGAATTTTATTTCGATGTCATCGACGCCTACATCCCCCGCCCGCTCTTTCAGTACTGCGCTATGGACACGGACTCGGCGTACATCGCCCTCGCGGGGCGCGACGTCGACGCGCTGGTGGCGGAAGAACGGCGCGAACACTACTTCCGGAATCGATCGCTCTGGTTTCCGGCCGAATGCTGCGACGCGCACGTGGACGCGTACGTACGACGCCGCGTCGCCGGACTAGCGTGGGAGGACGCGCCGGCCTGCTGCGCGCGCCGGCGCCTGTTCGAACGTCGAACGCCGGATCTCTTCAAACAAGAGTGGCGCGGCGACGGAATCGTGGCCTTGTGCAGCAAGACCTACTACTGCTTCGGCGGCGACAACGGCGCAAAGTACAGCACGAAGGGTCTGAGCAAGCGTCAGAACGACATCGACGAGCACACCTTCCTCGCCGTACTGCGCGACCGACGCAGCGGCGTCGGCTGGAACCGCGGTTTCCAGTTGATAGACTCGTCCGTGTTGACGTATGTTCAAAAGCGCGCTGCGTTGAGCTACTTCTACGCTAAATGCCGCGTGCTCGACGACGGCGTCACCACGGCGCCGATACTCGTCTAACTTCTATAAGTACGACTACTACTCGTCTAACTCGTACTAACCTAAGGACTGCCCCACCCCCCCCTACTAGGGGTAGGTTCTATATGTATGTATGTAGGTAGGGTAATAAAAACAATTGCGCACAATTTCGTCATCATCGTTTTTTTTTAATTACTTCTACTATACACGTAACAGCGAAAGCGTTGTTAATGAAATGGTTTTAGCCAATCGAATACGAGACAGTCATTGGCCACCCGATCGGTGCCGAATAGGCTCTGGAACGTCGTCAACGGCATACCGCGACATCGGAGGAGGAGGTAGGCGACGCAATATTGTCCGCACACGTTAGAGGCGACGCTCTGCAGCCGCTTGTCGTTGTACGTCCACGCGTCGCCGCAGTTGCGGTGGAGGAACGCGCGGAAGTCGGCGTGCAGCGGCGGCAGACCGTACGAATCGAAGTACTCGCCTCGCCGGTCGACGTCCACCTAGACGGCCACCCAGTGCTCCCCCGGCTCGCCGCCGTCGTCGGTGTTGCACACGAAGGCCGTCGGGTAAGTGGTGGTGGTTGTGGTGGTAAGTAGCGCGTCTTTAGGCACGACGCCGACGACGATACGTTTAGCGTACGCATCGCGTTCCAGGCGACGCATCAGTTCGAACGTACCCATAGTTACCAGTCGTACACGACGTTCCGGTTCTTGTCGATCTCCAGCACCGTCTCGAATTCCGCGTACACGACGACGTTCACCGGTCGGGGTAGCGGCGTCCCGAAGTGCATTTCAGCGCCCACGGTCCCCTGACGCACGACGTTGAAATGGTGCAGCCGGCGCCGAAGTCCGTGCGCGATACGTCGTTTCCCTCGTCCTCGTACGCCTTTCCGGTGGCCGCGAAGAGATTCATGTAGCTTGGGACGTACCGGTTGTGCGGGAAGTCCGGTTGCTGCGGCTTGCTCGGCACCTGACGTCCGTCAACGACGAGCGTGAGGAAGTTTATGTCGTTGTGCCGCGCGTCAAACGGATTTCTAGTGTAGTCTCCGTTATTGGCGACGTTGTCGATCATCATCAGGAACACGCGTTTCGGATTCGTACCCATGTACAAGTTCTCGTGCGTATGCGATAGCGTACCCGCCGTTATCGAGAACGACTTGCAGTCGATGCGGCGCATCGGAAACTTAGCCGTTCCCAACGTCCACGCTTTGATATGACCCATCTGGACGTCCGGGTTCAACTTCACTTTTCGCACGTGCAGGCAAATCGACTGCAGCACGAGGCGCCACCCCGGTACGGTTTAGCATAAACGCGTCGACGTGCACGCGTCCCATCATCTCCACCTCGTCGCTATCGGCCGTCATGACGCGCCGCGCCTCGAACCCGGCGTTGTTGTTTCCGAGCGCGTCCATGTGTCCGGCGGTGTCTTTGTACAACAACGACCCCGTGAGATGCGACCGTTTCGCGTCGCAACCGTAACTCAGCAGAGTCACGAGGTAGGCCCGGTACGTTACGTATTGGTCGACGGCGTCACGAGCGTGCCGTTCAGCGACACGTCGATTTCACTGAACATCGAATGCAGGACATTGTTGACCGGGGCCACGTTGACCCCGGCCGCCATATTTGTACCGTCCCCCTGAACCACTTTGAAACGGACGCACACTTGAAGGCTCGCCAGGTCCGTATAGTCTTTGCCCGAGCCCGGGATGAGGAACTCGATAGGGCCGCCGGCGTCGAGAGCCGTCAGCGGCTGGTAGACGGTCCACTGACAGCTCTCGACGCTCGTCTGCGTCACCGACCCGCTGAACAGGTCCAGTTCGGCCTTCACGCCCTCGCACGATGCGCCATTCACGAACGCCATCATTAGTCGTCGAATATGTCGTTCGTTCGACGCCGTCTCTTCCGCTTACTGACGGTCGTCGCCGCTAGGCGCGGTCTCTTTATGGAGGCGCCGCGCGGCGCTGCTTCGTTTTTTTCCTCTTCGTCGGCGGCGGTTGCGACGGCGAATTCAATAGGCCGTCGAGAAGATCGACGCCGGCCTCCTTAGCGCGTCTTTTTATCGACAGTTTCAGATTGCCGCCGGTGTTGAGTGCACGTTTTCCCAACGCCAACGCGCCTCTCTTGATAAGCGTCATGGCGCTTCGAAACAGGCTCCCGAAGAGATTGCCCAGACCGTGTCCTCGTTGCCCCGTCCACCGACGAAGACCGGCAGCTGACCGCCGACCTATCGAACGCAGTAGTCCTCGTACGGGTTCTTCGTCGTCGGCATCGTCGTTAAAACAATTTCGATTTACAGCGTCTGATGTGAAGCGTCGTCACTAGCTTTCCCTGCTCGAATGGTATCGGTGTACCGAGATCGTCTCTTATATCGACCTCGATCGAATCGAATTGATGACGCAGCAGCTTCACGAATTGGACGCGGTCGAACGTTTCCGAAATAATGCTGCCGTTCGTACCGTAGACGGCGATGTTGCGAAGGAGCGTCGCGTACATGTCACCGACGACGCGCGGTTCCACGAGAACCGTGTTCACGTACAGGGTGTCGACGCCCGCCTTTATATCCACCGTATTGTGTCCTTCGTACGCGTACGTGTACGCGACGGGTATGGTGTCGATGACGACTGCAGGCGCGGCGCCCATCATCGGGGCACTCCTGATCATGTTGCTATGGAAACCTAGTACGTCCTTCAGACGGCTCGTATGAGGTATGATAAATTCGACACCCGGCGACATATGTAGCGTCATTCGGTTAGAGACGTCGCTGAACTCTAGGCGCGCCTTGACCTAATCGGTGCTCAATTTCTGTAGCGCCGCGTTGATCTGGTGCATCAACGTGTAAACGCTGTTGTAGAAACCGTGAGCAATCGTGCCCTGTCGGTATAGCAGGATGGTGGTGCCGATTTCGTCTATGTACGTGTAAGTACCCGGATCGCCCGTCGCGCAAGTCAGGAAGAAGTAGGCGTCCTTCTCTCTCACGTTGTACCACGTGTGCGGATACTGTAGCGTCACCAGTCCGCATTCCCACTCCCCCGACAGGTCGAAACGTCGCGGCAGCGTCGTGATGTAGTGCGTCAACGTATTTTCGGGGTGACGCTTCATAGACGCGTTGCTCGGTAGCGTCAGGTAAAAGTCAGACGAGACCCCCATCGTTTTGTCGTCGTCGTCGACCGCCAACACTCATAGACGGACTCGGGAGCAGGTAACCGAGACAGCTGCTCAACAGCGCCGTCCACAGGTTGGAATCGCCTTGACCTCTCGTCAGATTGTATATACTAACGGCGATGACGAAGTATAGGACGACGACCTGACAGAGGAATACGATTTCGGTCTTAGGGCATTCGTTGCCGCAGATTTGCCATGGAACGGGTTCGTGGACGGTGGCGGTGGTGGTGGTAGCGTCGACGGAGTCGTCCGTGTTGGTAGGTTCGCCCGAAGCGGTAGTATCATCGCCGAGCCTCGTCGCCTCGTCGATCATCGTCGCGCCACTGCGGTCTGTCGATATAGCAGGGGCCCTTATACAAGAACGAAAATCCGCTGCATAACCCCGCCTCGTGCAGCCGCCAGCACCCCTCGTGACGAGTCCAACAAGTCATTCTCATCTCCGCCGCCGAGCTAGTAGTCTTTATAGTTCCACGAGCGACTCGGCGTCGATCCAGCTGTTGAAGGAGGCCAGATAACCGCTCCATTTTACGAGTGCCTCCGGACCGCCGCCGCGACGACGACGACGCTGTAGAACCGCCTCCACGCGATACAGTTTGTCTTTCGGAACGACTACTCGTTGTAGTTCCGGTTCGTAGAAGGCGCCCTCTACCGGCGTCCCGGTGTCGTCCTTCAGGCGATAAACGGGCGGCTCGGACGGGTGCGCCTCTACGACGGTGAAGAGCTCCTCGCTCCAGTTAGCCATGTATCCTTTTTTGAATTGACCCCTCGTCTTGCTGATACGTACGCGATCTCCCTCGCGCAGTTTCAGTTTTTCCGTTGGCCGCAGCCGACGTTGCCGTACAATCGTTGCCATACGGTCTCCTGATTCGTCGCGTCGACACTCGCCGGCGTCCTACCGATGCTTCGGTGGTAGGTGTTGTTGTGCGATCGCACGAAATCCAGCAACGCCTTTACGTAGCGCAGCGTCTCGTGTTTCGTAAAATAGCGCCACATACGCGTCTTCAAAGTCCGATTAAACCGTTCCACGACGCTCGCTTTAGTCTCCTCGTTATGCGTCACGAAATGATGAACGCCGCGACTCTTTAGGAACGTTTGCAGGGGCCGGTTCAGAAACTCGGTCCCCTTATCGGTCTGCAGCGCGTTCGGCGTCTCGCCGCCGCCGCTCAGCAGGCGCTCGAAGGCCGCGACGAGCGACGGGCCGGACTTACTCTTCAACGGAACGCACCACGCCCGCTTCGAAAACACGTCGATGACCGTCAATAGGAATGTTATACCGTCGTTGTGCGTTTTCAGCCTAGTCAAGTCGACCAGATCGGCTTGCCACTGCTGGTTTCGACCGCCCACGATGACGCGACGTCGTTTGAAATGTCGTTTAACCGGTTTGTGTAGGGTATAGGCGTCCTGCGATGCTAGCCACCTCTCGACGGCCGGTCGTCGGAGATCGACGCCCGGTGCAACCCATCGACGCCTCCGTAACTTCCCACCCGTTTCGGATCGAAGTAGACGCTATTCAGTTCGTCGTCGTCGTTGTCGTTTCGTTGCTGTCGAGTCGTTGTTGGATTTCGTTTTGGCCGACGACGACGACTCCACCAGGACACCATGGCAACGACGACGACGACGACCACAAATGAACGACGATTATTATACACGTATAGAGAGCGATAACCGCGATGGTTAAGCTGACAACGATGGCCGTTATCGTTCGTCGTGACGGCATCGTCGTCACCACGCGTCCCACACCAATGCGTCAGCGGGGGATCGTTGTCTCTTTTTAGCGTCACGTCGTCTCCGCGCCGGCGTCGCTGGTGAACTAGCCGACGGCGGCATCGTCGCCGCCTCTTCTAGTAGCCGCTTCTGCCGCCGCTCCATGTACGCCCGATAGCGCGGGTTGCCTACGAATTCCATAGTGATATTCATACCCTTCATGCGCAACCCGAACTCTTTCCACCCTACGGGCGCTGTCGTCTTCGTTCTCGTTCGCATGAGATCGTTCACTAAATCGACCATGTTACTCCCCGCGATCGTTTCACCGGCGTTTACGAATTCGCCGCGGTCGTTCCATCGACACAACGGATCGGCTTTCATTTTCGCGATAAGCAGACCCGTCTTCCCTTTCAGAGTTTTCGGCATGCTGGCTATGATTTCGCGCTCTACGGCCTCCGACGATGGTGGGGCCGCCGCCGCTGCCGCCACAGGCGTCTCGCCGCCGCCGCCGCCGCCGCCGCCGCCGCCGCCGCCTCTGACCACCGACACGCGTACCGGTTGCGCCGCTCGAGCCGCCTCTATCGTGTTGTAGCGGCTCAGCAGTTGATTGTACGACGCCACCTTATCGCGTTCGGATAAATTCGACCGTTCTAGAATGTCCTTCATGTCGCTGTCCAGACTACTCAGCACACGTGATCGGGGCGTGCTCGGCGGCTGATCGATAATTGGCAGGAGGCTTTCCACCAATCGCTGGTCGACCAACGCCATCTTCTTTGCGTACTGCATCAATCACCCGCTGCCGATCACCTCTCTGAGCAGCGGGAGGAGAACGGTGCTCGCTAACGGCGCTAGCAGGGCCGTCAGAAAACCACCCGCACCCTTTTGCAAGACGACTCTCTTCTGCTTAACCGGAACTTGTTTGTCGGCAAGTTTACGCAGGTGATTCCTGTATTTCGCCAACACGCTTTTCTGCTTCGGCGACAACTTCACGTTCCCTTTCAGAATGTTGTACGCGCAATCGCACAGACTATAAATGAGACCGGCGTCCGCATGGCCGATGACGTCTTTTCGCAGATCGATGTTCCGCCTATGCCTCTACAACAGCTGCAGGGCGAAAATGTGTCTCTTCACTCGGTTCGTCGGTCCCGCCACCTTCGGTCGTCGCTTCGCTACCACCGCGCGTCCCGTCATAGCGACTAATAAGCGTACGCGGACACGTCCCTCTCTTCTTATAGACTGCCGCCGCCGCCGCCGCCACTCTTCCGTACGTAGACGTATTGAAGGCGATCGTCCGGAAATATGCACGAACGCAGGCGTATGTCCTCTTCCGTTTCCTGTTTCAGATCCACGAAGAGATAGCCGTACGCCGCCGACGTCGCGTCTTAGAAAGCCACTATCATGTAGTTGACCTTTCCCGGGTACATCAGTTTCGCTAGGTGACCTACTTGACCGGCGTCTCGGGGGCTCTTGAATAGCACTATGTATTGGGCGTTCAGGCTGATTGTACGGTTTTCTTTTCCTTTCGGAAACATGTTCTGCTGCAGTTGTACGACCGACGTATTACAATGATGACTTTTTTTAGTAAATAGTACCGTCACCCAGCTATCAGTCTCCTCCATGACGTCGTCGAGTACTAGAAGCGTCCTCGTTTTACCGTCTAAACGTTTCGGATCCGGCAGGCCGTCTACGAACTCTATTTTCGAAGACATAGACGCGTAGCTGGTCTGCCACTGCCCGTAGCACCACAGAATTTTCTCGGGCGGCGGATCGATCATAGCGTGCCGTATCAGATGGTCGACGAACGTCGTCTAACCGCACCCCGTAGGACCGGCTACTATTCATGTAAAAGGATGCTTTAACGGCGGTCCGCCCATTTTCAACGACTGTGCGAACACTTTCTTACGCGTCCTTATAAGCGTCGCGCACCTCCATCAACAGTTTATATGGTGTCGACTTTTTTATTGCTTAATTAAGGTATTACAAGAACGTGCATGCCAACATTACATGCACACATTACATGGCACTCTTAACAAAATCGAAAACACGACAGTCATTGTTCACTAAATCGTTCCCGAAAGTGTTCACAAACGTCTTCGTGGGTACACCTCGACTTCGGTGCAACAAGTACACGACACAGTATTGTCCACACACGTTAGACAGCGGGCTTTGAAGCGTTCTCTTGTTGAAAGTCCAAGTCACGCAGTTGCTCTGTAGAAAATCCACGAATTCGACGTGTCGAGGTGGCAAACCGTAGGATTCGAAGTATTCTCCACGTCCGTCTTTTGGAATAAACATGCAGATCCAATGTTGACCCGGTTCATCGCTCGAATGAGTGTTGCACACGAAAGCTGCCGGTAGGTCGTCATAGGAGTAGTGGGTAACCCGTCTCTAGGTAGTACGCCTCGAACAACGGTCCTAGTGTAATCATCCGCCGCAAGGAGTCTTTCTATCTGTGCCGTATCCATCAGTAATCGTAGACGACGTTTCTGTTGCGGTCAATCTCCAAAACCGTCTCGAATACTCCGTAGACGACGACGTTGATCGTTTGGTCGAGAGGTTGAGAGTGCATCTCGACTCGTAGGTTGCCTTTATGTACCAAATTGAAATGTGGACCGTCACAACAATCTGGTGTGATGTCAAACGCAAACAGGGTGTATCCTTTGCCAAATTCGTCCCGACTGATGTTGTTTCCCTCGGCTTGAAACATCTTTCCCGTTCCAGCAAATAGATTACTGTAACTTCTCACGTAGGAACCATCGTTGAAATTAGGCTGGCGTGGTTTAGCCGGAACCTGTTGCCCGTCGACGTACAATGCAAGAAAGTTCAAGTTGTTGTGCTTTACGTGGAAGGGTTTCTTGGCGAATGTTCCATTGTAAGCGTAGTTGTCTACACAACACAATACTATTCTCTTGGGTAAGACAACCAAATAAACGTTTTCGTGAGTGTGCAACATGGCACCTCGCGGTATGGAAAATACCTTGCAATCGACTCTTCGCAACGGATACTTGGCCTTTCCCTTTTGTAGCGCTTTGATGTGACCCATCTGTACTGCAGGATTCAGTTTGGCTTTTCGTGCAAACTAAATTGCTTCGACTATGCGTACCTTGTAATCGGCATTGTCACCACCAGCAGCCATGAGTGCAAAAGCATCCTTGCTCTGTACTAGTCGAATTTTCACGTCGACGTCGTTCAATAGATAGCGGTCTTGGAAGAAAAGGTCGACGTGTAGACGACCCATCATGTCAACGATTCGACTACGGGTAATATAGGTCTTTCTTTTTTGCAGACCCTTGTTTGCGTCGTCGGTGGCATCCATGTGTCCAGCCGTGTCTTTGTACCACAAAGCAGTAGTCAGTTGACTCTTCTTCGCTTCTGCTCCGTGACTCAGGATAGGTATTCGTTGAAGGTTTGACGAGGGTACCGCTCAAAGACACGTCGACTTGACTAAACAGAGAATGCATCTAGTTGTTTACTGGTCCAACAGGTGCGGCTTGATCGATGTCGTCCCCGTTTTCTTTGACTACACGTGCTCGCACCAACAGGTAAGTATTGGCCACGTCCATATAATCGTCTCCCGATCCAGGCAATACGAATTCGATAGGACCACCCTTACCTATCGAGGCGACAGGCCGATGCTCGACCCATTGTGCGTGTTCGATACTCGTTTGTGTGTAAACTAAACAGATCCAATTCGCTTTTGACTCCCTCACACGACAACTGGTGGACAAAAGCCATGTCTAGCCGAATATGTCGTCTCGACGCGTCTTCTGTCGTCTGCGTCTCTTGGCGACACTGGCTAGGGTTCTCGTCGGCTTGCGTTTTGTAGCGCGAGGAGCGTTGCGTATGCCCGGAGGCCCACTGCTTCCCAACATTCTACTGATCATGTCCTTTCCTGTTTCTTTCACACGCCTCTTTGCAGATTCTTTAATGCTCTGTCCAGACAACACGTCGCCGGCCACACCCAAACCTGTCTTTAACGCTCCTTTTCCCTAAGCGAGTGCGCCTCTTTTTATGAGTGGCATAGCACTTCGAATGAGGCCACCGAACAAACTACCTAGACCGTGACCTCGTTGCACTCATGCCCCAACAAACACGGGCAATCCGTCGCCGACTTGTCTGACGTAGTAGTCTTCGTAGAAATGATTACGACTCATGTTTCAAAAAATGATGGTTTGCGTCGTCGAAAGTGAAGTGTTGCCGTCACTCTACCTCGCTCGAATGGTACGCGACGTCCCGTGTCGTCTCTTATATTGATCTCGATGGTCGTAAATTCTTTGTGCAAGACGGGAACGTATTGTACATTGTCAAAACTTTTTGACACCACGTCTCCGTGTTTTCCTTCTATGGGTACAACCCTCAACATAGGGACGACGGTATCCCCGACCACAGGTGGTTCCACAATGTCGGTGTAGACGTACAGCGAGTAAAAACCCTGCGCCATATCTACCACAGATTCGGCTTTTTTAACGTAATAGTAATCTGGTCCTTCTTCTTCGGGTGTGGTGTAAATAGCCTGGCTTAAACCTAGCAAACTCTGAAGTTTCAACGAGTACACTGAGAATGAGATGTTTTCTACCATATGTATCATCACTTGTTGTGTGATGTCACTGCAGCTCAGTTTTATTTACTTTTCTTTTATCGGTGACTTTATGATTCTGTTGATTGCACGAATGAGCGCTTGGGGACTACCGTAGTGGCCTGCCTCGATATTCACCACATAAGGCGTACCATCGACATTCACGGCAAAATAAGTGTCCTCTTCTCTCACGTTGAACCAACTGTGCGGATATTGAATTTCCACCAGTCCGCACTCCCACTGACTGACTAAACTGATGCATTGCGGTAAAGCGGTAAAAGTGGGTCAACGTGTTGTCGGGATTTAACTCCATAGACGCGTTGCTAGGCAATGTCAGGTAAAAATCAGACGACATGTTCACCGCGTTTCATAGACGGATTAGGTAACAGGTATCCCAGGCAACTGCTCAACAAAGCCGTCCACAGATTAGAGTTTCCGTCTGCTTTAGTCAGGTTGTAGATACTGACCAATATAACGGTGTAGAGTATGACGATATGGCAAAAGAAGACGATTTCGGATTTCGGGCACGTATTTCCAAACAACACCCAACGTTTGCTGTTACTTCCGGTATCTTCGAGCTCTGTGTTTTCGAATCGAACGTTCGTCGTATCTTCCATGACACGAATGACGGTTCGATCGGTGTGTACTAACCTTCATACGCGACGAGCGACGCTTTATCCAACCAGCCGTTAAACGAGTCGAGACACCCTACCCACTCGATCAGGACCTGTGTCTTTTTCCTCGCTTGCGCTGCTGCAACACTTTCTCGATACGATAGACTTGATCCTCGGCCACAATCACTTTCTGTAGTTCTTGTTCGTAAAATGTTCCCTCTATCGGCGAATCTTGATCATCGATCAAACGATAAACAGGCGGATCGGAACGATGAACTGTTTTGACGGTAAATATCTCGTCACTCCAGTTGGGTAAGTAACCTTTTTTGAATTGTCTCTTGACTTTGCTGATACGCACGTGATCGCCCACTTTTTAAACCAGTTTGACTTTTCCGTGTCCTTCATTTCCGTACAAACTTTGCCAAACCTCTTCTTGATTGATCACGTTCACTTCAGACGCGTCATTCCAATACTTCTATGATAACTGTCGTTGTACGAATCGACTAGGTGGTGTAATACGTCCAGGTACTTTAACGTCTGGTTTTTCGTGAAATATCTCCACATACGTGTCTTCAGAGTACGATTGAAATGTTCCACGATACCCGCCTTGGTCTCTTCGTTGTGTGTGGTAAATGGTGGATACGTGGGTTGGTAGAGTTGTAGGGGGTGCACGAGGGGCATATCTGGCCCATGGCCTATGAGGGACCAGTAAGATGAGAGATCAGATGTCGACCGGCAGACGAGATGAAAGATCCCGACGCTCTATTGCAAAATCTCCGTGAAGCGTTTCGGGAAAGAACAAGTGTTTCACAGTTACAACGAAGTTTCTACGAGCGCAAACAGTTAGACGGAGAAACGATCACAGAATACTCGCATGAAATTGTGCAACTGTTAGGTCGACCGGAGAATGTGTCGCCAGAACACGTGGTAAACAGAAATACCATGCTTCGCGACCAACTTGTTAAAAATGTGAGCCATACCTGAGGTGTGAACTGAAGAAAAAGGTAGCGCAAGATCTGGGCAGTTCATTTATTACATGTAGAGAGAGCCATTCTGTGGATTTTGTATTTGGCTTACTTTCCCGTATATTTTCCAACAAATCTAACAAAATTAATATTTCAGAGTAGTATAGTAGGTGGTCCAGTGGGGATGTTGGCGCGGGGGCGAAGAAAATCCTTGTTAAAAGATAGGGATTTCCTTCGGGGCGCGCCCTCGTTAAAATATAGGACATTTTTTCTCCACGTTAAAGGTCAATGTCAAAGGTCAAGATCTAGGTCAAGGGCAAAGGTCAAGTGAACTAAACCAGCGCCACCTGGCTGACAAGTGGTGAACTAAATCAGAACCCCCTAAAGGATAGGTCATGAACTAAAACAAGTGAAGTACATCTGAGTATTGCCTAAATTCGTGTCTCTTAGTTTTGACCAATAGCGCCACCTGGCGGAATTTTGTTAAAAGATAGGAATCTTTTTCTCCATGTTAAAGGCCAAGTGGCGCCCCATGGCGTATATGTCGTGAACTAAAACAGCGCCACCTGGCGAACAAGTGGTTAACTACATCTGAGTAGTGCCTAAATTCGTGTCTCTTAGTTTTGAACAATAGCGCGGTATTTTGATAAACTAAATATAGGAGTACTGCCTAAATTCGTGCTTCTTAGTTTTGTTAAATGGCGCCCCTGGTGGATAAGTGGTGAACTACATATGAGTACTGCCTAAATTTGTGTCTCTTAGCTTTGTCAAATGGCGCCCCCTAACATATAGATCATGAACTACAAATACCATCCTTGGTGGATAAGTCGTGAACTAAATATGGGTCCTGCCTAAATTGGTGCGTCTTATTTACGAAAATTGGCGCCCTTTGGTGGAAAGGTTACGAACTGAAAGAGAAGTACAAATATCTCCCCCTGACGGATGTCAATGAACCAAATATGAATACTCAATTCGTGCCTTTTGTTTCTTTTTACTCTTTACTATAAAAATAGGTCAGTGACGTCGTTAAATAGATCATTGCGCAGGCGCAATGGTGTCTTGTCTGATGTCCCATAGGTTGTCGATCATTTTTTAGGTATAGCGCCCCCGTTGTCTATACATTTACAACTATAAAATAGGTCCAATCCTGACGAATCGGTAGAGAACTAGTCAAATAAGTCAAATTGTGTCATTTCTGGTTACCATACAGATCTACGACCTTCCCATCACCCTGTTTGTAAATGTTTGCCTATCAATGTCTTTTATTACTAACATACGTCGACTGCTTCCTGTATTAACAAATAGGTGTTTGTCAGTTTTTGCATAACTAGCGCCACCGATGTCTGTTATTAATAGTAGAACTGAAATTATTCCTGAACATGTAACATTCTTTCGGACATCTTTATCAACAAAATCAAGGTCTCCCTCTCTTTTAACACTCATCAGTGCTATAGTTTTTAATAAATGCTACAGTTTTACATAGTACCTTTGCACTTACTTCAGTTGATTACCTGGTTGGAACCTGATTTGAATTGGTATTCGCTGAACAAATCAGTCTTTTCAAAGGAGAGTTGCGCTTACACCAGTCGGTCGCCTGTTTACAAACTGTTTTGAACTGGTATTCGATGCACAAGTCTGATCTATTCTGAAATTCGTTCGTGTACTTTCTACTATGAGGTCCGTGCTTGTTCGGCACATTCACTAACTATATAAGCGCGGTGCTCTGCCAGTCGGACCGTCATTCGTATCACGACCACATCATGGCTAATAACATCACGTTGAAGATAACCTATTACTGCCCTCGCGATGCAGCAGACTCGAGCGACGAGGACGAGCCGACGAGCCAACACATCATTCCAGTGATCAACCGCCCTTCCGTGCGGTCGAAACCAGAGGTGGTGAACGTCGCAACTCTAGAATCAACGGTAAGCGCCGACCCTGTTATCATGGTCAAAGGTCTCCTTATCGACAAAGTACGCCAGCATACTCCCTTCTACATCGGGTGCAGATCCTGCAAGAAGCATATGATTGTCGATTATAGGGGGGGGGGCATTTGCAATGCGAACGACACGGTTACGTGGCCTTTGTCATGCATATTATGGTTCGAATGACCGCTGCCGATGAGGAGCCCCTACCGACTCCGAGACAACTACGACCGTCGCAGAGGCCCTTCACCTGCCCGGACTGTAAGACCTATTTCACACGGAAAAATAATTGCAAACAACATGTCACCTGCGGATGTTGTGCCCGCCGGAAGAGGACGGCCGAGGAGGCCAAGTTGAAAGCGCTTGTGATGAGTCATCTTTATATTGTCTTACTATATATTTTCACCTAAAATCACGTTCCCATGTTTATACTTCCGCTAAAATGATCGTTCTGTGTCTACACTTCTCCTGAAACTGCGTCCCGGTAGCTTCCACTACAAGAGCGTCCACTGTGTCTTTACTTAGACTGGTAAAACTTCGTCCCCTTTTATTATTTCCTATATGGATGGGCACTTGTATTATTTGTTAACATCCGGGTACACAATATTCTGCCACGTGTTTGCTTCCAAGATTATGGCGCCCCTACGTTGTCTTTCATATCAACATCTGGCAACGTCTTAACTCTCTATATGGTCGCGTCCACGGGTAATTTTTTGTCAACAATTTATTTTTATATCCATACAACTTGTCTCCTTACTTCCTATCACGTAACTTCTTTTCATTGTTTCCTACCTGTCCATGTATCACCGTACTCTAGCAAAGGTGTACTATTTCCATGCAATCTTTAGTATTCTAAATATTAATGAAATATTCTTGCAGAACTACATTGAAGGCCCGCTACCACCAAAGCGGCAACGAATGGTCTCTGTGTCGACAGAGACGATTAACGACAACAGAACATCATCAAAATCAACTTCAGCTCCTGATGATGTAACAATTTCTACCGACGCTGCCGATGTCACAACACATTTATCTATACAGGGTCAAAGCATTCGGTCGGGTCTTTAATTCGGTCGAGCATGCCTATCAATACAGGAAAGACTTGTATCACGGCGACGTCGAATGCGCAGAGCGCATCAAAGCTGCAAAACACGCAGACTTGGCAAAACGAAAAAAGCAAACAGATTGGAGAGACGAGATCTGGTCGGAGCGATGTCCGTGTTCACTTTATGCAACATTTGCTCCTCGCAAAGTTCAAGGCATCAAAGGATTTGACAGCCGTATTGTTGGCAACCGGAAATGCTGAACTGGTATTGTTCGTAGTGTAATGCAAAGCGTACGTTGGGAACCTTACTCATTGTCTTACACTTCACAAGTAAAGAGACTATCCGTATTGTCAATACCAAGGTCATCGATTTGCGTAAAAGAGGTTCGTGTACGATATGCAAGACACAGGAACAGTACCACGGATCAAACTTAACCAAACTAAGACCGACAACTTCCACGAACCAAACTTAGATCAACGAGGTACATCAAACAAACTTAGACCAATGACTTCCATGAATAAAACTTTACCAAACATATACAGAATCATATTGCAAACTTTCACTAACAAATGTGCAAACAAAGTTACAAACATACTCTTAAACTTACAAATTTGCGAACTTTCACTGACAAACGTCCAAACAAACGTACCAAACAAACTTTAAAACTTACAAACTTGCAAACTTTCACTGACAAACGTGCAAACAAACGTACTTTTGCAAGTAAAAAGGGATCAATAGATCAAATAGACACGTAAAAACGGAGCAATGGAGCAAATAGACACGTAAAAACGGAGCAATTGAGCAAATAGACACGTAAAAACGGAGCAATGGAGCAAATAGACACGTAAGAACGGAGCAATGGAGCAAATAGATACGTAAAAACGGAGCAATAGAGCAAATAGACACTTAAACCGGAGTAATGGAGCAAATAGACACGTAAAAAAGGAGCAATGGACAGGTTCACCTCGTGATATTCAACCACAATGGACAGGTTCATCTCGTGATATTCCACCGCTTCCACCACAATGGACAGGTTCACCTCGTGATATTCCACCGCTTCCACCACAATGGATAGGTTTACCTCGTACCATCACACGTTTAATCTTACAAATTTGCAAACTTTCACTAACAAACGTGCAAACAAACGTACCAACATACTTTTAAACTGACAAACTTGCAAACTTCCACCGACAAACTTCCAAACAAACGTACAAACATACTTTTAAACTAACAAACTTGCAAACTTGCACTGACAAACGTTCAAACAAACGTACCAACACACTTTTAAACTAACAAACTTGCAAAGTTGCATTAACAAACATCCAAACAAATAGAGAACAAAGTTGGAGTTAAGCTCGCGAAAATTTAAACAACCCCCCAAGGTGGGTTATATAAATTTTCGCGAGCTTAACCCCAACTTTGTTCTCTACCTAACCCTAATTATATATTTTACACGCTAGATGGCGCCATCATGTAACGTAGTACTCCAATTATCCACTAGGGGGCGCTACACCGGAAGTGACGTCTTACCGGAAGTCACTTGTCTGTCATGGCGGCCTCTACCGTTCCGCGATTCCCGGAAGTGTGTCGACGAATAGAGATCTATCATGGCCGGTAGATGGCGATACTCTGAATAGTTACATTGGTGTCCGTTGGGTGGCGCCATATGTCGACTGTCTCATGAACGCGCACAGTTTTTATGTTAAGGGAAGTCACGTGATGTACGTTCGGTCTGATTGGTTATGCAAATGAGATGACGCTGAAAACTAGTTTATATACCATGATTCAAATGATTCTGGTCTTTCCTTTTTCGACTCTCGAGAAGATTATATCGTGTCTGGTCGCTCGCGCTATTTGTAAATATGGAATTGTGTCATTGTAAAGATGGTTGCTTCATATACATATGTTTTCCGTTAAAAGAAGCGATACCTCATACGAATCCCATGGCTGCCTCGTTGGAGGTGAATCCGAACAGATGGCCGTCTCTTGAAATGAAAATATGTGACGTGATTTTCTTCTCTAAAAAAGTCTAAGTCCTACCAACTCTAAAAATTTCTAAGTCCTACGAACTATGAAATTTTCTAAGTCCTACCAACTCTAATTGTGTTGGTACGTTTGTTTGAACGTTTGTTAGTGCAAGTTTGCAAGTTTGTTAATTTAAAAGTATGTTTGTACGTTTGTTTGAACGTTTGTCAGTGCAAGTTTGCAACTTTTTAAGTTTACAAGTGCGTTAGTAATTTTGTTTGAACGTTTGTCAGTGCAAGTTTGCAAGTTTGTTAGTTTAGAAGTATGTTTGTACATTTGTTTGGACGTTTGTCGGTGGAAGTGTGCAAGTTTGTCAGTTTAAAAGTATGTTGGTACGTTTGTTTGCACGTTTGTTAGTGCGAGTTTGCAAGTTTGTTAGTTTACAAGTGTGTGGGTACGTTTGTTTGGACATTTGTTAGTGCAACTTTGCAAGTTTGTTAGTTTACTAGTGTGTTGGTACGTTTGTTTGGACGTTTGTTAGTGCGAGTTTGCAAGTTTGTTAGTTTAAAAGTATGTTGGTACGTTTGTTTGCACATTTGTTAGTGCAAGTTTGCAAGTTTGTTAGTTTACAAGTGTGTTGGTACGTTTGTTAGTGCACGTTTGGAAGTTTGTTAGTTTAAAAGTATGTTGGTACGTTTGTTTGCACATTTGTTAGTGCAAGTTTGGAGAGAGAGAGAAGGAGAGGGAGGGAGGGAGGGAGGAGGGGAGGAGGGAGGGAAGGAGGGAGGGAGGGAGGGAGGGAGGGAGGGAGGAGGGAGGGAGGGAGGAGGGGAGGGAGGGAGGGAGGGAGGGAGGGAGGGAGGGAGGGTGCCGAACAATTCTATGGGGTTCTTCATACCATACGACTTCAGTAGACCATACATGGTAATAGTAATCCGAGTGCATGGTTTATTAAACGCAGCTATCGTTAAGCTGATCACGCCACTATGATGGCCGAGAAGGGCCATCGCGTTTTTGTGTGGAAATGCGATGCGCGATGCGATGGTATAAATTATAAAGATGCCGTAATGAGCATGCGTACGCCGAAAACAAGACTTAGGCAGCCATTTGTATTTTATTAAACGCATTCCTTTTTGTGTTCAGAGCTTGTGATGATGGCTGATGACGCATACGGTTACACATATGTTTGTTTTGCACAAAGAAGTTGTTATTCGTACTTCTAAATGTTATGACGAAAGTCTGGGGCAAAAATATCTTTTAACATGACATATATGTACCTCTTCTACCGCTCAAATTGTATTTGTTAAATTGTTTCCGTCTGGATATCATTGGTAGAAAATATAAAACATATTTTGTATACATCGGATGAGACGACAACTTGAAGCTGTTTTTTTTAATCATTAGTTTATTGGAAATGCCGTTCTTCTGTGTCCAATTTATAATTTTTAAATATTATAAATAAATACAATATTTGAAGTCGGTTTAATACGAACATGTACATTTGTTTAAATGATCGAAAGAACTTAGTCGTCATTTGCGTTTTTTCCTGTCTACCGTGTAATTGTTTCTTTTTCGTTAATTGAATCGAATTGCTGAGGCACCGTTAACCAAAACGTAGATACACTACAGTACAGTGTAACTGCTGTTAATCGCAGCGGTATACGATGCCGCCCAATATAGCTTGAGGCCCGAAGGGGTAATTATTGAGACTGTCTGGTCAAAGCTGTGTGTAGGCAACTGCTTTGATGTGGTCACATGTGGATACGATTATTGTTTTGAAATAGGCACCACTAGTGAAACCAGACATATTCATTAGAACAGCATACGGTGAATCTGTACCAAACATTATATGTCTGTGTGTGTGTGTGTGTGCGTGCGTGCGTGCGTGCGTGCGTGCGTACGTGTGTGATTATAAACCTATACTTATAGCATACATGTGTGCCAATTTTATTGTTGTAAATACAGTTGTAGCATCATTTCCAGGTCAAATAAAGCTAACTGCTGCAAACTTGACGCGTAATTTTTCATGAGTGTGTATTTCACAAAAGGTGCATGTTTATTTCAGTTCACAGTTTAGTAAGACAGTGTTTCGTGGCAGGATACACTAATGTTGAACTCTGTGCGATACTCAGCCACAATGGAATAACCATCAGGTGTGTTATTTATAAATATAATATGGTAATAATATAATAATCTGAGTAAAAAGCATAATATGTTCATACATGACACCTAGCGCGCCAGGGGGCGCTGCTGATTACATCAGCCTCAATAAGCAGATCGTCTTGCAAAATTTGGAATATAAGCTAAGCCAATAACATCGCTTGCTGGCAAATTCCGGTGATCTTCATTTCAGCCATTTTTGAGTTTGCTAATGTTATTATTATACACAATGCCACTCAGCACCTCGTGAGAATGTAGTGATTCCATGAAGTCACTGGGTTCGTCTTAGAATTGAGGTGTGGGTGGGGCGGGTGTCTGCATTGTTCTCACGGGTTGTACAGTTGCGGCGAAGCTAATTACTAGTTTGAATCAACTGACCTCCATACATTGCGTAGGATATCTGCCAGGGGAAGTGTGCGTTGTCATCGACATGGCTTGCGAGGACGATAGAGGATACTCTTTCAAATTATATTTGTCGCTTAGGACCCTACTACTCAATTGTTTAGATAACTGTTGCACTTCCATTCGCTCTTTGCAAAGAATTACGGTATGTTTAACAAGATTGCCATCCAGAGAATTAACTCTAGATGGCAGGTGGACAAGGAATTCTTTTGGCTTATCGAGAGTCCAACCCTTTTATCTACATATATCCAGCCCTTCTGAGGTATGTGTCGATTTTATTTTTAAACATATTCACACTACTAGCACCCACACAATCATCAGATAATCAGTTCCATTCATTCACAGTCCTTTGTGAAAATGAGAACTTTCTTACGTCTAATCTACACTGCTCCTTTACTAATGTAACTTCATGTCCTCTAGTCTTTCTATCTTTCTTAACTGAAAACAACATATTTATATCAATATTTTCATAACCATTCAATATTTTAAACACTTCTATCTGATCTCCTCTCAATCTCCTGGTCTCTAGTGTTGTTAAACCACATTCTTTTAGGCGTTTTTCATAACTAAGATGCCTCAGTTTTGGTATCATTTTAGTCGCTCTCCTCTGTACTCTTTCCAGCATATCTATGTCCTTCTTGCGGTATGGCCTCCACGCTTATATACAATATTCTAAATGAGGCCTAACTAGCGGTTAAAAAAAGCAATGTTTAAGAAACGAGGTAATTTTGACTCAGTGTCTTTTGTTTTTTAATCTGTGCGTTCGTAAATGCAGGTATGTTATTAATTTTAGATTGTTTGTCAATGAAAATAAACTAGACATTCAAAGATGAGATTATCAGATATGCAGTTCTTCCAAAATCAAAAAAATTGATGAAACATGATCTAGACAGATATTTTTGGTTGAAAATAGACCTGAGCTACATAACACCCGGTTCACTGGGGCGGGTCACAAATAATACATGTATTTCAAATTTACAAGTGACATCAAAGCTGTGCTTTGGGCTGCTGGACACCAACTGAATCATGGGATATATTGGCTTCTCTTCTTGGGGCAAACAGTGCATGAGAATCTAGTTCTAATACCTCACTACTTAATACTAATCACTAGTTACTATGAATCAGTTACAACAACTCGTTATTTGTGAATGACCTTCGCTCACTTGCTCACTTTCTTCCTATAATCAAGGGTGAGTTACATTCTGGATACTCGTCGTAATTTTTTTTTCTTCAAAATCGAACAAATACAACTTTTTAATTAAAATACAGATGATAGTTATCAGCAATGCTTCCAACTCCAGCCTGATCCGAGTCAAACTCATTTGTTCTGCCAGTTCAACAGACGAGTCGAAACGTTTGGAAGGAAGTGCTCCACTTCAGTGAACACGCAAATGATAAAACTAATGTCACAAACCATGTTGGCTCTTTGGCTGGAAAACAAGAGCTGCTGTTGTAAAACGTTGTAAAATTATGCGTGCTTTCTTGTATTGTTCATTTGTTTTAATGCTGTTAGTGTTACATTGATTTACTTACTCAAGTCATTGTAATTGCTTACACACTATGGGAAGATTAATATGCTCATAACTATAGATTGATAGCATGTCCTAAAACACAAATGTAATTTGATAGCATAGATTCAACGCATGTACTAAACACCACAAGCATAGATTCAACGCATGTACTAAACACCACAAGTCAAGTGTGCATTCAAAGCATATACTAAACACCACAAACATAGATTCAACGCATGTACTAAACACCACAAGTCAAGTGTGCATTCAAAGCATGTACTAAACACCACAAGCATATATTCAAAGCATGTACTAAACACCACAAGTCAAGTGTGCATTCAAAGCATATACTAAACACCACAAGCATAGATTCAACGCATGTACTAAACACCACAAGTCAACTGTGCATTCAAAGCATGTACTAAACACCACAAACATAGATTCAAAGCGTGTACTAAACACCACAAGTCAAGTGTGCATTCAAAGCATGTACTAAACACCACAAGCATAGATTCAACGCATGTACTAAACACCACAAGTCAAGTGTGCATTCAAAGCATATACTAAACACCATAAGTGTAGTTTCAAAGCATGTACTAAACACCACAAGCATAGATTCAACGCATGTACTAAACACCACAAGTCAAGTGTACATTCAAAGCATGTACTAAACACCACAAGCATAGATTCAATGCATGTACTAAACACCACAAATCAAGTGTGCATTCAAAGCATGTACTAAACACCACAAGCATAGATTCAACGCATGTACTAAACACCACAAGTCAAGTGTGCATTCAAAGCATATACTAAACACCATAAGTGTAGTTTCAAAGCATGTACTAAACACCACAAGCATAGATTCAACGCATGTACTAAACATCACAAGTCAAGTGTGCATTCAAAGCATATACTAAACACCATAAGTGTAGTTTCAAAGCATGTACTAAACACCTCAAGCATAGATTCAACGCATGTACTAAACATCACAAGTCAAGTGTGCATTAACATCACAAGTCAAGTGTGCATTCAAAGCATATACTAAACACCATAAGTGTAGTTTCAAAGCATGTACTGAACACCACAAGCACAGATTCAACGCATGTACTAAACACCACAAGTCAAGTGTGCATTCAAAGCATGTACTAAACACCATAAGTGTAGTTTCAAAGCATGTACTAAACACCACAAGCATAGATTCAAAGCATGTACTAAACACCACAAGCATATATTCAAAGCATGTACTTAAACACCACAAGCATAGATTCAAAGCATGTACTAAACACCACAAGTGTAGTTTGATAGCAATTACTAATATCACATCCACAACAGCATGACCTAACCTTGTGTTTGGGGGTAATTGCTTGACCTTGACAACTTTACATCTACTCCTCATCCCTCTCAACGTACTTCCAGCCCTACAGTTTGACAGCACATTTGACATAGACTATCCACTGTATAATCATTGTGCTTCCAGTCCTGCTAACTGACGGTACATTTGACATAGGCTGTCCATAGTATAATCGTTGTACTTCCAGTCTTGTTCACTGATGATACGTTTGACGTAGACTATCCATTGTATAATCGCTGTACTTCCAGTCCTGCTCACTGAGAGTCTTGCTCACTGACGCTACATTTGACATAGACTATCCATTGTATAATTGTTGTACCTCCAGTCTTGCTCACTGACGGTACTTTTGACATAGACTATCCATTGTATAATCGTTGTACTTCCAGTCCATCTCAATGATGGTACATTTGACATAGACTATCCATAGTGTAATCATATTACCAGTCTTGCTCATTAATGGTACAATTGACGTAGTCTCTCCATTGTATAATCGTTGTACTTCCAGTCCCGCTCACTGACGGTACATTTGACATAGACTGTCCATTGTATAAACGATGTTCTTCCGGTCCTGCTCACTGACGGTATGTTTGACATAGACTATCCATTGTATAATCATTGTACTTCCAGTCCTGCTCACTGACGGTACATTTGATATAGACTATCCATTGTATAATCGTTGTACTTCCTGTCCTGCTCACTGACGGTACGTTTGACGTAGACTATCCTTTGTATAATCGTTGTACTTCCAGTCCTGCTCACTGACGGTACGATTGACGTAGACTATCCATTGTATAATCGTTGTACATCCAGTCCTGCTCACTGACGGTATGTTTGACGTAGACAATCCATTGTATAATCGTTGTACTTCCAGTCCTGCTCACTGACGGTACGATTGACGTAGACTATCCATTGTATAATCGTACTTCCAGTCCTGCTCACTGACGGTACGTTTGACGTAGACTATCCATTGTATAATCGTTGTACTTCCAGTCCTGCTCACTGACGGTACGTTTGACGTAGACTATCCATTGTATAATCGTTGTACTTCCAGTCCTGCTCACTGACGGTACATTTGACGTAGACTATCCATTGTATAATCGTTGTACTTCCAGTCCTGCTCACTGACGGTACGATTGACGTAGACTATCCATTGTATAATCGTACTTCCAGTCCTGCTCACTGACGGTACGTTTGACGTAAACTATCCATTGTATAATCGTTGTACTTCCAGCCTGCTCACTGACGGTACGTTTGACGTAGACTATCCATTGTATAATCGTTGTACTTCCAGTCCTGCTCACTGACGGTACGATTGACGTAGACTATCCATTGTATAATCGTTGTACTTCCAGTCCTGCTCACTGACGGTACGTTTGACGTAGACTATCCATTGTATAATCGTTGTACTTCCAGTCCTGCTCACTGACGGTACGATTGACGTAGACTATCCATTGTATAATCGTACTTCCAGTCCTGCTCACTGACGGTATGTTTGATGTAGACTATCCATTGTATAATCGTTGTACTTCCAGTCCTGCTCACTGACGGTACGCTTGACGTAGACTATCCATTGTATAATCGTTGTACTTCCAGTCCTGCTCATTGACGGTACGTTTGACGTAGACTGTCCATTGTATAATCGTTGTACTTCCAGTCCTGCTCACTGACGGTACGTTTGACGTAGACTACCCGCAGTATGACAATGACTACACCCTTTTTGACTCCACAACCTTTCCCTCGCTCGGATTCTCCGCAGGTTTGTTTTTGACCACTTAGGTCACATTAGACATACACATTTTTGATCAAATACAAATACCAGGTATGTTCCATTAAAAAATACAAATAAGCTCTATTTTCAAATTTCAAATATACTTGATCGATTACATATATCCGCTCTATTAAAATGTTATATACACATTACACAAGACTCAATTAAACTGTGCAATATCAGCCACATAGTGTACAAAATGTATAATACAAACTGTTCCATTTTTACAATAAATTTTGTTTCAAACCTATCAGAATTGTAAGCATGTTACAATATATAATGTTCCTCTTCATACATTTATGCTAGAAGGAAAATCGTGCGAGTCCTTTAACATAAACCTTCACCACACCCATGTAGAGTTTGATGCCGTGTTTTGTCTGTCGTTTTGTTATTTATTCTTCTGAAGTATGTTCACTACTGAAGAATGTTTACTTCGTTGTTTCTCCTTTCGCACTTTTGTCCAATATGTGCTGTATAATTTAACTTATTTGAATAAACAGTTTGATTGCTCGACTGAAAAACCCTTGCCATTTCTGCCGCCAGGTGGCCAGGGTCGACGGAAGCTCCTAGGTGTACTTGACTCGATCGACTTCGTGCAGAGTTACCCGCCTTCGATGGAGTTGAAGTTCTTCAAGCATTCTGCCATGGAGCAGGTGATCACATCGTGTGAACAAAGGGATGAGACGGGCATACAGCTGTGTAATGTGAAGCTTCTCTACCAGGTGCTCACCAGCGAACTCAACAAGCTGCAAGGGGGCAGCACTGGTCAGAGGTCGCTCATGTTACAGGTGGGATTTTTTGTAAACCTGATTAAATTGAAGCTCTGGTTTGTTGTGCATTCACCGACGTGACGATTGTTTCAGTTCCTCATCTCTGTTCCATTTCCTATTCGCTCTATCGGTAGCTTTCTGTATCGGTAGCCTTCTCCGTCCACTTCTTTTTCTTTCTCTTCCACCTTTTTTATCTCTATCTTTACAAAGTCTTTCCACCTTAATTGTGGCCTGCTTTCTTCAGTTGTCTAGCCGTCTCTTGTCTTATCATGTGACTGTCCACATCTCTGGCTTTTTACCACTCTACGTATTAAGCCAACCTACATCCCGACCTCTTTCCTCATGTCATTAGTCCTCCTTTTCTACACTCTCCTTGTGTCTATAATTCATCATAAACAGTTCTCATATAAGTGCTGCTTCTGTTAGCGTTGCTCTGTCTCAAAATTTCTGGTGTAGTTTGCTACATTCAAGAACGTATAAACGTATTGTGAGTTTTTAAGACGAATTGTGAAACATAAAAAAATATTTGTCCTTTGATCATGTGTATCCAGATTTGGCAAGGAAAAATGTACTAAATTTTACAACTGTTTTTACCCAATGGAAATCGCCCTTACCTGGTACTTAAAGCCTCACTCATGTCATGTTGCTGCAGGAGATTCAGAATATCTGCGGAAACGTTGTCGAGCGCAATTCCTTCCGAGAATCGATCTTCTGCAAACGTCAGGCATTTGAAGCATGGCGCCAGCTGGTGGAGATCATCCTAACTACATGTCCGGAGGATCTGCTTCATGGCGAGTCTCGACAGAACATGTTGTTTGAGATACTCAACAACTGCTCCAAAGTAAGTTTAATTCTTGCTGTCTAAGATAATCATGTTGTTTTGTAAATTTGTGTAAATACAAACACAAGGACATTTTTTTATTTTCACCTCCAAACCCTTGGATCTTTGCTGCACTGTTTTGCAAGAACATCATTTTTATTTTGTTAAGTTCATAATCCATATATCAAAAATGGAAATAAAAAGACAAATGCACCATATTCATCCAACTGTGACTTATTTTGTATTTTAGGCAATTTAACCTGTTGCATTGATTGCGTGACCCGACCTATATGCCCATATAAGTCAAACGGAATGTGCGTATTTTAATAATATTAAACTTTATTTAGACACCCATCAAATCCGGGACTCAAGGGTGTTTACAAAATCAGCAAATATCTAAGAAACATAAAATCACGTATAAGAGAAATTAATAGTCCTGTGATACAACGCCTCACGCTGTATCTGTCTTGTAGCTCTTGCAACACTGCCGCCTTTGCTTATAGGAGCAATGTTCAACTCCAGTTTTCTCAAGATAGATGTCCCTGCTCCGTAGTTCAGCCGGTCTATGGCTGCACACGCACGGCCCGTGACATTGCGTGAGAAGTTCACATTCTTAGGGAGAGTCGAAGATAAGGAGCGGTTCAGAGCCTCATTCCGATTAGTGTTCAGGCATAGTTTTGTTATTGCCAGTGCTTGAATGCCCAATCTCATTTCAATCAGCTTTCGGAGAGTGACCCTGTCTGCATCAGTCATGTTCAGGTGGTGAATTCGTCCTGTTTGTAGGTACATAGATCTGTGCCACCAATTTTTTTTTTCCCACCAGCACACGCGACAGAGTTGAACCTGCACTTTCCACAATCTCCACCATAGCAATCTAATGTCGTCTCGATAACACGTGGCATGCGTGAGGCCACTTTCCTGCTATCACCAGCATACATGTTCTGCATTTCACTGTGAATTCTGTGGCATCGATTCTTAACATCCAATGAAAACATTTTTTTTTTTTCCTTTCTAATCACTGCTGTCGACCCGGGAAACATGCGCGCGCTAAATTGTGCTTTCATTGAGTTTCTGTGTTGAATGCTGTAATATGCATTCATTGTACATGTATTGTATCTTGCCCTTATCGTAAAGGCGCATTTCCTCATGTGTATCGTCTGCTTTCAGATACGTTGATGACAAATCATCATCGTCATCATTGGCGTTGGGTGCACAGTGTTTTGGCCTCAGCAACTTTGCCTCGCCAGATCGACTTTCGGCATCGGGAATCTCGATGAGGCCACCTGGTGTCACTTTTGTGACTTGCTCGAACTCGGCTTCAGTGAGTCTTGGCTTCCATACAGCTAGACTTTCTCCATTTTCCTGCACTGCACCCAATGCACTGGCACTGCTTTCCGTCCTTGTTTTGTACACAGCATGTCCCTTCCTGAAACCACATTTCCTGTCATGCTTGGGTATAGCGTTTGGCTGAAGTTTATCCAACACATCACACATGATCACAGTTGGTATAGATGCAAGAAAATCTTAGAACCTGGCTCAGCAGAGATCTCTACTGTAATGACTGGCTAACCCTAACCCTAATATGACCACCCCAAATTAAGAGAGGAGGGCACAAGGTTTTGTCCAGGCTAGCCATTGGCTGCAACAGTACACCCATGTATGTTTGAATTGTGATTTGCAACCCTCACTGTTTGAAGTACACCAGATTTGGGATTTCTGTCAGGCTGGGAAGACCTTGTAGAAGGTAAATATTGAGACAGGCCAGCACTCTGATGGCTGCAATTCGCATGTACCTGTGCGTAATAGGAAACCGGGATGCTGTCAGAGTGTTTGATGTGACATTTATTGTTTACCCCAAAAATGCAACAACACACATGTTCTCTTCACACTGTCTATAATTCGTGAAGTTTAGAAGTCCCATTATGAACAGATGTCATCTTAAAAAAGGCAAATGTTCAAGATTTTGTGATAAAAAGACAGCATATTGGATATTTTTTTTAATATATATTTAAATTGCACTAAATTTGTCAAAGGGGAGGTTTTCAAGGTCGGCTTAGTGTACACAGTGAGGCACTGACATCAGAATTCATATATTTTGAGCACAGCAACTAATGCATGGGTCCGAGTTCCTGTTGATATACGTTATTCATGGCACAGTAGAGATTGTTCCTCAGCAGACGGGTGCCTGGTTCGAAGACATCTCAATTAATATTTGGTGTCTTACTCGCAATTTCCCTAGACCATTAATCAGGATGTATGTGTTGCTTCAGCACTGTGTCACTTTTGTAAAGATTTGCAGTATTCGGCGGATCTAAATTAGATTTTAGACTTTTCTGTCTCCTTGACAACATATCATCAGACAAGATGGATGACAGCTTCATAACAGAGTATGAGCACAGAATTAGTTGTAGGACAGTGCCGGCTGCCAATGGGACGTGCATATTATGGACTGGCTGTATAAAGAAAGCGGGAGGGGGTAGGGTTACTGGAAATTATGGGGTGATTTCAGTGAAATTGAAGAATGGTGATAGCTATATATGGTGGGTGATGCGTGTCCATCGTCTAGCATACATGTTGCATATTAGATCAGAAATTCCTCAACATTTGCACTGTAGCCATCTGTGTCACAGTACTCTATGTGTCAATGTACAACATCTGACTCTAGAGACATGCATTGTGAACAATAACAGGAGGCGTAAAAAGAGATGCTTTGGCTACGGTCAATCCCCGCCTTGTATACTTTTTTAAATTGTGTAAAAAAATGAGATGAAGGTAACTATAATTAGCATGTCAGTACTCACTCCATTAGATAAGCTGTCTGTCTGAGCTCCTTGTGTAGTGCTCTCATCCACTCAGTCTGTCTGTGTGTCTTTCATTGTGTTCGCAGGTGTGACATTCTTTTGTTGATTCCTCTCTGGTATAATCCAAGGAGTATGTATTGCGGTTGATGTTTCAAGTAATTCTTTGATCGATCAACTCAACTGCCTAGTCAGTGCATGGTGTGCGGTCAGCGCACACACATGTCAAATGTCGTACGGGTATGTATGGTCATCTATAGATCTGTCACGGAGGGAATATGGGTGATCACTGATTGTTTTGTTTGGCTTGACAGCACCTTTTTTTGTTTTGATTTTTTTTCACTTGTTGGTCTAGCTGTCCCTTACGGTAGCCTCGTTTCCGAGCATCTGCCCTTGTCTGAGCTGTAGCCTCTCTTCGCCGTCTTGCTGCACGGATGGCATCAAACCGTTTTCTCTTGTTATACAGTAGACGCCTCACCACTGATCTTCGGTACATGTAAGTCCTGTGATACAACGCCTCACGCTGTATCTGTCTTGTAGCTCTTGCAACACTGCCGCCTTTGCTTATAGGAGCATTGTTCAACTCCAGTTTTCTCAAGATAGATGTCCCTGCTCCGTAGTTCAGCCGGTCTATGGCTGCACACGCACGGCCCGTGACATAGCGTGAGAAGTTCACATTCTTAGGGAGAGTCGAAGATAAGGAGCGGTTCAGAGCCTCATTCCGATTAGTGTTCAGGCATAGTTTTGTTATTGCCAGTGCTTGAATGCCCAATCTCATTTCAATCAGCTTTCGGAGAGTGACCCTGTCTGCATCAGTCATGTTCAGGTGGTGAATTCGTCCTGTTTGTAGGTACATAGATCTGTGCCACCAATTTTTTTTTTTCCCACCAGCACACACGACAGAGTTGAACCTGCACTTTCCACAATCTCCACCATAGCAATCTAATGTCGTCTCGATAACACGTGGCATGCGTGAGGCCACTTTCCTGCTATCACCAGCATACATGTTCTCCATTTCACTGTGAATTCTGTGGCATCGATTCTTAACATCCAGTGAAAACATATTTTTTTGTTCCTTTCTAATAACTGCTGTCGACCCGGGAAACATGCGCACGCTAAATTGTGCTTTCATTGAGTTTCTGTGTTGAATGCTGTAATATGCATTCATTGTACATGTATTGCATCTTGCCCTTATCGTAAAGGCGCATTTCCTCATGTGTATCGTCTGCTTTCAGATACGTTAATGACAAATCATCATCGTCATCATTGGCGTTTGGTGCACAGTGTTTTGGCCTCAGCAACTTTGCCTCGCCAGATCGACCTTCGGCATCGGGAATCTCGATGAGGCCACCTGGTGTCACTTTTGTGACTTGCTCGAACTCGGCTTCAGTGAGTCTTGGCATCCATACAGCTAGACTTTCTCCACTTTCTTTCACAGCACCCAATGCACTGGCACTGCTTTCCGTCCTTGTTTTGTACACAGCATGTCCCTTCCTGAAACCACATTTCCTGTCATGCTTGGGTATAGCGTTTGGCTGAAGTTTATTCAACACATCACACATGATCACAGTTGGTATAGATGCAAGAAAATCTTTGAACCTGGCTCAGCAGAGATCTCTACTGTAATGACAGGCTAACCCTAACCCTAATATGACCACCCCAAATTAAGAGAGGAGGGCACAAGGTTTTGTCCAGGCTAGCCATTGGCTGCAACAGTACACCCATGTATGTTTGAATTGTGATTTACAACCCTCACTGTTTGAAGTACACCAGATTTGGGATTTCTGTCAGGCTGGGAAGACCTTGTAGAAGGTCAATATTGAGACAGGCCAGCACTCTGATGGCTGCAATTCGCATGTACCTGTGCGTAATAGGAAACCTGCTGTCAGATTTGGTCATCTATAGATCTGTCACGTTATGTCGTTTGAATGGCGTACATTTCTCCGTCTCAACGAGACCTGTCGAAAAACTGCCAAATGGTGGAAAACGTGAATCGAAGGTCAAACAAGGTCACCGACAAATGATGAATTTTCGACATTGCGCGCTTCGGCAAACGTTATAAAATTTAAAAAATTAATTAATTGACATCTTCTTGTGTTCACATCATTGCACAAAATCCAAAGGTTTTATTATTTGCACTTGTATTTTCTGTGATATCAGATGTTGGAGTTTGAATTTACTCATGAATGTATGGAATAATTTAACATAAAAAACAACATGTGTTTATTGCATTCTCCATCGTTGTTTACACAACCAATTATTCTATGTAAACATGCATGCATATTCCTATTGGCATAATATCATAATAGTATACGTGTATCATATTAGTATACATGTGTTTGGTTATTAGATAGGGGGCACCACTCCGTAGCGACCCTAGGCTTGTTCACGTGTGTCGGCGTTTTGTACTGTTGTTATGGCTGTTTTTTTCGTCGAAGAACTTTGCATGCTCGTGTATAACCACGTGTATAACCACGTGTATAACCGTGGGAGGAAAGTGTCTGCTGGTTATCATCCTGTGGTACCTCATTTCTGACTTTGTGCCAACAATATTCGTCGCTGGTGACCACGGACCGGGTTCTTCCGCCATTTTGATCAGGTACTCTCGGGAGTTTTTGTTTACTCATCGGCACATCACCACACCCGACCTGAAACTGCCTCTTATTGATTTTACTGAGACCATTGGGAAAGACAGGAATAATAATAAGAAGAGAGGTTCTAGAGGAGGTGTGAGAGAAAGACTGAAAAGGCGTGGCAGTAGACACCCCCTCCCCACCATCACTCTCTCGAATATAAGATCGCTGCAGAACAAGATGGACGAACGTTTGGCCGTGACTCAGTTTTATGGTGACTTTCGTCGCTGTAACCTGATGTGTTTTATGGAAACCTGGCTAAGTGAGAACGTTAATGAAAATTGTGTTTCTCTTCCTGGCTACACTATGATTCGAGTGAGCAGAGACAGCAGCAAGGCGCAGAAGAGGGTGGGTGGAGGTATCTGCATGTATTTCAGTGACAAGTGGGCTATACAATACCATGTGCGGGAGCAAGTGTGTACCCGAGATTACGAACTGCTGCACGTGTCATTCCGTCCTCATTACATACCTCGTGAATTCGACCAGCTGACTGTCATTCTCGTCTATGTACCAGGCCCTGACTTTAAAGCAGCCGCCGAGAGAATTGCAGATAGCTACAACGCCGCTGCAGCTCGGGGTGCAGATCAACCAGTTTTTATCGCAGGAGATTTTAACCAGTGTGATCTTGCTTCTCATCTTCCAACCCTCGAGCAGTATGTGTTGTGCCCCACCCGTCTTAATCGGACTATTGACTTGTGCTTTGGAAATATAGAGAACGCTTACAAGTATGTGTGTAGGCCATCACTTGGCCGCTCTGATCATAACGTTGTGCATTTGCTGCCGAAGTACAGACAGAAGTTGAAGACAAAAAACCTAGAACTCGTGTTTCTCAACACTGGACATCTAAAAGCATGGAGGAATTACGTGGTTGTTTTGAAGCAACAGAGTGGGATGTTTTTACTGACAGCTGCCCTGACCCCTCTGAACTTGCGGACACTGTGTCGTCTTAAGTCACATTCTGTGAAGAGTCAGTCATCAAAACCAGGACAGTGCGCGTGTACCCGAACAACACGCTCTGGGTAACGAAGGACCTTAAAGTGTGCATGAATCAAACGAAACTTGCCTTTCTGCAGGGAAAGAAGGATGAATATCATGAGAAAGAAAAGGAATTTAAAAGGCTTGCTATGGTTGCCAAACTTGAATTCAAGAACAAAATTGAGGGACAATTTCGGACTGGCAATGCTACGGAGGCATGGAATGAACTAAAACTATGATGGGTTAAGCCACAAATCAAGCAGCCTTAAAGACGTGTGGGGCTCAGCTGTGGAGGATTTTCACTGACATATTCCAGGCTCTGCTAGACTCTCACACTGTACCCCTGGCATGGAAAACCTCTGTGATTATCCCTGTACCCAAGAAACCTAGTGCCAGCCAGTTAAATGACTTTCGTCCAGTAGCACTTACCTCCACCTTAGCTAAATGCATGGAGAAGATTGTACTCAGTCGTTTGTTGCCTGATGTGTCTGCACATCTTGATCCTCTCCAGTTTGCTTATCAAACCCGTAGGGGTGTTGAAGATGCTTCTCTCTTGTTGTTTAATCTGATTTAACGGCATCTTGAAGACTCCAAAGCCTACATCAGAATGTTGTTCATAGATTTTCGAGTGCATTTAATACCATCGAACCTTATGTTCTTCTGAAGCGCTTGATGGAAGCCCAAATACTGTTCTTTGGGTGAATGATTTTTTGAAAGACCGTCCACAGCGTGTTAGTATTCAAGGTTGTATGTCGGGTGAGATTATTGTAAATCCCGGCGCACCCCAGGGCTGTGTCCTCTCGCCGACACTTTTTTCAATATACTCAGATCACATGAGGTGTCAGACCTCCTTTAACTGGCTACTGAAATTTACAGATGACATGGCCTTAGTTGGCCTCCTAAAAAAGAAGATTCTCTGGCAGAATATTGTTTTCACAAATCTCTGTTTTGGAGAAATGATATGGTGACAGCTTTCTTCCCCTTAACGTTGGCAAAACAAAAAAACTTGTGATTGACAACAGGAACGTTTCTGATGTTTTTGTTCCTGCCAAGATTAGTAATGAAACTATTGAAGTTGTGTCCAGTTTTAAATATCTTGGCACCTTTTATGACAACAAACTGTCTTTCACTGACAACACTGATCACATTTAAAAAAAGGCAAACCAGCGCCTTTATCTGGTAAGGAAATTTAGATCTTTTGGTGTGAGCCAAGGAATCTTGGAAATGGTATATAGGAGTTTAATAGAGAGTGTTCTGACCTTCAATGGTGTTGTATGGTTTGGTAACCTGAACATGAAAGACAAAGGTAGGCTGTATCGCATTGTCAAAGTCGCAGGACAAATTATTGGGTCAGGGCAGTACTCGCTGGAAGACTTGTAATTGGCGCTGTCAGAAGGAAAGCTACTACAATTGTCTGCGACCCCACCCATCCTCTCTTTGGTCAGTTCCAGCAGCTTCCATCAGGCCGACGACACAAGATGCCCCTTGCTCGGAAGAATGTATTTAAGACATATTTTATACCAACTGCAGTGTCCATTCTCAACTGTAAGTGAGGGTATTCTGTAACAGTATTTTGATTGCGTTTAATCTGCTTACCATTTTATAATGTATTTACTCTGACCCCATGTATTAGCTTGATTGTTTACAGTACTACTTGTATGATAGACATTCTCCTCATGTGGTTTACTTGTTTACGTATTTACTTATCTACTTATCTATTGGCTTATTTATCTGTATGTATATGATCTATCACTATATCCTATTGGGCATGTGATATGAATATTATGTGATAACATCGCTCTTAGTACTTATCTTAACCTTGTATACATACATATGTAAGTTAACTTCTTACTCTATGGTTTTACTCATTATATGAACACGCCTAAAGGAAATTTTCTGTAACCTAACAGACAATAAAGTTATCGTATTGTAGTGTATTGTATCACGGCGTGGAAGTGAAAGTACTTACTCAAGATGTAGTTAGTTATAATTAATTGGGCCAGTTGTCAGATGTTCTGGGGAAACGGACAATTCTATATGTCATTGGGGAGTTTAGCAAGAAACATTATAGCAGTCCAAAGTTCAGGATATTATAGGAAGTATGCATATATTGCTGGTCATCATCAGGGCTGGGGTGAATGGCAACTATATATAGAATCTTTCGCTGCAATTACACATTGACTATCCATCTACGATTACATACTTACCGTACTAGGTGGGGTATAAGGTAGAACATAGAGGGATAGTCCCTTTGGTGATGGGCAGCCGCTCCACTGGTTCCCACAGTCTATCTAGCTCATGTATGGCTCCTAGGAACTGCTAGTGTACTGCAGTGGCCACACCCCGGGCAATGGTCTCGGCTGACCAGCAAAACTACATGAGTAAGGCTTGTAGGCTAATGCCTATTGAGTCGAGGGACGTCTGCCCTCAGTACACAAAGACTGTCTTGGAGGAGTAGGCAGCCAGCCGATTGGCTACACCCCCGGCTACAAATGCGAAACAGCAACAGCCTTTCACCAGGCTGCAAGGTACCTACCAAGACGCATGTGGAAGGACCGGTGACCCGCTGTCCTGCGGTGCAAGACTTTTTAGTCAAGGAATAATGGTGTTAACCATACACAAACCAGCGGAATGCAATGGGCAACTACCGCTGTATTAGCCCAAAAAACCTTGATGGAGAATACAGACAGTAAGAGAGGTCCTAGTGGTGAGCCCCCAGGCTGGATAGGACGACACATACTGGGGAAGAGCTTGGAGATGTTGGAAGTAACGCCAGAGCTGATGACGGTAGTATGCCCGACTGTGCGGGAGGTAAAACCAGCAACAAAAAGCTAAAAGGGAAAATCCGTGTGGCAACATGGAACATCAGAAAAACGAGTCATGGAACACTACAAATGGTAACATCGGAAGCAGAAAGATATGGCGTAGATATATTAGGGATAGCGGAACACAGGTTGGCCGGACAAGGACACTTTCGCCCGGATTCAGGAGGAAAGTTTATATACTCAGGAGCAACTAAGTCAGGGATGAGTGGTGTTGCATTCTATCTGTCAAAGAAAACTGAAAATGCACTATTAGGATACAATCCGGTCAATGACAGAATTATTACCATACGAATACGGGCAAAACCCACGAATATAACATGTATTCAAATTTATGCACCAACGAACACTGCAGACGACGATGTAATAGAAACGTTTTATGATACACTGCAACGAACAGTTGACGAGGTAAACAGGCGAGACATGGTAGTACTGATGGGCGATTTCAATGCAGAAGTTGGCAGTTGTCAAAACGAAGAAGGAAATGGAAATATCGGGAAATATGGACTAGGCGAGAAAAATGGGAGAGGAGATAGACTTGTTGAGTTTATCATAGAGAATGAACTGATGATCACTAATAGTTTCTTCAAACAACATCAAAGAAGACTTACACTTGGACAACACCAGATGGTCGGAACACAAATCAAATCTACTTTATACTGATACCAAAACGATGGAGGACGTCTGTGTTTAATGCAAAGACATTACCGGGAGCCGATTGTGGCTCTGACCATGAATTGCTAAGCGCCAAGATAGCGATACAATTAAGAAAGATGAAGAGAGGGAAAGAGATAGTGAGGTATGACGTCAGTGATATCAAAGAAGGATACCGAGTAGAGGTTATGAACCGTTTCGGAGTATTACATACAGTGGCTGACGAGAAGGAACCAGAGGACTGTTCCACAAGTACATCGACAGACCCTGCATCTTAACACATTTTAAATACAAACACAATTATGTGTTCATGTCTAATGCATGTGTTCAATCATATAAAAATGATCCCATCACAACGAAGTAATTAAAACCATTATCGCCGTACATATATTTTGTATTAATTTGCAAATCAACAACAGTCGTTCTTATGTATGTGGATGTGTAATAAAATCCGTGCGATTATCCTTGGTACATGATATATTGGTACTACAATTTAATGAAACACAATATTTTTGGCCGACACTCACAATATACTAAATGTCGGTAGTATGTCACTGAGTACTTATCTCAGTACGAGTCTGTAAAAGCTGAAAGAATCATGTTAGCAAATAACTATCAGATAATATACAAACATTTACCGTCGTTGCAAAGGAAGAAGGTTCCAATGACGAACATAGCTTTGTGTAAATCAATAATTACTTAAAAGCAGGAGAATGGTTTGCAACATCATTAATTTAGGTAAATTGTTCACTAAGCTACATAATCATATTACTGTTGAATATATACGATTTAGTGTCTGTGTTTTGAGCTCTGCTTTATTTAGTACACACAACACACGTGATTTCCAGGCCATCTCCATATTTTGGACACGGCAGTGAGCCGCACCTAGCTTCGGTGTTGTAGAAAAGGACGCCATTTTTGTTTGCCCCACCGCCATCGATAACTTCCGGGGCATTGTCCATACAGACGTAAGTTGTTCGGCCTTTGTGACTGTAAGCCGCTGCCATTAAGTAACCCGTGTATTCCTGTGTCCACCCATCGGGACACGTAAGTCTGGCCGGAATCATCACTTTCGTTGGTCGACTGGTCACGAGGCATACGGCACACGGAACGTTGTTGTCATCCAATGACTGAGCGTTAGCTTTGGAGAATGGGTCGTTTCCACGTGTCTCGTATTCAGCCCCGTACAGATGGCCATGCGATTGGAAGCCTGACGTCGTTTTCGGTCCCCATTCAGGGTCTCTGTGTAGGCATAGATAGTTCGAGCCGCCGCCGGTATGTGTATAATGTGAACCAGCGACAACACATGCAGTAAAGATCAATCCGAAATTTGGATTACATTCTTCAGAACGCCGTCATGAAAAAACTTAACCTACGCCAATAACACACTATATGTTCATTACATTAACCGCTGATTTACTTATGGGGTGCGTTTACAAATAGCGGGCACAGTGAATGAGTCCGGCCTAGCAAATATGTCTTATTCTAGTAAACAGCTGACTCTGTTTCCCGCGAGTTCTTAAAAGGGATCTACCGTACAGCGACTGTTAGAGGATTGAAATACTTACCCCAGTAGAGTAGATCCGTGCCATTCCCAGGACATGTCTTCCTCCCCCATCGGGTGTACACAGCGCCCCCTGTTGATGGATGTTGAGTGTCAGTTCCTGAAATATCAATTAAATATATAATCACGACTAGTCATTGCATATTGTCCGAATATGAACGTCACTGTATCCCTCTAATTACCACTCATTGTCAGTCAGGGTTGAGCAAAAACTAGTTTTCGTATAGTATAGTACACGATAGTGCTCTGCGCGGTCAGAGCTTTGGGCTCGCGAGCCAGCCTCTTATTATTTTTTTTGGACCGGGCCTGGGTATATTTTGAGAACCGGGAATATATAAATAGTATTAAACCCTGCGGGTTTGGGCCGGGCCTAGGACAAGCATTTGTGGGCCTTGGCCGAACCTAGGACATGTTACGGATGTAATAAAATAGTAATTATTAATTTATAGTAGTAATCAGATGCGACAACCCTGAATCAAGGAGGTTTCATATGAACCCGTTTTTTTTCTAAAATGTGAACCTCCCTAAAATGTCATCTTTAAAATATGAACCCCTAATTGCAGTTTTTAATATAAATGTAAAGGTAGGGTTTTATATAGCGCCATATCCAGTCATCAGGATTGCTCAAAACACTTTACACTTTACTCCCACGGAGACCTGTTCAATTGAACACAATCTCGACTTCTCTGGGAAGAATTCAGCGACGCTGCAATTAAGAATTACAATATTGGGCGAAAACTATTATACACCATCGAGCAGCTATACGCTAAAATTAGCAGCGCAGTACTGGTGCAAGGGGCTGTAGGTGATTGGTTTCACACATCAGTCGGAGTCCGTCAAGGATGCCTCTCGTCACCTACGTTATTCAACATATTCTTGGAACGAATAATGACAGATGCACTGGAAAGTCACACTGGCACAGTCAACATTAGAGGATGCATCATCACCAACCTACGGTTCGCTGATGACATCGACGGGTTGGCTGGGGTTGAAGAGGAACTTGCTAACCTTGTGAACCGACTGGACGAAACATCAGCCAGATATGGAATGGAAATTAGCACAGAAAAAACCAAGCTAATGACAAATAGCAAAATGCAATCAGGTCCCGAATAACTGCCATTGGACGCGAACTGGAAACAATAAGTCAGTTCAAGTACCTCGGAGCTATCATCAGTGACGAGGTTTCCAGGAACGAAATCCGTGCAAGGTCTGCGCAAACATTAGCAACACTGGCGAAATTGAAACCAGTTTGGAGTGACAAAAATATCGCACTTAAATCAAAACTTAAACTGGTACGTACACTGGTTCTTTCCATCTTTCTGTATGCATGCGAGTCATGGACCCTCACAGCGGAATTGTAAAATTGAATTGCTGCATTTGAAATGAAATGCAACCGAAATATCCTCGGTATTTCCTACACTGACCACATCACGAACGATGAAATCAGAAAAATCATCACTCAACATGTGGGACATTACGAACACCTGCTGACCACAGTAAAAAAGAGGAAACTGAGATGGTATGGCCATGTAACAAGATCAAGCAGGCTCACAAAACAATACTACAAAGAATAGTGCCGAAGAAATGAAGACAGGGAAGACAGAGGAAGAGATGGTCAGACAATGTTGCAGAATGGACTGGGAAGACCTTCGCAGAAACTCAGACTTTAGCACACAACCGCAAAGACTGGCGTCGACTGGTGAAACATTCAGCACTGCATCGCCGCTATGACCCAGGCGGGTAACGGGAGGAATAAGTAAGTAAGTAAGTTGCGCCAGAAGTTCAGTTTCATCACCACTCTGCTCTTCGCTGTCGGCTTATGACATCGGAAGATGGGGGAGGTGCTCTGTTGATTGAAGATTATTCGCCGGACCTTCACAGAGCTTCCGCACGACTCTGCTCTCGCACGCTGTTTCCAAACGTGGCATCAGAAGACGGTGGGTGGGGGAGGGGTGCTTTGAAGATTTTTTGGCGATGTTGTAAATATTGTTCAACTGTTGTTGAAGCTCTCCGAAAACATCAATTTGCAAAACCCCTTGAGGCTCACCGCAAAAAACGACCTTCAGACTCTCCAAAAATATCAAATTGTACCCACAAATACACCCCTTCCCTAAATATTGGGGGCTAATACTATATCCAGACAGAAGACAGTCCGGGACATCTTCAGTTCTGGAAACTGGCTGAGGAATTTCCGGTGCTGGTTTGCAAAGTGTGTCCGTCAAGCCAAAGGTGCCTGTTCCTCGAACATGGTCTTTTTTGACGGCAACTCGTAGCTGTTTTCTGGCTTCTTCAGAAACTCTGCAACCACCGTCCTCTGGAATCATGCGATCGATGACCTCATGTTCTTCCCCTTCCTCTTGTTGACGATGTAGACTCGAGAGAGTGTAATTGTCTTGCAGAGGACTTTGGCCATGCGGCGAATTGATCTTCTGTCAGCAAATAAGGCCCTCTTGACTTTCAATGTAGCTTTCTTAACACGGGACACTGTTTCTGTCAAGGGGAGCAATGTGTTTATGCGCTCCACCCTTGGTGTGACGTCGACAGCTTTGAGGAGCTCTTTTGCTGCATGTTCAGGTGATGATAATAGTGGTGACGTTAGTGCTGCTGCCTTCAAGTCCAGAGAGCCTGACTTTGTTAGTGTAACACAAAGTCTTTTGACCTCCTCTTCTAATGCCCTCTTCAGCTGCCTGGTCTTCGGGTGTTTGCTGAAAGGCATCTTTACCACCAAGCTGAAAAAAAAGAAATACGGCTCACAATAATTTATTAGATATACATATACATGTATAAGAATGACATGGAATTAAATTAATTAACTGGCGGGTAGTATCAGGTGAAAGGAAACTTACGTATTATCCGTGCCATTTGGGCGTCTTCTTCTCAAGGGGATCTCGATGACATCGGGCTTATGGCCAGCTAGTCTGGCCGACTTCCGTCCGGCAGCTGCGGTGGCAGCAGCTTTCACTGTAAGACAAAACATGTATAACAGTACTTCTGTGACGTTGCTGCGGGTATATTTAAAATATATTTGTATAACTATGAATCTACATGAAACGTTTACATGTTTACAGACGGTTGATATTTGTTTGGATTGTGATATGAATCAATATTTATATTTCTACAAATTACGTTTTCAGAGTAAACATTTTATTATATCTGTAAACATAATAAAAATATATCACGATGCTCTCTCGCCCAGAAGGCCTGCAAGTTCTGGTTCTTCTGTGCTCTATAAGCAGTCAGCTTCTCGGGGAGCATCGGGGCAGCATGCTTCAGGTTCTCTTGGTGTAAAGTAAAACGTTATTGTAAGAAGAAAAAAACATTTCCATAGTTAGACATATTAGGCTAAAACCAAGAACTATCACAAGTTCTGAATGTTATGATCAATAATTCCTGATAGATAGGCCAGAACAGATGAATATTAATTACATAATGTTCTCTAACAACAAACAACTGAATGGCTGAAGCAATCACTTACACATGCTCTCTCAGCCTCCTTGGCCCGCCAACTGGGGTCGTTTCTCTTCATCTGCCGATACTTGTCAGCCTCCTTCTGGGCTACTGTATTGACCCGCTTGCCCATCCCCAGGTCTGAAAAAAGTTTTAACATGTGTATTCAGAACATACCTAAAATGGTGAAACAGTAGGTCGAACATCTGTTTAAAACACTTTATATTGCATATATATATACAGTTGAAATGAAGTTTGTTAGCACCTATGACGTGTAAAGATTGGCTTATGCCACAAAATACTATACTTAGACGAATACAAGTGCATTACACATTGTAATGTGGATGCTTATCATCAAAATAAATGTCGTACGTTTTTGTGCATCACTTTCCAGTCTAAACAAGTGAATACGTTTGTAATTTTATTCTATCAACAATATATGTGCTTAGTTTACCCAATATGCCAATAAAAACATTATTAGAATTATTACATTGTTGCAATAAGGATATAGTCCTTACACTTCTAAAATGGTGAAACCGTACGTCTCACGAAACCGTACGTCGCATTTCTTTACACTTTTCTGTTCCCGCCCAAACACTGTAAATCACCGATTATCACCCCGCGCGACGATGCAGGCACACTATGTATTGACAACCATTGCCAAATGACCCACTAACGGACATAAATAACCTTTGTGCATGGTTCCATCTGTACCGTAGTAGTCCGTGACTTCAGTGAATATTACAAAATCGGTAGTATCATAAAAAATACTTACTTTATAGCAGAATCAGGAACGTTATGAAGTACCGCTGTTTCCTGTTTTCGCTTGGCGTCATCTTGGTTCCCGAAAATAGCTGTAGATGGGGTGACTGGGCCAATGAACCAACTGGCAGTTAGAGCCGACGTACGGCTTCGGGAGACGTACGGTTGCAAAGACCCGTAAAAGCAAAATAAATCGAAGGGAAATGTATCTACAAATTACAATTTTGTCATATAGTTACCTTGTTATATGTTATTTATGACCAACTAATATTTATTACTAATCTACAAATTTCTACTTACAATGCGTATTCAAACTTGCGACGTATGGTTTCATGAAAAACTTCCCCAAGACGGTTTCGTCGCTCAACACAATTTATTAGCCAACACTTTTGGTTTAAAACAGCACAGGACCTATGTATCCAGCTGTGGCATCAAGTTGAGTATGAAATCTGTGTTATTTAATGAACTGTTGTACTGCATTTTCCTAAATGAATTACTGCAGACGGACGGTTTCAGAAAAGTTCCCCAACATGAAAATAATCAGGACAAATCAGGGTTTTGACCAGAAGTTTAAATTTTTTGATTAATAATGCCTGAGACATCGATCTTCATAGCCAAACATTAACTGTATGCTTTGCCTATGTTGTTCAAATAATACAATGCGTTTTAAAGTACTGATGGCACATATTTTCACAAAAATAGAGCAGAAATTACCAATTTTTTTGGGACAGTACTCAGAGATTCCATGGTATATATACAAAAGTAGGGTTCTCCAGAAAGCCCCAACGAAGACGTATGCGTACAGCGTCATTCCAGCCTTCCAACTAGTATATTAAATAAGTTATAGCCCTGGAACCTGTTTGTCAACGATTCGTGGGAATCGACCATATATGTATACATATATATAATTATATGTATATACTGTCACAATATATATATATATATAAACACACACACACACACACACACATATATATATACACACATATACACATAGATGCTTACTGGTAGTATTACCGAGGGATATTCAGTATAATATAATATTATATTACGGAGTTTTAATTAAAGCAGTTGATCATGATAATGATTACGAAGACATACCGTAGATTTCAGCTTCAGCTGGCGTATTCTGTTTGCAGATGTAGAAGTTACTAATATTACATTCTGTGTCATATTTACTTATGATATATTGTTTGAGTAATTTACAAAGTCTTGATATGAATGGGTGTTAATTTCTCCATGGCAATTTGTGGAAGAAAGTTTTCTTGACATAATTGTGGTATAGTGTGTTTCATACAAAGGCGGTAATATATTGTATTAGTTTGTTTAATTTGGATGTTACAGTCGTAGTTTTGTGGAAAAATTATTTATTGTACCGGTAAAGCGTTGGGGAGACTTTCTTTGACTTTTTGGTTTATTTGATACATTTTTATTAGCAGTGAACATATCTTTAAAATATTCTGCAACGGTTCTAGATTTATATCTGTAGAAAAATTTCATGCATGACAGTTTAGAAAGGTCGTCTGATTTTAGTAGTTCTAGTTCTTTAAGTAAAGGTGTACTGCGTGAATTATATTTACTATTTGATACAGATCCAATTGCTTCATTTTGTAGTTTGTTTATTTGTCTATTTCGCCGCCCCAAACTAATATGCCACAGCTCAGGTGCGACATATGTAGCGAAGAATATATTATATGTAGGGCGTATGTTGGTATGCAGTGTTCTACTAGTAAGAATACAACATATCCTTGATAGTTTGTTAGCTATAAACTTTTGATGAGGAGACCATGTTAAGTTAGAGTCTATTATTACTCCAAGAAATTTAAATTGTGTCACCCGTTCTATCGTTATGTTATTGATTTTTATATTAGGCATTTCGTGGTTCTTTAACTTTCTCTATTTATAGTGAAAGATAATAATTTGTGTTTTTGCAGCATTCAGGGACTCTTTATTTACTACTAGCCAGCCTGTTATTTGACTCAATTCTGAATTTATATTGTTGGAAGTAGCCAAGTCATTATTTTGATCGTCTCTTAATGTATTTAGTGTGCTCAGCAGGGTGGTATCATCTGCATACATGACTGGCCAGAAATTGGTGCTTGCTGTTGCAAGATCATTGATGTATATTAGGAATAACAATGGCCCTGTAACTGAACCTTGATGGACTCTAGTAGTAATCATTTCTAAAGGTGATTGTATGTGGTTAAATTTTACATATTGTTGTCTGTGTACTAACTAGTTTTTAAACCATTCTAGCCCAGTATTTTATGCCATACTATTCGAGTTTGTTGACAAGGATTGTATGATCAATTGTGTCATAAGCCTTTGCAAAATCGAAAAATATATTTCCATTGGCAACCTTTTTTTGTGAAGAGTTAAGTATATTCTGTCAACTAATTCAGATATTGCCAGTTCAGCAGAATATTCAGCTCTGAAGCCGTACTGATTTTAGTGGAGCAGCTTACTATGAGTGAGATAATCGAATAATTGAGAATAAACAATTTTTTTAAAGACTTAGGAATGCATGGCAAAATATATATAGATCTGTAGTTGTTGAAGTTATGATTATCATCTTTTGAACGATGACGGCAGCACACGGGTCACTGTCTACAGAAAACCAACACACACGGACCAATATTTGAATTTCAGCTCCAATCACCACATTGAGCAGAAGCGATCAGTGGTCAGAACACAGGGCAGAACAACTCACAAACACAGACGAAGACAAAGCCACCGAAACAGCACATATCAGAGCAGCGCTCAGAGCCAAAAACTACAGAGAGTGGATGTTCAACATCACCAAGAAAAAGACACCAAGTGCAGAAAAACAGACCAGCCAAATACCGAACATCCCTTTACCATACGTGCTCAACCTGTCAGAGAAATGTATCACCATTTCCCGGGAACATGGATTGGGGACGTATCACAAACCTTACAACACCATAAGATCAATCGTAGTGAACCCTAAGGACAAACCCACAAGAACAACAATATATTAGATTGGATGTCCGGACTTTCATCAGACCTATGTAGGCGAAACCAGCAGAGCACTAGTAGCCCGACTCAAAGAACACAGAAACACCAGGGGCCCACACACAACAGTAGGTGAACACAGAGTGAATGAGGGCCACAAACTCTCGGATAAAGACGCAAAGGTATTCTCTAGAGAAAACAACTTCTAGAGAAGAAAAATCAGTGAGGCGATTGAATTCAGAGAGAGGCGACCAGAAATCAACAGAGATTCCGGATACAACCTTCTCGCGATCTTCCTGAAAGTGTTGTCATGTGACAGTTACCAACACAGTCACATGACGACCGAGAGTGACGCAAACCAACGCTGATGAAGACGTCGACAGCATCGTTTAGAGCAACATAGGACTCTGAAAGGTAACTTACCATATTTTCAAAACTAGGAAGAATTGTTGTCATGTCCCATGCTTGTTTTTGCCTTTAAGTTATTTATTACATTTATTGTATCGTTTTCACTGACAGGTGTAAATTGGAAGTTAGAATATATTTTTTTATTTAGGTATGATTTGAATTTCATTTCCTATTAAAGTTTAATGTGTTTGCAAGCTGTGGTCCAAAATTTGTGAAGATGCTTTTGAGTTGGTTCAGAAATGCATTTTGGATATGTTGATAATATCATATATCGTTTGCCTTGATGTTTTGATGTTGTTCGTACACATTTAATTACGTGTACGGTATACTAAGAAATATCTAAATAAACTTTATTTCTTGTTACTTACCTTACTTCTTTTGTTTTATTTTCCAACTTTATCTTAGTTTATTTATATTTGGTCAAGGTAATTAGGACATACCATACTTCTAAGTATTATCTGTCTCATTTTTTATTTATATTTTGACCGATAACAATATTTTTTTTGGAAATTGTAATTAACAAATCAAATACACAGATTCGTGAAGCTAATGTTACTTACACATACTTCTGTTTAGTCAAGTTAGCCTGTGCAGCAACTATTGGCTGACAACAATAAAACACGTCAAAACCACGCTATCCATGGTGACTGTTTGAATAGCTTGAAGTAGTTTGAATAGGTTTTCATACAATGTTTTGGCATGAAATATACTGGTGGGGGCACAAATCGTGCGTCCAATCGTGTTTTGTCGTTTAAAAAAACTTTATCAAATTCCTCCGTTAGATATATATGTGCTATCTCACTAACACATATTCCGTCAAATTTCTGCAAACAAACTGTTAAAAAAGTTGTTTTGAGTCAATTGCTTACGAAAATAGATCGGCAGAATCAAAATCTCTTAAAAGACACCTGCGTAAAAAAAACACGCCTTGTAAATCTCTCTCTGGCCAAAATGTATCACCTGAATCAGTGAGAGATCGGACAGTGTACAGGTGTACTAAAATGGGCCAAGAGCGTTAAAACATGAGATTTCAGTAACACGATTTTTAGCTGGCACGGATTTTCCGGTCAAGATTGTACATCATCTTCTCGGACGAAAATGTAAGCATATATATGTTCGTATCAATAACCATTGTCGTCCGATATTTGTAAATATATTTAATTTACTTTTGAATGCAATCAATGACAATGATATGTATCGTACTGGACATTTAGCCTGAGTCTTGACTTAAGCCTATTGAACACTATCAGTATCAGACAATAAATTTGTATATTTTTATTAGTGCCTAGTCAGGCTAGTGGCATCATGCACAACCGAATACATATATATGCTGGTTTAATAAAAATATTAAGAAGTTGTATCGCATATAATCGATATTCCAAACCAGTACCATTCTAAAAAAATAGAGTGCAAACAAAGTGATCCACCAAAGTTTATTTCAGTGACAAATTTATGTCACGATGTTCGCAAAAACATCACCTGCGACACTGGGGCGATATTGATAGTCACATCCTGCGTCCGATGCCAAAATATACCTCAAATGCACGTTTGATTAACTTTATTTGAAACACAAAACCTTGTATGCGCCCCTGACACATACATCCTCCTATGCAAAGCAATTATGCAAGACAAGTGTAGATTGAAATAAGCCAACTTAATGACATTTAGCTTTATTCGTTTATATAACTCATAAACTACAACATAAATATATCAATACATGTTCACAGCAAGCATGCCGACCCTAATGGTATTGCTAACTACTACCCACAAGTCGTAGACGTATTACCAACCACCAGTACTAACTATCTCACGACACTATATTTACCATTGACACAGTATCGGTGGGGGTCACTCCGTCACCAGGTCACCTAGCACCATTAGCAGCCTACTTTATTTACCGCACTAAAAACCCTGAGTACACTACTGAGATCCAGTAAGAGGGAAAAGCCTAGGGGCTAGGCCAAACCTCGTGTACTTATATAACAGGGAAAAGCGTCCAATAATCTACATTGTATACAATTATGCACCAAGTGTGGTACCGGGAGGAGGACGGGAGACAAAATCACAACTTGAATAACAATAAACCAATAGCAATAACAAATTCAACAATAAAACACAAAATGAAGTAAATGATTCGTCAAGCGAAAACCACGCGCAGGACCGCTCAATCAAGATCTCCGTGAACAGCGCATTGGGACGAGCCCGTTCATACTACGGGGACTAATTACTGCTATGTAATCTTACGCGTACGAGTAAGTCCGCTCTCTATATTGTCCACCAGGTTACCGTTGGCCTACTCCGCTAGGGGACACCACCTTCCTTCTTACACTGCTACTTCACATAGGATATTTTGTTGCACGTTTTTGCTCTTTGCTCTTAGTAACCGATACATCTGATTATTGGCGTATTTACTGTGATATCCTACAATATCTCGATAGTCAGCATAACGTATTCTGCCTTTTTCTGGTGATATGTGCCCTGTGGCGAGTACTCAAACATATATTAAAAATATAAATCTGGCTAACCGGTTATGTTGTCAATTAATGACAATTTCGTAAGCCAAGACTCTCACCTGACGTGTTTAAAATCGAAAAGACTATTATACATTTACACGGGAAATTGATGAAACGTTCATCTGTAGCGTAGGAAAATACGTCAATTCCGCTATTTTTGTGCGATGTCAGGGGTAAGATATTCAGCCAATAAGCGTCGAGGATCGTAGGTCCTATAATAGGGCCAGTGTAAAATTCACTTCTGTCGGCAGGGCCTGGCCGTAGAAATAAATTTTACAATTATTTGCGTGCCTCGGTCGGGCTTGGGCCTAAATTCTAGTGTTATAGCCTGGGGCAGGCCTGGCTTGAGATATTTTGCGTGCCACGACTGTAACTACTAAGTGCGGGCCTATCTTGGACTAAACTTAAACATTTACAAATATCGGACAGCAATGGTTATTGTTACGAACATAGGCCCTATATATGCTTACATTTTCATTCGAGACGATGATGTACAATCATGACCGGAAAATTCGTGTCAAGGCAAAATCAATCGGTATCACGGGGCTTTCCTCGGGAATCGGCGACAAGCAGTAGTGATCAACGATGCTACCTCAGGCTACGTCACGATGCGCTCTGGAGTACCACAAGGGTCAGTCGCACTATTCCTGGCCTATATCAACGACCTCCCAGAGCAACTCACCTCTCAGACACGCCTGTTTGCTGATGACACCGTTGCTTATCACCTCTCCACCACAGACCACGACTAACGCCAGCTACAACTCGACCTCCAACGATTGGAACGGTGGGAACAACGATGGGACATGGCTTTCCACCCAGGGAAATGTACGACTTTCCCTGTCACCCGCAAGAGGACTACTGCAGAGTGCCAGTACCTAGTCCATGGCCATACTGTCACCTCTGCCAAGTACCAAGGCGTTGCCATCAATCGAGACCTCAGTTTGGACCAGCACATTGACAACGTCTATGCATGCTAAAGCCAACAAGAACCAGGCTTCTTATGTCGCAACATCAAGATCAGCGCCACCTAGCTGAAGGAGACTGCATACAAGACCGTCAAGATCCGCCAGGTGAAGCGAACTTGTGTATATATTCGGGTTCAGATATATTGTAAAACTTAATACAAAAACATATGCAATGTACAGGTTTTCAAAATGTATTCACCCCCACCGAATAACAAACATATCAGTATTAATAAATTTCCAGAGGGAGACTCGTCAGCCTCCTACACACTCTTATCATTGAGATGACATAACCATATAAATATATCTTCTAAGTCACATCTCATTTATACAAGTAGTAGAACAATTTCTTCCATCATATTCCATAAAAACTTCCATAAAAAGGTCGTAGAACGTCTACACTCGTGGCCATCGTAGGGTAAATATGTGTCAAATGAATGTTCGAGATCAAAGATACCATATCTCGACACGGACGTCAACTTGGATCTGTTCTGGCCGTCTGTAGCCCTCCGATGTCGACTCAGCTTGGTTATAGGGAATTTCCCCCTTCTTTCGGGAATTCAGTCTGGACGCAGAAACCGCCTATTCGCGAGTATCAGCCCTACAGGTCACTCGACTTCACGCACAAACGTGTAGACCTTGTTAGTCCTCGCCCAGACCAGACACTCCAGTATTCTCTTCTAGAATATACATGAATGTAAGATTTAATCGTCTACGCAACCGCTCGGTATTGCTTCTATGTATGGGTTTGATAACCACACTGTAATAATCTCTCATTACAGAGGAGACCAGATTACATCGTCCTTTCTGCGGATCATACTGGAATGGTGTGTTAATGAACAATATACTTCGCATCTGTCATGTGATCCCTGCTGACGCTGACACCATTGTAATACTTTCACCGCCCAACAGGTAATACAATAATTCAACATGTATATAAAAATTAATTATAGCAACATTCCTATACGCAGTGAAATGATCCCATATAAATTTCCACCCGCACCACAGTTCCTATTCATATAAAGCTGCCTACCTTTCTATAATTATTACATATTAAATTCAACTTTCCTACCTGTTTATTCTTACTATAATGTAATGTTTCCCCGGTTCTTTAAAAGTTGACCCTATGCCATCTCCCCAGTGCATTCACACTATTGCGTAAGCATTAGCCAGCCGTCAATAGCCGTACGGGGTAGCATGTGTTAAGTTCTTAACATAACATCGTGACAAAGACCGTCGTTCGTCCCACACTGGAGTATGTCTGCACAGGACGGGACCCCTACACACAGCGTAACATTGACAAGATCGAGGCAGTCCAGAGAAGAGCCGCTCGGTTTGTGGTCAACCAGTACCAGAAGACATCTAGTGCAGAACCAAGTACAGACAACATTCTTTCCTTGGAAAGAACTGCCGGAAACAGCTGTGGCTGCCAGTACCCTTGACACATTCAAGGCAAGGGTGCCACAAATCCAAATCTAGATCTTCCATAGTTAGATTATGTAGGGGAGTGGATCTTATTTTAATTACTCATTTACTTATTTATTATTTATTTATTTGTATTTATTTGTTTTACATTTTATTCATTTGTATATGTTTGGTTTTTGGGGTTTGGTTTTATTTCTATTTTACATTTTTATAGTGAATATTCTCTTTAGGTCTTACTCTCTAGATATTCTTCTCTTGGTAAAAACAATTCCTACCTCCTCGCAACCCCCAAAATGCGGCAGAATAATCAACATAAAAGGATGATGATGGTGATGAATTAGCCGCTCGAACAGGGCACAAATACACGACGGCAACCGTGGTCGGTTGTCGAGCCGGAGTGCTCAGGCGTGACTGACGTGACAAGCCAGTCGTCCTGTCCAGCGTTACTGACCCTGTTTCTGAATAGTCAACGCCACGTACTGAAACCAATTAATCACGCCCAAAAGTGTGATATCGAATAACGAAATGTTCTTTTACTAATTAATCCTGCACGAAAAGTCACAAATTATATCCTCCCGTTAACCTCATTCATTTTATTGAAGTCATTTTACGGCATTAGGCCCCTGTTTATGCATATTTCATGTACTATCTCACGGTGGTTGGATTCACTTCCTCTGCATGTAAATGTTTTGTTGTATTAACGCGATATATATATATATATATATATATGTTGCTTATGAGATTATTCCCCCATGGGGACAATAAACAACATATTATCTTGTTATGAAATCAATGTTGTTACGTGTAATAAGAATTATTCGACATGTTTAGGGTAGGACATTATATATAGCAAACCAATACGAACAGAAAGGATTTTCAGACCAGTCACACGTACATGTCTTGTGAGTAAGATGTTGGTCCTACCTGGGCCACTGTTCGGACGATCTTTCTTCAAGTTTAGCAGTTCACTGTCCTGTTTGTCATTGTGTTCACGCAATGCTCTCATGTCACTCGCCATCTGCTTGACTTGAGCTTGTAAAGCGATCACGGAGCTCTTCCATATCTCAACGTCGACACCGGGTCCTTGTATCTGGCCGCAGTCACTTGTCGGCACGTTGAACGTGTACACACAGCCAGGATCGGCCGAAGTACTCAGTCCGACTGTCTGGAATATGACGATCAGCAGGATGCACACAGGTATAACTAATCTCGCCATGATTGACGCCGTCAACGCAGATTTGATAGTTGTTGAACTGTAACAACGTAAGTCTGTCGTACTCCTCTCTGACCTTCTGCCACGGCGACAAATGAGGCCGAATGGCGACCAGGAAGTTTCGACTACTGTTGAAGGTTGAATCTGTTAGACCGAGACACTGTGGGTGTAAGACCACATTCAGGATTCGTCCGCCAATACCGAGTTAAAGAGTCCCCTTGAAAAAACCGTTTTGGTGTGATGTGTGATTTTTTTGGAACACTTTGACATGGGATATGTTGGTCCAGTGGATACTGAATGTACTATTGCATTAGATCTTTCACGATGTAGCAATAAATATACCCTTGTTCGAAGTCGCTGGCGTATTCGCACATTAGCTATTTTGGAGATCGCATTAATATTTCAAAATCCGTCACCATATTGTGGGAAAATTGAGGGGTATCAGTTTGGGTGGATTTTTCTGAAAAACGAGGTAAGAGAATTTCACGAATTTCCACAGCATTTGCGTCAATGGAGGTTAAATATGCTGTGAAAATGTTCAAACTTTGCAGGAAAAGAAGGAAACGTTATAATGGCCACCTATGTAAAATCTTATATGGTGTTACCCCTGTGGAAAAAGCTATTGTGTGGCTGTTGATAAAGCGCTTGCTTTCATGTATAGCGGAAATTAATCGTGTGACACGACGCATCTAGGCCAAGCCCGTAGCCAGAGTGTTCGCGCGGCTCATGTGAAAACTCCTTTTTGTGAACCCCCCTTTCTTCAAAATGTTAACCCTCTCAAAAACGGCAAATTCCCCCAAAACTCAGAAAATAACCTTATTTTATAAATTTAAATGCTCCCCCACACACCATAATGTAATCGAAGGTTAAACAAGGTCACATATGTTTATTGCGTACACCACCGTTGTTTACACACCCAATTATTATAGGTAAACATGTATGCATATTCCTTTTGACTTAATATACATAATAACATATTAGTATACACGTGTTTGGTCGTTATCACGGCGTGGAAGTGAAAGGACTTGCCCAAGATGTAGTTAGGGTGTTCAGGAAGAGAGGAAAAAATCACATATTATAATTAATTGGGCAAACCGTCAGATGTTCTGATGAAAGGGACACTTCTATATGCACTAGGGCGTTCTTTCTTTTTGTGGCGCAATTTCAGTGTGACACCGTTCTTTGCAGTTTCTTTTAGCGGCGTCTTTTTACGGTGCGACACCGATAAAAAGGTCCATGCCACGAGATCGTGACAGTTCTCTGTTGTTGATTTATTACATAACGAATGTGGACCGAGGTGTGTACGAAAACGACAATGTTACAATTGATGTTGTACAGCTACTGGTCATGTATTGACATTATATTCGATCTAAATGTTCGTTAATTTGAGTAATTACACCACGTTCCTTATTACCGCTCGAGCCGCATAAGCCAAATAGTCCCTATATTATATAACTATCTGAGTTTGTTTAATTTGTGAAAGCCAATTAGTAATTGCACTCTAACACTCTGACTGTGTATGATGTAAGTAATAATGATGCGGTGTTGCCTTGTTATTATTAAGAGTGATGATTTGATTGCACTGTGCCTATGGATGTTGTGTTTATCATAAACAAATGTTTGTGTGTAGAAAAATAGTTGGGATTGTGACAAGTTGCATTAATTTCAATTCCACACATAGAACTTATAATCTTATTTTAACTGTAAAGTGTCAGATCACAATGGCAGGCTCTTTATCGTTTGTAATCATTGTTGATAATGTGTGTAATATGTACAACTGATAGCACGACAGCTTAATATAAGCTGCTCCGTTGCCAATTCTCAATGATTTGCAATAGCTATATGTTTGTGGTAGGATACTGACATATTTCTAACTTGAGAAATGTGGAAACATATACAGTTGTGATCACCGTGTCATTTATTGTAAGACAGGCACTTGTCTTCTTTCTTTGAAGACATGGTGTTGGTTCTGCACCCTTACTGAATGCTAGGACTAGTCTCTGTTAATTGTCATAACAAGTACCTCAACAGAGTTAGTGTATGGTAGTGAAATGAAAGCGGAATGAAAGATTATTATCTTCGTTTCTGTATTGGCCTTCTGGATGCTTAAAGAAGCTTCTGGAAGAACAGCCAGTCTCAGTTGCAATGAAGTGAGTTTACTTTGTGCCTGGATGCGATACAGTCCACTGGAACAATGATTGTGTTTTATTTGCTTTTAAAACAATTGTGCTGACATTAGTATTATTGTTTGTGTTGGCAGATGACTCGCCTCTGTAGTCTCTTTGTTCGTTCGAAATGTAACACCGAACTTGGTGAACGGATCTAAATAAAGGGAAGACGTTTGATTCCACATTAGTGCATTTGGCGTTGAGAAGTTTGGTGCACTGGGACATGTATATCATGGATGAGTTTAGCAAGAAGAATTATAGCAATCCAAAGTTCAGGATGTTATGGGAAGTATGCAGATATTGCTGGTCATCATCAGGACTGGAATATATGGCAACTATATATAGAACCTTTCGCTGCAATTATACATTGACTAACCATCTACGATCACATACTTACCATACTAGGTAACAACCTTATATCGTACCACATTTTGACGAGGATATAGTTAGTTTTCCAAACGTATATGAAATGCCCATTTTTTTCTAATTAAATGAAGTAGATATGCAACCATTGAAATGTAAAGACGTCTGCGGAAGCGAACATTAAAAAAAAAAATCATTCATCGGTCCGTGTCTATCGCTCGCCTACTATTTGCATATCGTAATATTTTATCCTTTTTCTAAAAAGCGTGACCACCCTCCGACACAAAAGCTATTGTGTGTTGTTTAGCTACCCAGGGCCGCCTGATTGATGCAGATGTTACAGGGAGAACGCTTTTCTGTGATCATTGGTGAATGAACGTGATGCCTGGATGTAGGGTCTATCCCCATTGCCACGTGTAAAAAGTACCGTCAATGGAAGAACAAGCGTGATCTGTGAGAGCTGATCTATGCATCTCTTTTTCATATGTTTTTCTTTTGCTTTCGGTTTAGAGTTTGCTTATACGAACATCTTGTTTTAGGGGTTGTCGAATAAATTCGCGTTCTCGGCGTCTTCTTTATGTTCCTTGATGCCGGTTCCTCAGGTAAGCCTGACACACCACCATGTCAAAGATTCAAGACACCTGATTGATGAACTGATATCAATGACCCTACTCGAAGACGAAATTTTTTACGTCCCACGATGTTGTAGCTCTCTTCACTAACACGTCTTTACCTAAGACTGTGAAGATAATCAAGACGAAACCACACGATTACACTACCCGTCATGGCATACGTCTCAGGGCAAAATTGGAATTTGAAGAAATCATGGACGTTGTTCTGAACACAACCTATTTCACGTAAAGAAACATTGTGTATCAACACAAAGTTGGTTCATCAATGGCATACCATCAATCCCAACCTTTTCATGGAACATATCTAGCAAGCGGCCATCGCCACAGCTCATATCATCTGCAAAATTAGAATATGGAGAAAAGATGAAGATATGGATGACACAACACGCGACCGACCATCTCAACAAAGTGGAGGAGATCCATTGGCACACGAAGAATAAACAGAAGGAACAAAGCCATTTTGGACACTTTACTAATAAGAAAAAATCAGGAGAGGTGAAACTAATGATCGAGAAGAATTCCCACACAGACCAATACCTATTACACCAGAAGATGGGAGTGATCCGTACGTTGTTAGACAGATGCGAAACACTTGTGACAGAGGAAGAAGACATACGAAAAGAAAGAAAATACACAAAGGAAGCGCTAATGAGATACGAGTATCCACAACGTTTCATAACAACATAGAACGACATAGAACAACAGAGAAAGATGAAACAAAAGAAGGGCGGTGACATCATGAAGAAGACTGTTGGAAAGACAAGAGCAAAGGCGGCTTGTGGTACTTCCGTACGTTCAAGGTCTATCCAAAACTATACCATGGATAATGAATAAGTAGGCTTACCAGGTTAGCACAGCAATCAATCCTCACAACACCATCACGAGATCAGTGGTAAAACCAACATATAAAATGGAACCATACAATATGTGCGAAAGGGTGTAGTATATATAGCGTGTACGAACTTTAATGTCATATACATCGCCGAGACGAAACGTATCTTAGGAATCCGCTTCAAAGAACACAACGAAGACACCGATAAAACATTGGAAAGCAGACCAAACACCCGAAGCAGTAAAACATTGGAAACAGAGGAAACAAATCAGCTATCACCGATCACATGATGCAACTGATTCACATAGTAGACTGGGGAGCAAGTTTGTAGAGAAGGAGTCGGACTGAGACAAGATACATCTGTATTATAAAATCCAAAGACAGCATGAATCGAGATTAGGGCTGGTGACGTTCCATGTTTACGACGATCTCCCGAAGAGCCACCAGGACGTGGCCGGGGGACACACACCGTATTGATACGTAAGCCTGCTCATAATGACTTTCGTGTCGCCGTCTAGCGAGAGCCGTCTGAAGGCTCGACAACTTCTATGTACAGGTTGGCCACAATGTGTGAGACAAGGGAACTCATGGCTGCAATGTGCTTTTGTTTGTAGAACTGTCCCTTGTATACGAAATACGTGGTGTTGAGGCAGAAGGTCAGCAGTTCAGTGATTTGGTCAATGTTGAGCCGGGTTTGCTGTTTCCATGTGGTGAGTTCTTCTAATTTACTGTTCACATGATCGTGTCTGGAACTTATTTGTTGATAAGCAGGGCTGACGACACTAGTTTCTGTTCGGGAGAAACTTCTAGGTCTTTGATCAGGTTGAAACAGTACCCGCTCTTCTTGCTGTGGCACGGTGGCTATGGGGATAAAATGTTGGTCAGTGTTTTAGCTGCTTTGTAGGATATCCCGACCCAGTCAAAAGAAAACATCTTGTGATATATACAGAGAAACACAACCGTGGAAGAACCGTCTTATTTGTTACATGATAGTTTGTATGTCGTGATGTCTTTCACCTTGCACTATGGAATATATCGGCTTAACTATCACAATGTTGCTCTGACACGAAAAGGATCTATTATATATGTGGCGGTTTCCTGGGTTTATCACGACCGACCCTATTCCAACCAGACTCGTGCTTCTTTTCCCAGATGTTGTCTGTTACATGCCGCATTTCATATAGGCGTTTGAAAATGCTCGTTACTGAAGTTATCTAATCTATTACTACTATTTAGGGTCAACGTTACCAACATAGGACTAATCCTTCGAGCATAGGATGTTAAAAAAAATGTTCTCCGATTACGATGATATTTTCACATTTTATGCCGAAGATACATACGGATCGAATGCCGAGCCGACAGATGACCAGTCTGCTCTAGCATTTCACATACATGTACCTATTTCTGAACATATATTGTGAAACCTTCATAACAAGGTTTACGTAATTGCTTCTTATGCTGTAATTGTGAGATCACATAAAACAATTATCTTGTGTTATCAGACAAATACTGGTTGTGTGTCATTTGTATCACGTGTACAGTTTCTAAAATAAATTGTCCTACACCTTATAGGGTCTGTCATTTAATTTCAGGAATATGATGTGTCTGACGTTATCTAATCAGTTACTGCTATTTAGAGCCTACACTGCCAACATAGGACGAATTATTCAAGCAGCTTAACCAAACCTTTTCTCCTATTTATACTATATTTTCACAGTATAAGTAGTTATGTAGGTGGTCCAGCGTGCAGGCTTTGCGCGCCCCGGTGCAAATCCCATGTTAAAAGATAGGATTTTGCACCAGGGCGCGCCTGGGTTAAAGGATAGGGATTTTGCTCCAGAGCGCGCCTGGGTTAAAAAATAGGAAATTTTCTCCATGTTAAAGCATAGGAGCAATTACAGTAAACGTATAAAGGAAATTTTGAATTTTCCTCATGTTAAAGGATAGGAGATATTATCGTAAATGTATTCGACGACTTTTTGAAAAAATAAACGATTGTTTTTCGAACAGAGCTACCATCTTGGAATTATACGTTTGGTATCATTTCCGTACGGTTGTACTCAAATTCGCGTCTCTTATAAATCCCGTACTCGAGACGTGTCTGGACATGTTTGTTTGTTGCGAGCGTGAGCGTGCGCGCCATGTATGACGTCATTAAACTGCTACGCGCAGTAATTTTGTACGCGAGATGAGTTGGTTATACAGGTAATGATTTGGTTAGCCATCGTTTTGAACTTGCGCATATGTAATATAATTCCATCATGTGACGTCATGATGCAGTGACATCATCAAACTATACGTGTCTGGACATGTTTATTGTTTGCGGGTTCGAGCGCGCTCGCGTCCTGTATAACGTCAAAGCTATCTTTGTGATTTGGTTAGCCATCCTTTGTAAGAACTTTATTAGAAAATTCAATCACGACCTTCAGAGTAAAATCATTGTTCACTACACTACAGGTATATCACGCTATAAGCAAACTGGTAGTATCAACTAGTAATCAAGCCCAAGGCTCTATGTATTGAAAGAACATCCATGTATTTGTCTAGTGTTAAGCCACAGGGAAATATAAAACAGTTACTTATCTGTTAAAACACTCAAACTACCAGCTATTTATGTAGGATTGTGATCAATCCCTTTGACCTGTTACATTACCTAACATACGGCATTTGTACTTACCAGACCTTATATTAACATCGACATAGTTAATACTCTTTTGTGAGAAGGTGGTTGGCTCTGAAAAGAACTGTTTAAATATTGTAGAAATTCATCAAGTGCCTCATGCCTTCAAAAAGGCAACCGGCGCCAAAAGCCAATCGAACATCCCCGGCCCCAGCCTCGACAGCTGTCGGCACACTATCGACCCCGACAGCAACTGGAATAGTGCTGGTCCCAACACAACTGTCCTCCTTATAAAGTTCATCTTTGTTTCTTCCGTGCACTCGCGCGAAGTCGAGGAGCTGATATTCATCATCTTGACCGTCATGTTGGTGCGAAGAAGGCTGCCAACGCTCCATAAAGCAGTATTGAAGGGCACCAAGTAGACCGTCAATCCTCCGAAAATACCATCCCAGGTGGTAGGCGCCAAGAAGTCCGTCAATCCTCCAAAAACAGCACCAAAAGGGACAAAAAAGACTGCAACGATTAAAAAAACCAGCCACAAATCGGGCAAAATAACTCATAACGACAACGAATAAAATAAGGCGCCTGGTAATGTGTATAATTTCTTTATATAACAGTTCGACAGAACATAAAGGTCACGTGGGCGTGCCGAAAGATTATGGATTGTAGGATAGTACATTAAGGTCACGTGGATGTGCCGAAAGATCACCGACTTCAGAGTGCAAACTACACATGCACAGTCGATAGATTAGAAAATTCAAAAGCACGGACTGCAAAGTAAAACTCTCTTTCACCACAGACACATCATGCTATAATGCAATCCGGTATAAACTCGTAACCAAGGCTCTATGTGTTGGAAAAACATCCGTGTATTTGTCTTGTGTTAAAAATAGGGAATTATAAAACAGTTACTCAAACTACCTGCTATCTGTGTAATATTTTGGTCAAACCCTTTGTCATGTAACAGTTTTTGTCATACGCAATTTGTACTTACCAAGTTTAGTGCAGTTGATAGCCTGCTTTCAAAGTATTTTGAAGTGATACTCCGTGTCCAAGTGATTACGACTCGATGGCCTTGAAACTAAAGTCGGCAAACCTCTTTTTTTCGAAACAGGCGCGTAACAAAGTGAAGCGTTATGATGAACAGTATATGACCATAATATTCTTCCAGACAGGGTGTTCCAGTATTTATATAGTTTACTGTGTTAACAGTTAAGTGTACAAACTAACATTAGATCGTTTTTGATCTGTTTTCATACTGTAGTATATAAATTCGTGCTTCTTCGGTAAAAACCTTTCAAACAATATTCTATCATAAAAGCCCTAACCTGGCATGGGTAACCGAAAACGACCTCGTATATACATACATAGAGTATGTATTAATGTCTAATCTCTGGTTCTTGTAGTTATGGAGTGTGACATGTAAATACGTTTGTGTTGTATTGGAATAAAATATGCAAACTGCGCAGTCAGTAGATTAGAACGAATCAGGCGCGTAACAAAGTGAAGCGTTATGATAGAACAGTACAGGTGTACAGGAACATAATAACCTTCCAGATAGGATATACCAGTATTTATATAGTTTATCGTATTAATGGTCAAGTGTATAAAGACTCATAAGAACGTTTTTATCTTTATTCCATACTGTAGTGTTTAACGTCGTGCGTCTTCGGGAAACCTTTCAAACTTGCTTCTGTTATAAAACACCTAACCTTATATTGGTAACCGAAAATGGACCCATAGAGATATACATAAAACATTCAACATACACAACATACACAACACACACAACATACACAACACACACACAACACACACAATACACACAACACACACAACATACGACACACACACATACACACACACACAACATACCCAACACATACACAACTTACACAACACACAACATACACAACACATGCACAGCACATCACACAACACATACAACACACCCACAACGTATCCAACACAGCATACACAACACACACAACATACACAACACACACAACATACCCAACACACGCAACACACAAAACATACAACACACACACAACATACACAACACACAGCATACACAACACACACACAGCATACACAACATACACAACACACAGAGCATACACAACACACACAACATACACAACATACAACATACCCAACACAACATACACAACACATGCACAGCACATCACACAACACATACAACACACATCAACGTATCCAACACACAGCATACACAACACACAACATACACAACACACACAACATACCCAACACACGCAACACACACAACATACAACACAAACACAACATGCACAACACACACAGCATACACAACATACACAACACACACACAACATACACAACACACAGAGCATACACAACACACACAACAAACAACATATCCAACACAACATACACAACACACAGAGCATACACAACATACACAACACACAACATACCCAACACACAACACATACACAACATATACAACACACAACATACCCAACTCAACATACACAACACACAACATACACAACACGCACACAACATACACAACACAAACAACATACACAACACACACAACATACACAACATACCCAACACACGCAACACACACAACATACAACACACACACAACATACACAACACACACAACATACACAACACACACAGCATACACAGCATACACAACACACACAACATACACAACAGACAACATACACAACATACCCAACACAACATACACAACATACCCAACACACAACACATAGACAACATACACAACACACAACATACCCAACTCAACATACACAACACACAACATACCCAACTCAACATACACAACATACACAACACACACACAACATACACAACACACACAACACATACACAACACACACAACATACACAACACACACACAACACACACAACATACAACACACACACACACACACACAACATACCCAACACACAACACACACACAACATACCCAACACACAACACATACACAACACACGCAACACACACAACATACACAACATACCCAAAACACAACATACACAACACACAACATACTCAACATATACACACACACACATAACATACCCAACACACAACATACACAACGTACACAACACACAACATACCCAACACACAACATACACAACACACTACATACACAACATACATAACACACACAACATACACAACATACAACATACACAACATATACAACATACACAACACACACAACATACACAACACACACAACACACACAACACACACACACACACAACAGAACTTTGGAGCAAATTCGACGCGTTGTTGCGTCAAATCCCTCTTTTTGGAGCAAATAGACGGGTTATCGCGTCAAATCCCTCTTTTTGGAGCAAATTCGACGCGTTGTCGCGTAAAATCCCTCCTTTTCGGGGCAAGTTCGACGCGTTGTCGTGTCAAATCCCTCTTTTTGGAGCAAATTCGTCAGTTTATCGCGTGACATCTCTATCAAACTTAGCGCACGAGACTACGGCCGAGACATTGCATGAGACTACGTTTTCCAAGAACCATTCCGTTCTTTACATTTGAACAGTAAACACGTACATCATGAGCTTATGGACTAGTCTACCAGCTACCAACAAGCCTACACCATCATCATCATTACGTGCAGCCTACCAGTACCCAGATTGCAAGAGACATTTCACACATCGATACAACTTGAAATGACACAGTATCCTCAGTCGCTGTGCACTGTCGACAAACGCTACATTGCTGAAATCACTTGTCCTGAAGCTCACTACGACATCTGTGTAACACCAAACACTTATACCAAAGAGTGACAAGAACCAAACTTGTCGGACAAACGAAACATCAAACACTTAGATCAACGAGCGACAAGAACCAAACATCGCATACCTTCATGTCAAGAGACGATCATCTGTTCAGATTCACATCCAACGAGACGAACATAGGACTCGTATGAGGTATCGCTTCTTTTAACGGAAAACATATATATATGAAACATCCGTCTTTACAACGTAACAATTCTATATTTACAAATAGTGCGAGCGATCAGACATGATACGACCTTCTCGAGAGTCGAAAAAGGAAAGACCAGAATTGTCGGAAGTATGGTATATACACTAGTTTTCGGCGTCATCTCATTTGCATAACCATTCAGACCGAACGTACATCACATGACTTCCCTTAACACAAAAAAACTGGGCACGTTCATAAGAGAGGCGACATCCGACGCCACTCAACGGACACCAATGTAATTAGTCAGAGTATTGCCATCTACCAGCCATGATAGATCTCTACTCGTTGACACACTTCCGGGAATACCGGAAGCATAGAGGCCGCCATGACAGTCAAGTAACTTCCGGTGCGACGGCACTTCCGACCTAGCGTTCCTAGTAGAGGCAGTCATAATTGGACATGTAGATGTTTGCCAAACAAATCACCAACGCAAAGTTACTGAATGCACAGATCTGTTATTCTTCGGGCGACGGAACGCAATATTGACTGGCACTGATTAGGCATAATTAAAAAGATTGCATGCAATCAAAGTAACTAACAATAATGACTAATCGGTCGTTTTGCTAACATAGCACAACACAACACAGAAACATGTATCGGATTACGTTGCAATACTGTAACACTTAAGTAATATTACACCAGTAGATATCATCTATTTAGATTTTCAAAAAGCTTTCGACAAAGTACCACATCAAAGATTACTCCTTAAGCTAAAGGCCCATGGCATAGGAAATGGTATAATAAACTGGATAGAAAAATGGCTGAATGACAGAAGACAACGTGTAGTAGTTGATGGGGAGGCTTCAAACTGGAAATCGGTATTGAGTGGGGTACCACAGGGATCAGTACTAGGACCTATATTATTCTTAATATATATCAACGATTTGGACGATGATATAACAAGCAAGGTGTTAAAATTTGCGGATGATACAAAAGTGTTTAGAAGGATTAAAAGTGATGGAGACAGACAGCATTTACAAGATGATCTTGATAGGTTGATCAAATGGTCTGAAAAGTGGCAAATGCTGTTCAATTTTGGGAAATGTAAATGCCTCCACACAGGTCATGGGAATGAAGAGGTAAAATATAAAATGGGGGGTACTGTTCTAAGTACTACTGTAAAAGAAAAGGACTTAGGGTTAACCATTAGTGCTGATATGAAGGTTTCAGAGCAGTGCGGAATTGCAGCGTCAAAGGGAAATCAAATCCTTGGATTAATTAGGCGAAATATAGCGTATAAGAAAAAAGAATTAATAGTACCGCTGTACAAAACAATAGTGAGGCCTCATTTAGAATATTGTATACAAGCATGGAGGCCATATCGCAAGAAGGACATAGATATGTTAGAAAGAGTACAGAGGAGAGCGACTAAAATGATATCAAATCTGAGGGATCTTAGTTACGAAATACGCCTAAAAGAATGTGGTTTAACAACATTAGAGACCAGGAGATTGAGAGGAGATCACATAGAAGTGTTTAAAATATTGAATGGTTATGAAAATATTGATAGAAACATTTTTTTTTCAGTTAAGAAAAATAGAAGGACCAGAGGACATGAAGCTACATTAGTAAAGGAGCAGTGTAGATTAGATATAAGAAAGTTCTCATTCTCACAAAGGACTGTAAATGAATGGAACAGATTATCTCCTGATTGTGTTGGTGCTAGTAGCGTGAATATGTTTAAAAATAAAATCGACACACACCTTAAAAAGGCGGGATACATGTAGATAAAAAGTATTGGACTCTCGATAAGCCAAAAGGCTTCCTTGTCCACCTGCCATCCAGAGTAATTTTCTGGATGGCAATCTTGTTAAATCTACTAAATGCGGTCTAGTTGCATGTATGTATGTATGTATGTATGTATGTATGTATGGAAATTTGCGGAATTTGTCTAATCTAAAAACAGATTAGTTGAAAACCAACCAATATCATTTATTTAGCTGAAATGTTGGTTGTTTTAGCTAATATATTGGTCAACCAGCTAAAATGGTGGATGTTTTAGCTAATATATTGGTCAACCAGCTCAAATGATGGTTGTTTTAACTAATATATTGGTCAACCAGTGACAAATACGGAGTTGGTTTATTTGTCAAACGGTCATTTGCCCAACGGTCATTTGTCAAAAGGTCATTTACCCAACGGTATTTGCCCAGCTCTCAAGTGGGAAATGGGTCATTTGCCCAGTTTTTAAAACAATGCAATAAATGAAATGAAAGTTACAAAAAGTTTTTATATTGTTTATTTGGTAACAAACAAACAAATGACAATTGGTATTGCTAAAACTATGGAAACAATTTAGATCGTGTCATCCACTAATGTTCAACATACAATTGCCAGCATAAGTAACTGTGTAGCAGTGTGTACAGGTCAGGTAAAACCTAGGGATACAGCGGGCGGAAATTACGTCACAGAAAGAAAGTCAAGGGAATAGAGTCACAGTGTTGGCTAAGAAAAAGTCACAGGAAATAATGTCACACTATAATTTTTATTTTAACCTCCATCATTGGTTCAGACTAAACTCATATGATCACTATCAAATATCAAGCTGGGCTTATAGCCTCAAGGAATTTGTGAAGTCACTTTATTAGACGTTGTATTTGTAGGCAGTATTAAGCACTGGGAGGCCAAGACGGTGTATATGTGAGCACTGGGAAGCCAGAGACCCATGTGACAACGGATGATAACTGAGGCACAGATAACTTAATATAAACTAGGAAGCCATAAAATCAGATGAACTGTTAATCAAAACTGTTTTTCAACTTTCAATTTATTTTATTTTTCACAACTGGGCAAATGACCTTTTTCCCACTTGACCAATATGTCTGATGTCCGGTAACCAAACACATTGGTTACCGTATTTTGCAGTTATGTACATTGTAAGATATTTATCAAAACTCAAATTTGTTCCACAAGCATGCTCATAGATTATCTGTGTGTTAAGGAATAGTGGTGAGCATATCACTATGCCGGCAGGGTATATTGCATACATACTAATTTAAACGATGAATTACCACAAGTTAGACCAGGACACTTACTGTAACTTAATTTTCGAATATAATATTATCTCCAACACAACTCTAATATCGCCCGCGTAAATTGATGTGCAGCAGTAGCGTAATTTCATAGAACACCTTATTCACCTACCGTAATGGTCTATCCAGGTAATAATATTCTAGATAAAGCATTTGGTAATATTCGAATCAGTACAACTGGTCATAGATTAACTAATTTATATTGGTTGTATCCAATATCGCTCCAATTTATATGACCCAAATACATTAACCAATATATTGGTTAAATTGGTTAATATTGGCTGAGAAGTGAAAAGTTGATTTTCAAACACCATTCGTAATGAGTGACGTTCTTTAGTGAAAAGTGGTTTCTATGATATGGCGGGCATAAATGTTAGATAATTTGCATATATTTCTATAGTAATACTGATATCGTGCTCTGTCTGTGTCTTTGATCGACACGACGGACGACGTTGAAATAAAACTGGACCTGTTTGAACAAATATACATTTATGTGTTGACTGAACATGCGCCGATTATAGTAAAGCGTGTCAAATATGTTAAGCAACCTTCCTGGTTTAACGCAGATCTTGTTAAACTGATAACGGCCAGAGATCGACTGTTCGACGCCTCAAAACACTCAAGGGACCCTCGCATTCTGGCGATGTATAAACGTGCTAAGAACCGTGTGAATCATGACATCCGCAAAGCTAAGCGAAACTTCTACATCAAATCCTTGGAACAACAAACACTAAATCTACGCGTGATATGGAGTCGCATCAAATCATCTCTGGCTGCAACGAGTGCGGTTCAACCGAGACAAACCAACCAGAACAGTTAGCCACACCCACACGCGAAAATAATGGCTAATCAATTCAATTAATATGTTGCCAACATTGCATCGAAATATGGTACAACGACAACCACTGTTTCGAACTACTCAAAACTGCAGGCATTTATCGCGCGAAACAAACCAGAAAATGTCTTTTAAATTGTGACGATTGAGTTTGTTCTTAAACAGCTACGAAATATGTCAGCGATAAAAACAACAGGAGATGGCATCCGTTGTAAACTACTAAAACTGAGTGCAGAAATCATTGCACCGCACATAGTCAACATTTGCAATGCTAGTATCAATAAGGCGCAATTTCCACGATCATGGAAGAAGGCCAGACTGGTCCCATTGTACAAATAGGGAGACTCAAACGATGGCATGAATTATAGACCTATATCGGTCTTGCCAATTATGTCTAAACTTCTGGAACGACACGGGCACAACCATTTACACGCATACAGAGTTTAAATTACTGCTAGACGAGCAATCCGGCTTTAGAGAGAATCGGTCATGTGAAACCGTATTGCTTAAGCTGACCGACTATTTTCTGAGCAAAATTGACAAAAGTAACTTGTGTGGCATGGTATTAGTCGATCTGGGAAAGGCCTTTGACTTGGTTGACCATGATCTATTTTAATAAAACTGGAGTTGTATGGTTGTCATAAAAACGAGCTAGCCTGGTTCTGATCTTATCTTAGTGAACGCTACCAATACGTGAAATATGACAGTGTGTTGTCAGACCCTCTACCGGTAACGACAGGTGTGCCGCAAGACTCAAAACTTGGACCTTTGCTTTTTATTATGTTAATGAACGATGTCATTCTTAAAGTAGCAAACACGCAGATTGACATGTATGCCGATGACTTGACACTATTAATATACGGCCGGCAAATGTGTTGCAGACATAAACCGGTCACTAACAATTCACTCAAAACCGCAGTACAACTGCTTATACGAAAATCGAATTATTATATTATAACTATATATATACAGTATATATATGTATATATATATAATAATATATATATATATATATTTATATATATATATATTTAAACAGGCAGAAGCACATGCATACGTACGCGCTTACGCACACAAACACAAACACACACACACACACACACACACACACACACACACACACACACACACACACACACACACACACTGGCAGTGCCGGGCCATTTTCGACGCTCGCATGAAACAGTTATGTGACCGTTTTATTAGTTTAATAATTGTTTCTTTTTTCTTCCATGGTTAGTACATGTCTATTGTCCGGCTTTTTGCGGTGTCTGCTTCGTCTGAGCAGTACCTTGAATGAGTCATTTACTTTTGCATAATCTCTCGTGTAATTATAATGCATCATAATGCAATGTGCAGATGTACTTAAACATTAATTAAACATCACGGAAATCTGATTGATTGGCTCAAAGAGAGCTTACATTTAAGTTTCTTTGGACAGCGAGCAACATGCGTATCCTACTGTGATAAGGTACATACAATGTTAAACGATTGCACCGTATGAAGTCATTATGACGACATATAGCCAAACAAAATATACGTTGAACTGTGGCAATACTTGGGGCACTGAGTGTGGCAATATTCAATGTTGATTGTTGCGATATAACTACGAATGGTAAATTGAACAGGGACACCAAGATGTCCTCATCACGATTTAGAGTGGAAATGTAACACGGTTAAAACTTATTAATAACAAAACATGATCGAAAGTGAGAAATCATAATGTGCGTGCGTGCGTGCGTGCGTGCGTGCGTGCGTGCGTGTGTGTGTGTGTAAATATGTGTTTGTCGAATAATATCTGACAGTGCTGGATCTCAGGGCGTCTTGACGGGCCTTACCGGATGGTGTGCTGCGGACCCTAATAAATATTTGAGTCCAGTATGTACTGATACAGTTGAACCGCCTAACTTCGTGGACTTTAGCTTGTCGCGACAAAAATATCGGTGTCAAGATTTCGGGTAGTGTGATGCGAGCCGATGGCCCAAAAAATTTAACTGCGATGAAAAATGTGCAGTCGCCCAACGAAAAAGCGGCTAGTGTGCTGCGGGCCTAAGATTGCTGAACATTCTTCACGATAGTTCATTTCTATGCAAATGAGTTCTTTAAGACATTTCCAAGAAATTAATTTCTACAAAATAAAAAATTCACGTATTGGATATGCCCAAACGAACTCATTTGCATAACCCAGGTTCTTACCTTAACAAGACATACAACTAATTTCTTGTCATACGATAATGTCATCTCTGTTTTTAAAAGATTCGTGCTTGATTTTATTGGCATACCACTACTGAAAGATCAAAACAGCCATTTGGTTTCCACTAGTAAGGGGGAAAACTGATATACTGTCAAATCAGTACCAAGCTGTCTTCACAAAGGAAGACCTTGTCAGCATGCCACTTATGCCTCTATCACCATATGACACAACGCCGGGAATTGCAGTAATAGTAAATGTAGTTCACAAGCTGTTACTCAGACTGATCCTGGCAAAGCACAAGGACCTGACGATTTTCTTAACAAGATTCTAACGGAGACAGCCGTTCAAATTGCACCTTGTTTGGCCTGAATATTCCAGCAATCCATTGACACGAGTGAGGTGATGTTTTGTTACAAAAATGGCATACTACATGATCGAAATGCACGGTCCCGCTAATAAGGTCACCATACTATTAAGGTCACTTTCACCCAGTGCGAAAGGCAAGGTGATGACTTGCCGGTGAGGACACCTGATAAACGACTATTATTCTTCTTCAGAGATTCATGTACCTACCAAAACTCCGTGTTGAGTAGTCGCTATAGTTTTGTCGTGTAAGCGAATAAGTTAAATACCATGCATATCGTATATTACTAAATATTGTATTTGTGAGATATGTATATTTTTTATTTATTCCAGATGTGGATATTTTGGAGTAGAAAGAACATGATTAGATTACTTTAAGAGGAACAATAAATGTAATATCTTAAATGAACTGCTTGACGAATCTAGTTGCCATAAAATCGTAAACTTTAATAAATGTAAACAACCGATTTAATAATAATAATAATTTACTGCATTCTTCTGCGCCATAAATCTGGCAGGTACTACCATTCAAAGGCGCATTACAATCCTTAAAACATGGCATGTAGCTGTTATGATTATTAAATAAAATAAAAATAAATAAATAAAAGCATCAATATGTATATATATATATATATATGTATATATATATATATATATATATATATATTTACATACATATACTTATTAATAGTAAATATATCAAGATAGTAATATTACTAATATTAATTAAAACGACAAATTAAGAGAGAAAAATAATAAATAATAATAATAGTTAAAGGTAGATATTAAAAAGTCCAGAATTCGCTACTGTCCACACATACAATTTAAATGGTAAAAGCACGTTTAGAAAGAAGTGTCTTCAGTTGCGTATTGAACACGATGAGGCAGTCTGTAGCACGCATGGCAAGGGGCAGATTGTTCCAGAGGCTTTGTCGCCTTGAGTACAATGTTTGCAGCACGGGACCTGGAGCAGGTGAGCATCGGCGGAGCGTAACGTGCGAGTGGGCTGGTGTCGAGTTAGTAGGTCCGCCAGGTATGACGCAGTCATGCCGTGCAAACTGCGGAACGTAAGCAGGAGTGGTTTGTACTCGGTGCGCTGTTCAATCGGCAATGTGGTCGTGCTTCTTAGTTCTGGTTATGAGACGGGCTGCAACATTTTGCACTCTCTAGAATCTGGTGAGAAGGTGGTCAGAAATCCCGTAAAGCAGGCTATTTCCATTGTCAAGACGAGACGTCGCGTAGGTATACAACGTCATCTCTGTCGTTTTCCTGTCTAGAAGATTTCGAATTCTTCCGATACTATGTAGATGGAAATATGCTACACGACACATGTAGTGTACATGGCTGTTCATGTTTAGGGCATCATCGAAGAAAACACCAATGTTCTTGGCCTGAGTGGAAATAGGCACGAAGTTATTGACAAGTTCTATGTGCGGCAAAGAAATTTTGTTCTTGATGTGCGGCGAACATATCACAACAGCCTCTGTTTTTTGCATCCACGCTTCGTTGGTCGTCTTGACCCAATGCCATAAAATGTTCCAAGCACTGGCAGTCAAGCGTGAAGAATTGGAACGTGCCCCTTGAGCCAGTTAATATAGCTGACAAGCTGTGTACAGTGGGTAACAATCACTGAAGCATGACGGCAGGGATGCACACCGATTCTGCAGGGTTGTTAGTAATGTCGCCGATTGTTGTCACGCACGAGTAATCACTGGCACAGACAAATAAAATGACTGTTCATAAAAACGTTTAAAACTCACAGATATGCTGCATAAAATCGTCCGTTGAACAGCAATCCAAATGTGCTTGCAATTTCCTCTGTCAAATAATAGCGGTGTTAGACAGTTATAACTCCTACAAAATCAAAATCTCATGGAGCACTTATAAGGTGAAGCCATACAGGCGCAGCCACATATTGAAGCTATTCTTTGTTTCTGTCTGTCCGTCTGTCCGTCTGTCCGCATGTCCGTATGTCCGTATGTCCGTCTGTCCGTATGTATGTATGTATGTATGTATGTATGTATGTATGTATGCACGTATGTACATATGTGTGTACGTTTGTCTGTCTGTCTGTCTGTCTGTCTGTCTGTCTGTCTGTCTGTATGTATGTCTGTCTGTCTGTCTGTCTGTCTGTCTGTCTGTTTGTCTGTCTGTCTGTCTATCTGTCTGTTTGTCTTTGTGTCCGTCCGTCCGTCCGTCCGTCCGTCTGTCTGTCTGTCTGTCTGCCTGTCTGTCTGTCTGTATGTCTGTCTGTCTGTCTGTCTGTCTGTCTGTCTGTCTGTCTGTCTGTCTGTCTGTCTGTCTGTCCGTGTGTATGTGTGTAAGTGTCTATGTGTCTATGTATGCATGTATGCATGTATGCATGTATGCATGTATGCATGTATGCATGTGTGCATGTATGCATGTATGCATGTATGCACGTATGCACCCCCGCCCGCCCGCCCGCCCGCCCGCCCGCCCGCCTATACATTAATGTAAACATTAACATAACCGAGATAACAAAATATATTAAGTAAAATTAATATCTCACACTAGTACCGAAAGCAAGCATTCAAGCCACTATGGTATAATTGACGTCATTGTTATAGGGTGACGTAACATGATTTGTGTCATATGACAAGTACACCTTAACGTTTTACTTCATGCCAAGGTGATACACAATGCCATCAATTTGGCACGACGAATACATTTTGCAAAATGTTTTGTATTTTAATAAAACTAATTATATGATCACTTACATGAATTGGTAGTGTAACATTAGTATTTAGAGATATCATTTTATATAATAATAATAATATACGTCCGTGACGCCTACATCCTTAGAAACCTGAGTTCAGTGGTGCAACAAAACAAGACTCGTTAGGTGTAATTAACCCCTTAAAGCTCACCAAAACATCAAATTGCCTCCCTCCAAAATGGATCCCCTTCCCTATATATCGAGGGGGCTAATCCTACCTCCAGCCCCCCTCGCCAAAATGCCCACCTTAAATTGCACACCCTTTCCCTAGATATTGGGGGCTAATCCTATGTCCAGCCCCCACCAAATGTATTGGGGCTCAGCCTCCCCCAACCTCCCCCGGTGCCGGCGCCTGTGATAAACATGTCAATCGTCACCACACAGTTGATGACTCATGTTATAATTAGTAATAACTTGTCGACGAGCTGTAGTATATAAAGCTAAGCAGAAAGAACGGATCCCTATGTGATTACAAATGGAAGATGTCGTGGGCAAGATCATATATCGATATGTGAATGCTTCCATAAATACCTAACCATTATCATTTCGGGGTTAAAAAAATACTATCAGGACAACTAAAGAACTGTGTCAGAAATCCAAAACTGTCCATGGTGACGTTGTAAGAGAATTGTGTGATTGTATCGAAAGCAGCTGAACGATCTATTAAGATGAACGCTGTCTCGATAATACTAGGTATTATTATAGAATGTGTTCCATGGACGTTCCCGTTGGTGTTTTTGACTTAAATTGATTGGTTCCTCCCCCTCGCTCTCTCTGTCTCTCTCCCTGTCTCTGTCTCTGTCTCTCTCTCTCTCTCTCTCTCTCTCTCTCTCTCTCTCTCTCTCATCGTCTCAGGAGTTGAGTTTCACGGTATTATATGTGTATGTGAGTATGGACGTTGTGTTGGTGTTTTTGCGTGCGTGCGTGCGTGCGTGCGTGCGTGCGTGCGTGCGTGCGTGCGTGCGTGCGTGTGTGTACTGGTCCGTGAATATGTACATATATAAAACAAAAACCGTACTAGTGCTTTCACTAGAAAGATGACAATAAGTTAATCCGTCGTCTATTGTTGGATGTTGACAGTGGCATAGTGAGGGTTGTTGGTGCCCGGGTGCCCAATATAATTTGCCCCTTCCCACCCTCCCGACACCTATTTTATGTTTCGTTTACCAGTCAAAGGAACTGATTATGCTACCGTGCAGTTTGAAGATGAGTTGCATATATAATATTCATTTGCAAGATCAGTAACAGAGATGACAGAACATATCTAAAGACAGAGCGAATCAACCATTTTATTCAAGGTTAACTGGGCAAATAGAGACAACACGGTCAGAGTTCACGTGATCGTATTGTTCACGTACGTCAACGGACGTCATTGTCACCATGGCAACACTTTTGTTTTTTGTGTTTGCTTTTGCAATGGAATGTTGGGGAGATAGTTCTCATGCGTCAACAGGCTTCAGATCCCAATCACAGATATTTAGGAAAGTCCAGTTTTCTTGTTGACAACGGAAATGTCGATCGTTGACCGATCGAAGCATGCGTGTCTTGGTTGACGGACACGGAGCCTGGCAATGGCACCAGCGACGGACTTCTTATCAGTTTGACGTTGGCTGGTCGGAGCCTACCGCGTATCAAATGGAATTTTCGTTTTGTGTAGTCCGAAACGCTTCTTGATCGACATTGATGGACATTTTGGTTCGGTGCACGCATGCAGTGACATCGACGATAGTCATCGCTCCGTGAACGCGCCTAGCCGTTGTTGCCGATGGGGGCGATCGGGGATCGTTAGTGGGTGTTTCAGTTGCCATTCGCCAATCGTTGAAACTGAACTAAACACTGAACGAGCAAACATCAACAGCCATAATAAATTAAAGTAGTATTTAACAACATGTCGTCACATCCACTGCAGTCGTTACTGCCTAGATGAGGGCGACCCCCGAATCTCCCCGGAGGCCCTCGGTCACCCGGAAGTCTCCCTCTTCATCATCATCAGCATCATCGTCGTTTAGAGGCGATGTTTTCAGGCTCTGCTGGGTTCGCCTTTCTCCCAATTGCCCTCTTCTTCTGATTACATCCCCAATCGCCACCACTCCTACTCTTCTTCTAAGCTCTGCACTGGGCTATCTGTCGCTGAGTGATGCGCCACACTTCCATCTCACCATCCTCATCTCAACCCTTTCCATCCTCGTGTCATGATCGGTCCTCATGACCCATGTTTCGCACCCACACAAGAGGCAACTTCTGACACAAGCTGTGTACACCTGGCCCTTCATCTTCAGGGGGGCGCTTTGGAAGTCAGGAAGGGTGTTAACTCCCTGAACTTCTGCCAGGCACGCCTCACTCTCGCTGTTACCGCTGCATCCACCCCACCCTTCGCATTCAGCATGTCGCCCAGGTAGCAGAAGAAGTTAAGCAATCAGCGCATTGAATAACTCCCGCGGTTTTGGTAACGTTGATGTTACGTTATGCGTTATAACGTGAGGTGCGACGTAGGCCTACCGTTGTGTAATGCAAGCAAGGGTATTTTGGTATATTTCGTTATCTTCTAATAATAATAATAATAATAATAAGATAACTTCAAGCTCAGAGGCGCATAAAAACAAAAGGGTGGTCAATCTCAAAATCCATAAACAGTATACCAGTTTTTAACAGCTGGATCAAGGCGCTAGGGAGCTACGGCGGATAAGCAAGGTTGTAAAGATAAGTTTTTAAATGACGACGGAATTTTGTAATATTTGCAACTGATCTAACACTAAGAGGGAGCATATTCCAAAGAGTTGGTGCAGCAACAGAAAAAGCCCTAGTTCCAATGTTAGTGTTGACTCTAGGAACAAAAAGCAGGCCACAATTAGATGATCGAAGCTCGATAGGTTTTCTTACAGGAGTAAGCAATGAATGCAAATAAGATGGTTGCTTACTGGACAGTGCCTGGTATGTAATGGTACAGATCTTAAAACTACTCTAGCTAGACAATGTTGGTCACGCTGAAGTTTTGTGATATCCTTGCTAGCGATATTATAAAGGAGGGAATTGCAATAGTCAAGTATGCTGCTAACAAGCGCTGTTGCAATAGTTTTAGCAACAGAAAATGACATATACCGACGAATACGGCGAAGATCACGAATATGATAAAAACAGCAGCGATATGATAAAAACAGCAGCATGTTTGAGATATGTGTTGTCGGAAATTGAAGTTACTATCAAAGATCACTCGTAGATTCCGCACCGAGTTTGCTGGCGTGATATACTGATTCAAAATACGCGTAGGGAAAAAACCATCCAGTTTACTACGCTGCATTGGAGTACCAATAATGATCAATTCAGTTTTATTTGCATTTAATTTCAACTTGCTGTCAGTCATCCAGTGGAAGATATCTTGAAGGCAATCACTAAGTTGGTTAAGGGAGCGATTTGTATCCGGGGTAGCCAACGAAATGTAGATCTGAGTATCATCAGCATAAAGATGATGATCTAAGTTATGTATTTGTATAACAGAGCTTAGTGGCGTGGTGTAAAGAGTAAAAAGCAAAGCCCAAGAACAGAACCTTGGGGAACACCAAATAAAGCCGGCAGTGCAGCTGAAAAGCAGTTCCCCTTCCATGTCATTGGGGGTCCTCGATGGGGTGTTTTACCGGATTTACGCAGACTAGTTCCACCACGTAATTGTCATGACAAGAAGCAACACATAAAGAGACACTTTACTTTGTTTACATTACGTTTAGATATGTTTGAAGAGTCCCTTACAGCAGCGTATCCAGGGGTTCTTAGGGGGCACCATGGACGCCCCGTAGGGGGAGTCTTAGATACCCCTCTGCATGTGAGAAATGTTATGTATAGTCGGACAAAGCATTTAAACGTTGGAAAAATATCCGCAGCAGTAGGCTATTGCCTACAACCCACCGGTGTAAGCCTTCCATCCAGGACAATGGGTGTCGTAGCAGCCATTCAACTCAAACTTGGTGTCACTGCCCTTGAAGAAGTCAGTAATATTTGTATTCTGATTAATGTCAACATAACGTCTTTTGAAAATTAATATTGGACGGCACATGTTATTGAAACGAAACCAGCAGGACGTCGCATTGATGCAGGGCAGGCCCGTGAAAAAGTAAATTAAACATGGAAAGGCACCAGCTGTGTATGGAGGGGCACCAAGACATATATATATGTAGTACGTAACACAACATTGTTAACAGTGAATCGTTAAGTAATATTAAATATATCAGTTTATAAAAAATATATGCCAGAATGTATGGAAGATGTAAAAAGAGTGTAAATAATATTAGACAGTAACTTCATCTGTCCAACCCCCCCCCCACAAATCCATTTCTTTAACTACAAACTATATTCTCCTATTTAACTCTTGTCTATTTATTCCTATGCGCATCCCCCGCAAATATACCAACAATGATCTTCAAAACGTTGAAGTTGGTTGGTTAATCGGAAGAAAAAAAGTAAAACTGTAATTATATGTTACTGTTAGCTAGACTGACACTGCCTCGCAGGTAGCAGAAGAGGACGCGCTTGCTCTGTTGTTCAAAGTGTTTCACACATTCATCTGTGTCGTTAATTGCTGTTTCAAATAAAGATCGAATGCGGCTGTTGAGAGGTTGCTGTTGCAATGGCCTTCTATGTGGTATGTACGGAAAGTGCATGGCAGTGACGTCGCTCTCTGTTGTAGCAGATAGCTATATATTTACCTTTCATCGAAATGTCGTACTCTGTCTTGGCACCAGTGATTTGCAAGTCCGCAGGCTTGTTGTGTTGGTCTAGCCGCGTAAGCCGATCTGTCGCCGCTCTGGCGTGCCTGCTCAGCAGGCAGATGACATAAGCATAACCAAGGTATTTGAGGCGAACGACGCACGGGAGTGTCATTCCGTCTTCGAGCTTGGTACGTCGTGCGAACACAGAATCCAGCGCGCAGATCAATAAGAGCGGACTCAAACAGTTGCCTTGCAATACTCCACGGCGGACTTCTACAGAACTGGAGCGTTGCGTGGGGTCTTTTAAGACGAACTAGGCCTGTTCATACATTGTCATGAAGACGTCCACGAGTTTCTTAGAAAAGGGTGTTCTTCTAGTGACATATGTAGATAGTCGTGAATGAGACTGTCGAATGCAGCCTTGTAATCAACATACACGCACACGGCACTTTCCCCTGCATTCATTATATGTCGTCCACGATCTCTGTTAGTATGAATAGGTTTTCCCGACACCCATTCCTTCTCTGGACCCGCTTTAGCTACCAGAATTTCGTCTGTCAAGGATCATGATTACACTCCACAGGACGATGATGAATCTGGTCCTGTAGGTGTGGCTGAGCCAGCAGACGGCGCGAAAGTTGGAGAGGCCATTTATTGTAGGCTAATATCAGCACGAGTTCGCCGGTGGACCAGTCTGTGTGTAGCTGTTCCAACTGTCAGAGCAGGGCGACGATGCCACCAGGGGCGGATCGAGAGAGGGTAGTGTAAGGGGCACAGAAAACTCCACTGGCGGCAGAACCAAACGGTGTACACAATTTTTCGTTGCCGCGCCGCCGTAACTTCAGCTTCTCCTATTCCAAAGGTCTGGGGGACACGTACCCTGCAGCCCCCACCGGCACCAGACACGCTTATGAGCGCCGTCAATGCCGTGCGCTAGTTCTGCACCACGGTTGTTGCCACTCTCTCCCAGCTGCCGGGGGCAAGACGATCGATGAATTTTGCTCACACCGCCCTTTTCGTCTGTCAGCTGCATCTCTTCCACGATGCCGCTTACGAATCTTCTCCAGTCGGCTCGGGACGCATGTAGTATTAGTCGCTGCACAACCTTGCGGTGTCCGTCAGAGCGTCATAGAGCAAATGTCGCATTGTCAGCATTTCCAGCTGTAATTTCGATATCACGTTCAATGCGGGGCAAAGAGCACCCCTTTTATAAATTGCAGTGGAAGTGTTTTGTTTGCCTAAACTAATATTTAGCACACAATTGTTTACAACTGTTTATGTAACGAACCCCAATTTAATTGTCAATTGTCTAATAAATAAGTACGTGCTCGATATATAACTATGTTTTACCATATTAATATACAATATATAGGTCTATTTGGAAACATAATTCGATGTTGGTCACTAACATGCTCGATATTCCGATAAATGTAAACAATATTTGTAATTAATATGGACGTAAAACTAGCATACTTTACCAATATAATTGGTACACGACCCGAAAATAACGCTCTTGGCCTATTTTAATACACTGCGTAGTCTCGCACTGCACTGATTCATGTAACACGCGAACAATTTACACAGCGTAGATGGGACCCACGATTTTTGACACAGGGGTCTTCGACGAGATTTGGATTTCGCCAGTACATTTCCGTAAGTACTTTACTCAAAACAACTTTTGTAACAGTTTGTTTGCAGAAATTGGAAGGAATGTGTGTTAGAGATTTAGTACATAAATATCTTACGGAAGATTGTGTTCAGGTTTTAGTAAACATTGCAAAACACCAGTATAATAATGGGACCAACTTGCACTGAGGGTGTGCTTTGTCCCACATGACGAAAATCTAGGCAGACATGTGGTTATAACGGGGAAATCGAGGTGGGCCAATGTTGCTCTTATCTGATGACTTATTGACGATCCTGATTCAGGGTAACCAATTGTTTTCGCCACAATGTGAAAACAGCTTTGTAGCAAAGTGTCCCAGGCTGTGTAGGAGCAACAGTGTCGTCTCATTGCGGAGTCTGGGAGGCTAAGATTCCCAACTGTTGTTGTAGTTCGTATGAAACCGGGCAGAGGGCGATACTAAAAATGACTCGAGAACACTTAGAGCTGCTCGCGGACGTTGGCCTCGTAAAGTTCACCCGTGACGATGTAACACACGCTTTATTGTTTGCCTGTCAAAGAGGGACAAATCCAGAGTATAATATGTCGTAACAATAGCAACTTTATTATCAGTTAATGCATCGCAAATGCGTCCCTATGTGTCCACTTGTTTTATTATCGCCCACTTGCTACGGAAACCTATGGCGTTGACCGTTGTTGAGAAACTTTGCATGAACTATGCGCCACAAGTTCCATGTTGAGGTGGTGTAGTCGACACACAAGGTTGACATTTAGCACGTAAATTCCACTGAGATGTAATATAGTATACACCTGATAATAGAAGTGATGTCAAATTTCATAAAGAAACACGGTCATGCTGTCGCCGGTGGCGATGATACCATCACTAACAGTGATAGATTGACAAGCATACATTGTGCAGCAGGGGGATTTGGTGACGCTGGACTTGTTCCCCGCAAGATCCCTCCCCAGAATGTAGTCCAACGACTGTGGCAGCGAGAGACTCACGCCTGTAAGCCAGCTACGCAGTTCCATGTTGCGCGAGCTTTCCACACAAACGTCTTCCCAAATTTCACTGTCGTCAACGTTGAGAAGCCGCCATGTTTCCTGCGCAAGTTCTCGCCAGATGGACGCTATTTCGTGGCGTTCTCGTCCGATCAGATGTCCATCGAAATTTACGAGTTCCAAGGTCCTGCTGCTGCGGAACACCTACTCCAGGGGGTGCATGGGGATTACACGGGCAACAAGGTGGAACAAGACTCAACTATGATTAGCAGTAAGCTGTTTGACTGCTTCTTCAGACTGAAGCATGTCACCAACGTGGCATCAAATGGTGAGCACCTGAATCGCGAGTGTAGCCTGTTCTCTGATGACGGATGCTTCGTGATAGTCGGCTCGGCCGTCTATATCCCTGATGAACCACACCCGCATTTCTTTGAAGTGTACAGAAACAACGAGTCGGTGTCGCCAAACACACGCTCCCCTTTGGAGGATTACACGCTGCATCTAGTAGAGTTAGACACCGGCAGACTCTGCGACAGTCGCCATTTTAAATGCGACAAGATATTTCTGTCGCACAATCAGGGCCTGTATTTGTACCGCAATATACTGGCAGTACTCTCGGTGCAGCAGCAAACCATCCACATCTTCCAGGTGTCCCCCAGTGGAGTTTTCATCGACGTGCGGACTATAGGGAGGTTTTGTCATGAGGATGATCAGCTCCTTATCTCGGCCACTCAGAGACAGAGTGGCACACAGACCGAGCGACCGTTCTTTGAGCCAACCATAAACTCGTTAAAGCACCGGATCCTAGTGTTTTTGTTCCATCGTGCTAAGCATCAGTTGAAGGTCATAGGGTCACAGAAACCTCTGCTCAAGTTCTATCAATACTTCGACCAATTCCTCCATCTCAGACTGTGGAAGATGCAACTACTGGATGAAGACCATTTACTCATCAAGTATGCCAGTGAAGATGTTGTCACGCTGCGGATATCCGACCCAAATTCACAGCCGTCGTTTTTTGTTGTGTACAACATGGTGACGACACAAGTGATCGCTGTCTACGAGAACACGAGTGAACGCCTGTTGGAGTTATTTGAGAACTTCTGTGATCTGTTCCGCAATGCAACACTGCATAGCGAGGCTCAGTTCACATGCTCAGCATCAAGCAATGTCTACGCACGACAGATCCACCAGCGGTTCAAGCAGACAATTGTCAACGCAAAGTTTGGTGGTCACACCGAGGCTGTGAAGCGGTTGTTAGCACAGCTGCCAATCAGTTCACAGTCATACAGCAGCAGTCCCTACCTCGACCTGTCACTCTTCAGCTACGATGATAAGTGGGTGTCGGTGATGGAGAGACCCAAGGCATGCGGTGATCATCCTATCAGGTATTCACACATAAACACCTGTCCCCTTCCCCCCCTTTCTACATCTCATCACTGCAACCACATTAAGGTTTTTCATTTTCCTGCTGCAAAAAGCTTCCCCAAAAGTCTTCGAGGAAGACCTCACTGTTCTCAATAGTATGTACAGTATTATCATGCATTGCTTTGCCTGTCATTTTTAGGGTTGTCCAACTTTGAAGAAGTTTGATTAACTTAATTTTTCTCCAACATATAAAACCTGTTGTGCCACATTTTAGTATGGAAAACTGACATCTAGGTGAACAATCCCCTTTCCAATCTCTGAAATATATATACGTTAAGCACCATTTTAAGCAGATATAATTGTGTATGTTTTGCTGTGATATTCCTTCACTTCAAAGAAATAAAATCTTATCGATTATACCGTAAATTTACCTATGCAAACATACTATTCAAAGTTGCACTGTGCATTGGTCGCACTGTTTTCAATGAACAATATTGCTAATTATCAAAATTATTCAACATCTTTCTCACATTTCTGAGTTTTGCTTCATATATAAATTTCTTTTCAACAAAATTCTTTTCCTTTAAACACTGTTGGGCCTGTTTTGTTCTTCTAGTCATCACTATACTTGGCTTAGCATAACAGTTATAAGTACTATTCGTGGAGAACAAAGAATTTGAAATTGTCTCAGCTTTTACATCAGAATTCAGAAATCAACCTTGGGTGGTCCTCATTTAATTTTTTTTAAATTATGTACAATACACTTAGCACCACGTACAGTGCCTTAACCTGTTGACAGGTCTAGAGAACTGTCCGTACATAAAACTACTGACCCCAGTCATACGTGATCCATCACAGCCACAGACTTATTCTGCACACAAACCAAAAATAGGTCATGTTCCATCAAATTTTTATTAAAACTTATAATCTCATGAACCAGTTTATTTTCCTCGACAAACAATCGCAAAGTAATAAAATACTAGATGCATTTGCAAAACCATATACCTTAAAAAACAACGGACAATACGAGTCAAAAGGACATGACGTCACTTCACAAAACATGGCCTTTTTAAAGTTTACTTCAATTTTAGCAATAAATAAAAAAGTGAAGATATTTCAACAAATGAGGTGTCATTTTAAAGCTCATCACCTGTTGAATCCATAAAGGTGAAAAACTCCATTTCACAATTTTGCATCTTAATACCCACTATGCTGTGGCAAGTCACATATTAATCTCGCTGCTCACATAATCTTTTCCATAACAGAATATTCTTGAATGTTGTAGGTTCTACGCTAGAGACTCGGCCCTCCTCAAGTTCAAGATCTACGCAGGCCTGCTAGGTCGCAATCCACCCCCAACGGCCCGGCGTCTCGTCGCATTCACCTTTCACCCCATCGAACCATTTGCCATCAGCGTCCAGCGAACTAATGCAGAGTACGTCGTTAACTTCCACATCAGACATTGCGTTGTTTGAGCCTTGAGTTGGGAGCTGATATACTCCGAAGACTGCTGCATTTCGTCTACTGGAGGGTGACTGAAAACTCCTGTCAAGACTGTCAGTGTGGATTAATATGCATATCTGTCTATGTTGGATTTATAGTTATTTTCTTATAATTGGCCCATTTCATAACCCATATCAATGGTCGAATTGTTGGCATGAAATGAGACAACACTGTGCCTGTCAAAGTCCCCCGAACACAGTCTAGGAGAATAGTTGCTTCTTAATTCCAGTAAAACTATGCAGCACATTTTTGCTATAGCCTTGTGAAACATTCAATCTATCAATGTGAATTACTTTTGGATTCTGTTGCATAATTCATATTGAAAACAAGGTACCTCCATAACAACATATCTGAATGTTTTCTCTTCAACCTCTCAAGATTCCTAATTTCATGCTAAACTGAGCTTTCAAAACCTACAGGTCTATTCATCAGTGCCTGACAGAGCTTTCCTCACATAACATCGGCTCCAAGAGCATTGTCACGTGATACAGATGGCAGCTCATTCTGACGCAAAAGAAGACCGAGTTGAAACCTATCAAGTTTGAATTCTGAAATTGGGATTCCGAGAGATGGCTATACCAGCAGCGCCAGATTTAGGACCGTGGAAGCCCCTGGGCAGTGTTTGGCCGGGTATCATATCATAATACTTCTCACTTCTCCCTGCCTTTTATTATTGAAGCACCCAAGTTTTGTTTAAAAACCTTTCGACTCCAAAGAAATTGCCCAAAAAGTATTTCGTATAGGCCCTGTCTGCCCTGCCCTAAATCCGACACCGAGCAATAGATACCTTGTTTCATAATGGATTATCTACTGATACCTGTGTATTGTTTTCATGAATTACTCAAATATGTAGGTGAAAATGTTCATGCAAATGAGCAGTTGGAGTGCAGTTGAAAATAATAACTGGCAGTGTATGTTTGATGGTATCCCGTTTACTAGAGCTTATTAAATTGGTTAACTGGTCCAACTTGAGTTTCACCATATCCAATGCTGCAAACTACATACAATCTACCACGTATTGTTACGAATCCTAGCACGTGTTTTCTCTTCAACTGCTAAGTGTTTATTTTTGATAACTACATACTTTCCTAAGCACTCCATCATGATTTCTCCATTTGAAACAAATCCAAATTAAAGAGGGACACAGGAATATTCCTTCCAAATTCATAAAACCTGTATTGTATAATGGGAATCTATACGACCCTGCGTGTTTGATGAGGTTTAATATGAAACGTCAATGTTTCGAGACTTGGGCCGATACATTTTCATATAATATGTATCTAAAAATAAAAATGTTCACATCACAGGATAAGACAATATACAGTACAAAGATTCAAGAATAGTTCACAGTCAGTTGGTAGATTTATTGGGAATTGCAGATGACTAGCTACGATAGAAATGACACCTTTGGAGGAACATTTATACACATTGAATGACACCTACCAGGTACAAATATGTTTATAATATTGCCTATTTGAGTGCAAATGTTATAGTAACAATGACAATACATGTTTGAGTAAAATGTGCCACTAGGCTAGGTTTTTCATTTACATTTAATTCACGATTATCTTAATACTGTCAAAACCTGACCTGTTACATGGGAAATTATGTTCCCAACCTGACCTAAGTATTACGTCAAATATGGCTGAACATACATCCCGGTAGCATTTGGAAATGAAGGACACAATCTGGACTGTTGGAGAGCATATGTATGTCAATTAATTTTTACACAAGGCGAAATACATTACTCCTACTGTCACTGATCATAAAGTTTTCATTTGCCTGGGTCTTTATTTCTGTCATCTTTTTGTTTTACTATCGTTTGTGGTGCTGCTTTCATTTGCATGTCCTTGTTACTCAAGTCGAGATACTCATTCACTGCTTTTTTGTCCTCGTCAAAAGATGAAGCATTGCCATCGATGAAATCAGGAGCGCCTATTGACATGCCCGTTGAACTGCCTAGGCTCTTGTATATTGACATGGCCTGCAAATAAACCACATCCACATTAGGTGTCTTATGCGTTTAATCTATTTGTGAACAACTGGAGTGCCGAGTGCAAACTGCATAGATTTTCATAGTTAAGATGAATCATAAAGTACAAAAAAACTCAAAATGTTCACAGCTAAATGTTTTCAATTCATTCAGAATGATATTTACACTTTCAAAACATAACTTGTTAATAGTACTCAAATAATAGGTATAATGCATTAAAAAACTTTTTGTTTGAAAAGTCAATATTTAAAACACCTACATACTGTATTCAACCAATTAAGTGTACAGTACTACAAACTGCATTATATGCAAAACTATTCTGTGCAAACACATCCAGACAGCATATCTTGTTTCACACGTTTAGTTCAAAAGTTGACTAGTATATTTTATTATATATATTTATTAGCTCACCTGAGCAACCATACTGCCGACATCACTGACGTTAGACGGCAGTAGAATCGTGTTCGACTCCTTCGCGAGGTTGCCAAAGGCCGCTATATACTTCTCGGCCACCGAGATCGACACTGCATTTTGTCCATACTGAAAGCCAGATAGAATTATCAGGTGAAAAAGTCGTTAACAAAAGCCAGAAAACTATCAAACACTACACCTTGTAACTATTTATTCTGGCATATCTCATAACATTGGATTCAGTATTCAACTAGATTCAATCAAACACGATACATTCTAAGTTCCTGCACATCGCTGTATCCAGTCCTTAGAACTGTTCAAAATGTTTTACACTATTCCCAGGCAGATCTGTTCAATCGAACACTGTCTTGACTTCTCTGGGCAGCATTCAGCCTATAATTAATTACTAGATCACAAATATCCACCACTGTCAATAGCCAGATACTCATTTATGTAACTGAACAAACTTGCCCGAGGTTCAAAATGGCAGCAAGAGGAACACGGAATCTCTCGACTGAGAGTCTGAAACTATAACCACCACCACCATCACCACCCTTTACTCATAACTAGGCATGTTTCTTCACAGTGCCTCATGCAGTAGGGCAGCTGCTTCTAAATAATGTGCTTCTATTTTACATGTCTTCTCAGTAATGGCTACAGGTCGTACAACAACAGTTCAAATTAGATGGAAAGAAATAAACTTACTTTGGTGCAAATATTGAAACATGCAACGTTTTGAGCCGTCTACAGCGGATCTTGTTCTAGCACTGATATCATGTGACACGGTTCAGATTCTGCCGGAATAATCTGGTTGTAGATGGCGGGCAGGTGGTATCCTTTCTACAACCAGATTATTCTGCCAGAATCTGAGCCACGTCACATGACATCAGTGCTTGAACAAGATTCGGTGTAGAAGGGTCGAAATGTTGCAACATTTGCTCCAAAGTAAGTTTATTTCTCGCTGTCTAATCGAGATTTGGAGCCATGAACAATATAATCCATAACAGTTAAAATTGTTTTACACTTTTTTTTTCATGACGACTCACCTTCTTAGCGAGAGCGTCGGCAACCATCTTGATGGCGTTGGCCTGAGCCTCGGCCTTGGCGAGCAAGGCGTTGGCCTCTCCCATTGCCTGGTTCACCTTCTCCTGCTGATATGCCTCAGACGCAAGGATCCTAGCCTTCCTCTGACCCTCTGCTACGTTGATGTCCGCCTCTCGTACTCCTGCCCAACATTTACGGGTACAATGAAGAAGCATTTCTTTTATTTGACCTGTCAGACATTTCAAATAATACTTACAATACCTCCATATTAAATTATAATTTTAAATAGAACAAGTTATAGACTTATAATAAACATGGTATGTAATAAAAAAAATAGGTGTCAGTAGACTAAGTAAGTAGTCTAAGACCGATAGTCACTCTCAAAGAGTCACCTAATAAACCAACATTACACTAAATCATTAGGTCAAAAATGTACTTCCTTTCTTAAAAAAAATCAATCTCAACATATTAATAATATCTCTGGTTTTATATGTATGTACATGCGTAGGAAAAGTGTGTGCGTGTATGTGTGTACCTACGTGTTTGTGTGTGTGCCTGCATGTGTGTCAGGCCTGGGGTAATAGTAATATGTAATAGCAATAGTAACGATTACAAATATTTAAGTAATAGTAACAGGTTGAGCAAAAACTCAATGTAATAGTAATTGACCTATTACTTTTATATTACTAATAAACATTTCAACTGAATTGCAGCTACATAACAATTCCATTTGATTAGGTTGTAGATTTCACTTGTTTCTCCAGGTTTTATGGTTGCTCCCCCCTTGTCAACTTCAGCATGGCCCTCATGAAGTTTTACCCTAGAGTTTTATGAGTGTTAACATAACAAGAGACACTGGTACAGTGTGACTGCTGCATTGATTAAAGGGATTAAACTGGGCTGTCACTGCTTTGAAGCCACTTGTGCAAAGTTGCCAACTACCCTTTTCAAGTAAGCCTATGGGTTTAGTGACTGCCTCCATGGTGCACACAATTGAGCCTAAACTACAGCAGGTGTGAAAAACATCCTGATGTATTTGTACTTGAGCCAATAATTAGACTGTAATATAATCCACCAAGTTATGTGGCATTGACTATTGCTTTTATTTTTCATTCCAGTATGGTATTTAAATATAAAATGGAACATATATGTTCTATCCTTAGTCAATGTAGTTAGTAGATTGTACTAAATATGGTACATATTATATAGACATATTTTGTTGTAACTATTTATGAATTTTTTAAACTTTATAATACTTCCCTAATGATGATGATGAAAGTGCTTGACATTCTCAAATATAATTTCAAATACTTTGGACACGGGCATCAATAAATGGCAAATTTAATTGACCGCATGCCTGGTATGTGTGTGTGCGTGCATGCGTGGGTGTGAGCATGTGTGTGGTGTGAACATGCTTACATGGTTATCGTATTTGTCGTTTAGGCACTGTTTTGTACAATGGGCGGTCTTCATCATTTACTAACACTTATTTATACTAGCTTATGCGTTCCAATCACCCTGTGTTTACCGGGACACACGACTTGGTGAACTTGAAATTTCTGAAGCAGCCCACCCGAGGAATACGGCCATATCCTGTTTCTAATATGGATTTCCTTCAAACGTAAACATTGTAAAAAGTATGTACTTTCTATCAACCATCATACCTGTATGAATTCAAATGATGACAAACTTGCAGTGGCCAAAAAACAAATACTTCTGATGCTAAGCTATGCTCAGATTGTGTCTGATATAGGTATATCTTACTGGTAGATCAGATCAGGAATATAACAACTTGGTTGACAAGTAAAAAACATATTTCAAGGCAAAAATACAGATTTCTCGCCAGGAAACGAGGCATGTGCGACCTCAAGGAGGTGTAGACACAAGGGTTTAGCCAGAGGCCCGTCTGCCCGTCTTCAAGACTGTCACATGACTGGCCAAGACGGGTAATTACAACTGATGAGACTGATGGAATTTTGAGGGGGCCAGCTGGTTACTAGTTTAACTAATAGTTAGAAGTATATTAATGACAAACAATGACTATCTCTGGTAGTAAAACAACTCAAATTGATCAGTATTAATTAAATAAATGGCTCGACCACACGACCTGCCACAGAAAAATCCTCAGGATCTTCTGGCCAAGAACAAAATCCAACCAGGAGTTGGTTGCCCAAGGCCACCAAGAGTACATCCCACCATCATTCAAAGAAGACGCTGGAGGTGGATTGGACATCTCCTTCGCATGCAGACGCCATCACAAAAACAGCTGTCTGGTGGACACCAGAAGGGAAGCGAAAACGTGGACGCCCAAAGACAACATGGAGGAGAACAGTGGAGTCGGAGCTGAGGGAAATGAACCAGAGCTGGGGCTCCGTACAGTGAATGGCTGGAGACAGACAGAGGTGGAGGAACTTCGTCACTGCCCTAAACGCCACAGGGCATAACAGGTAGTAAGTAAATGGCTCGAATGACTGTCACTGAAAAAACTAAACTGGCGAATAATGGCTGTGATTGATGTGACTGGCCGCCACGCAAGCCTTCCACGTGCTATAGGGCACTTTCGATTAATTCAAGACTGGCAAAACGTATTTCTCGCTGAGGGCCTGCGTAGACAGACCTTCAGATTCCAGGATGGTGGCTCTCTTTCTCCGGTCAGCCTCCACTTGCATCTGCATCGCCTCCTGGATACGACTCGGCAACTTCATGTCACCTGCAACCACGATGTTGATTCAGTGATAGTAGCTTCCTCAAATGGTTGCAGGCAGTTGGGGCTTATAACATTGTGTATTACACATTTTAATGACACAAACACAAGGTGTTGTGTTTTTCATTGTAGTAATTCATTAAGCAGGATTTTTTGTAAAATAAATTACCGTTTTGCAAACAGGTCTCATTGTCATATCTGCCTAAATAGCGGCTAATATAAAAGAGCATAAATACTACGAAGTGAGTAAAAAATTATGGGTGTAATAAATGCTGAAGTTTGTCCATAGTGTGATCCTGTAATAAAGGTTGGAATATCTAAAATTAGAATCAGAAGTAAACACATTATTTCTAATACAGAATATATGTCATTTTTATATACATGTGGGAAGGAGTGTGCCAAACAGAATGAACGAATTGGGTAGTTGTAACTTTGTAATATGCCTGCCTTCTGTTGCATCATACTTACGGATTTCATATCGTTTACAGTCGATCCCCCAAACACTTGATGATTTGTTGATGGCGGCTGAAATTGTAAACCAAACATGAATTACAGTTTCTACGTCACACCTAATTTGTTGTGTTATCATAAAGACTCTTTATATATAGAATTAGAAACTCAAATACACGTTACGTTGGTGAGGATGACATAATCCCTGAAGCCTATTACAGGCAATGAACAGTACCCAAAAAACACCATAACATCCTATTGCTGTAATAACTGTATGCTTTCAGACACTGTAAGTTTGTGGACACATCTGTAAAATAAAATGTTTATTTGTTCCTATATAATCATACAAAAATTATTCATAAATCAGATCAAGTAACAAAGCTCTGTTAATACCAGGGTTAGTGAGAACTATTTGTTGTTTAAGGGGACACGATCTCCTCAAATATATTTTCTTTATTTTTCAACCCAGCTTACTGAAATGTTAGGATAACATTAGTTATACATAAAAACAATTTTACAGATTTATTACAATTTTTTTTGTCCACCAGGTGGCGGTAGGGTCGCCCCCAACTTGAATTTTGGCTGATTCACCGTGATGGACATATCTGGAAAATGGATTGACCAAATACATTCAAACTTGGCACACCAATAGAGTACATACAATGGCAAATTACGAGTCTTTGATTTTTTTTTACTTTCCAAACAAAATTTATATGAATTTTTCAATCTTTGTTATTTTTCGAAAGTCAATATTTAATCAAAGTCATGATATTACATGGAATCCAAATGCTGTATCTAAAATCTAAATCTGTCATAATGTAGCCCATTATCTTGGTGGGAAATGCTGAAAATTTCAAAGGATTCTGTTGATAAATAGCCGAGTTAGACAAAATAAGAGATTGCTTGTCGGCAAAAACATTTTATTGAGAAAAATGGCATTGAAGTTTCTCAACATTTCAATACAAAATTTCAGATGCAAAAATAGAACTGCAGTGCTAACATTTCACACAAAGCTTCTACAGTTCATTGTCTTTCCAAAGATGTATACTGTTCATCATTTGGGTGTGTGAAAATATGTATACAAATTAGACAAGACCATAAATATGTGACCGTCATCACTACACAATGGTACTACACGACTAAAACTACAAACTGTCTTTTTCCAGTTCATTGTCTTTCTAATAGTTCAAAGTTCAATTGAAACCACACAACATGTATTTCAACACCATCACAGCTGCCAACAAGATTGTTCACAAGACTTTCTCTTCGTCGATCCGGTCGGACGACAGCGTTGAGTTCAGCACTGCCCCACACGTAGTGCAGTATGTCTCGAACAGGCACACCAGGCCAAGGCGACGGTCGATGGCACGGATCTTCAGTGTTGACTCACTGCACTCGAGACATGCCAGGCCGTTCACCAGTGTTGACATCATGCTGCAGCGAATGAATGATGTCTCAATGGGGCGTTGACGTTGCTCAGCAGCACTGATTCTCTCACACAGTGGCAGTCCCTGTCGGTATCCAAACTTTCGCTTGGTAGCCGAGATGGGGGTTGTTGCTACAGACGTTGATGGCTGAGGAGGCTCCATCTCAGAGTCAACCTGCATGGAAAATTATTTGTTATTAGATTGTACATCTGACAATATTATTAGCATAATATCAAAAATAAACATGGCATATGAGCTGGACAGGAATCATTGACATCAATAAAAACAAAAAAAAATGACAATAATATAACAGACAACATAGTCATAGATAATAAAGTATATACTATAGTATAATAATATAGACGTGAACGTCTGCAAAATTGAAAATGTAAACGTACAGTCACAGTCAGTGTGACCTAGTTCTAGTAAATTAGCCTAGTGTTATGGCTTCTTTGAATATCGGTGCCTGGATAATATTCAGCCTTCAAGTTCAGGCATTCCAAGTTGGCAAGACGTTACTATTACATAACATGTCTTAGATATTGTACCCAAATTATGTTGCCAGAACATATTATGAATAATAACCTGATGCAAACAATGATAGCTTATACGTACATCAAGTTCTGTCGACGAGGGCATCTGCTCAGCACTGTCTATTTACTATTTGTCTCCCAGCACGGGTGCATCGGCACTCGTGTCAGCTTCACTGTCGCCTTTCTCCGATTTGCGGATCAGCGACCGTGCCAAACTCAACTGTCGGCGTCTTGACATCGGTTTCATACCAAACTGCTGCTTGGCTTTCCCGTGTCTTCCTGACATCTTACGTAAAATACTATGAAGCGACTCGAAGCGAACAAAAACAGCAACGGCGAACAGAGAGGGGAATTTCCTTTGTGACGGCTTTCCAGGCTGACAGCCAATCAGCACGCCCCACTCGGGGGAGTGTCCGTGGTTGACCAATCGTAGTGACGCTAACGCGTCACAGAGAGTCCTCTTCTAGGTCAAAATGCTCCAAATCTACCAGGGATTTTACAGAACCACTGCTACCATGATGCACTGCGAAAGTGAAGCTACACGTGGATACCAAATATGTTGGGTTGTTGACAAAGATGGCGGAGTATGCGACCGCCAAAAGTGTCGTATTTTTCTATCGCGGTTGCGTAAGATTATCACTCTAGACAATGGGCCTGTTATAAATGTTCGTTTTTATTGCATTTGGAGAATTTATTCATATGTATAAAACACCCAGATCGACAGTTAGATAATAATAATATATTAATATGACAAAATATGAAAATGACCAAAAAATCCAAAAAAAATTCTTTTTTAGGAGAGCGTGTCCCCTTAATATTCTATTGTATTTTTTTCAGACAGTCCCTTACAGTACCACCTGACAGTTGCTATAGTTACAACCAATTAATTATAGCTAATATTAACATTTCTAAAAAGTTAAAGGTGCCTTGAGCAACCATTTCAGTTTCAGCAGTCCAATTAAAAAAAACTGCGCCAGTACATTTGTTTTACAAATTTCAGAGAGTGGATAATTTTCCATCTAAAAGCGATCACCAAATTGTCACAAATCTGTGAATTGGACAGCATCACGTGCATATAATGACATTCTCACCAACTATTGCCACGTTCAGTTGTTCTCTCTCACGGAACAGCATGTCGAGCATGATCTTGCCGATCTCAGACCTCATGGTCGTCTGTGCAAGCTGTGTAATGGCGTACTCCGCATCTTCAACGCCATAACTAGCCTGTGCAATAATAATAATGGAATAACTTCTTTATCACCAGTATCCTCAGAAGATCCGGGCTAAGTGGCACAACAAATCAAAGTTCTCGTTGTCATGTACAGAGAAAAGTCGTCAACAGATGGATGGAATTGCTAAGAAGCTAAGGAGGATAAGCAGTCTTAAAAAGATAGGTTTTTAGACGACTGTGAAATTAAACTATATTTCTTACTGACTTAACATCAACTGGGAGTAAGATCCACAGCAAGTAACATCTCCTTATTAAATAAACGCACAAAATCTTATTACTCCAATCGCAAAATCACGCTATGTATATTATAAAAACTCCTCTGAGAAGTATTCTGCCATGCCACAATTAATGCGCACATACTATTTGTACACAAATACCTACCACTGTTAATAGCCAGGTATTGATTTATAGCGCGTGAGCTGGAGCAATGTAGAGTGCTCAAAATTACCTAGAAATGGCAGCAAGAGGTGTCAAACCTGGAATCTCATGATGTATATATACCTAGATCTATTCCAGCACATTTGTACATATGATGGTCAATTTAGTAATACATTATAACATTTTAAATATAACATCACCTTGTAAGGGTCAAAGACACGCAGATAAAGGACTCCGTCTATTGTAAGGTTCACATTGTCTGTAAACAAACAGAATCATATTACAGACAAGATGAATACCAGGTAGGTGGTAACAGAATTATGGTAATTTATGATACACATAATGTATGTAATATTACAAAAGAAAATCATGTTTACTGATAATGTTTTGACACGATAATAAATATTCATCAAGTAATGAGAGGGTATAAAGTAATCTCTCTTTTAGAAATCTAAAAACATGACCAATCCAAAGAACAAATTCAAGTTACCATTCCAAGTGTTACGTCGGCATGGTGTATTATATGGCACTATAACAGTCGTTACACGTGTAACTCTGAACTGAAGGCAATGCGAGAAAGCAATACATGAGCTGGTGTATTCATACACACGTCAAGGGAACAGGGGCATTCAACAGGTCATGGTTGCATCAAGGTCAAAGAACAAGAACAAGAAAAGTTTTATTTAGACCCCAATTACAATATACGTATAATATCAAATTAACGTAACATGAATAGGCACATATATTCCTATATACAAATGCAGTGTAATTTCAATTAGGTGGGGTCTGTGACTCCTATTAAGATAATAACAGTTGCTCTCATAGGAACCACAATAAAGAAACTCTAGGCGCTTATTGGTCAAGCATCGGGGACATGTCTCGATACGTCAGCCATCGGAAACTTTGAGGTTTCACTAGAATCTCCGACTTTAAAAATAAATTCTGAGTAAACCAGAGGCATGATATTGCAGTTGCAAAGGGTTAGACTTTTAGGTGTATAGGCCCACACAACTGTACTTTGTTTTCCTTTAAGTATAATGAGATTAACTATTTTACAAAATGACCTCATAGACCCACGTTATATTAACTTAAATATGAGATGAACTGGGAGAATAAGCAAGCCTAGAATGAAGGCGCTGGGGGAGGAGGTTGGCAAGGAGGAAGCTGCTGGGGGAGGAGGTTGGCAAGGAGGAAGCTGCTGGGGGAGGAGGTTGGCAAGGAGGAAGCTGCTGGGGAGGCAGGGAAAGTAGCCTGAGCACGGAACAAACGTAAGGGAATGGCTACTGAAGACATATCCTCAGAGTGAAGGGAAGAAAAGGAAGGCTATGAATAAGATGTAAAGAATGTGTGGATAAGATGTAAAGAATGTGTGGATAAGATGTAAAGAATGTGTGGATAAGATGTAAAGAATGTGTGAATAAGATGTAAAGAATGTGTGGATAAGATGTAAAGAATGTGTGGATAAGATGTAAAGAATGTGTGGATAAGATGTAAAGAATGTGTGGATAAGATGTAAAGAATGTGTGGATAAGATGTAAAGAATGTGTGGACAGGTTGGATGGTTTTGGGAAGACAGCAGGGGCTTAGCCGGAGACCTGTCTGCCTGTCTTCAAGACTGGTAGATGACTGGCCAAGATGGGTAATAACAACTGATAATACAGGTTGAACTTAGAGGGGGCCAGCTGGCCACAAGATTAACTAAAAGTTCCAAGTCTAGGGGTCCACATTAATGACTATCATTGGTACAACTGGTAGTGAAACAAATCGAATGGATCAGTATTAATTAAACGAATTAACACTGGTTTGTCATAGAAGAAAAAACTAAACTGGCCAATGATGGCTGTAATTGATGTGAATGGCTTCCACACAAGCTGTTCACGTGCTAAAAGGCTCACTTTTGATTAATTCAAGACTGGCAAAAATGTACTTCTGGCTAAGGGCCGGGAAGACAGTGGGAATATATATACAGATGAGGACTGGGGACAGCAGTGCAGGATGATTGACAAAGGAAAACCAAACAAATCAAGGACCAGTACTTATTGAGACCAACCTAACCTCAGGGCCAAACTTCAGGGAGAAAGGGGAGGACATTTTAAAATAAAACAGCTGTCAGTGGGGCAAGTAAACCGGTGAGTTACCTGCCGTGATTGCGCTCTGGAGTGGAATATCAATGGCTATCTCCTTCAGGCTCTGTACATACTTTATCGAGTCAATAATCGGTACAACAAAATTCAGCCCCTGTGAAAACAAACAGGAAAACAGATACAACAACGCTTATAATCTTATTCTAAATATCGCTGTCAGCAAAATGTATTGAATGCATACCGTAAATCCTGTATTTGTAGCCGCACCCCTAATTAAAGCTGCACCCCGACTTTAGACCTAACCCCTGACTTTCCTCCGCGCAGTTTGTCACAGGCAAAAACCTTATTTAAAGCCGCACCTGGACTTTGAGCCATGACCTTTTTAGCCCTGCGTGACATACTTCCGTAGCGCGCACAATTAGGAAAAATTAAGAGGTTCCATAAAGAGAGTCATAACTTTGCTATTAATTATCATAAATGAATGAATAAGGTATAATTTTATTGGTAAAAGACTTCATTGTAATGCATTGATAATAACTACATCACATTTTATATTATCATTGGAATATTACTATACGTGAATGTCGTCAAAATGGAAAACAAAAATAAACAAATTTCACCATGCTACCAGAAAATAACTGGGTAGTTGAATGTCCATACATCCAGTGAACGAAATGTAGCCATGCATTTAAGCTATACGGTAAAGCTAGAATTATTAAAATATTTTAAGATGTTTAATTTTTATGCCATTTTATGTAGAATCATGTATAAAGTCGATGTTATAAATGCATTGAAAAGACAAGAGCTAGTTCAACACAGCTTGTACAGCTGTGTTGACTTCAAAGGTGTTTGATTGACAGCTAGTAATTACAATGTAATAATTGTCGTCGCCACGCCTCCATGAGAACTGATGTAATCTTGTGGTTTGGCCTATTTCTTCCAGTTCCAGACAGTTGACCCAGACATGTGGGATAATAACACTGTATCTTGTATCAGGGGAAGTGCAATTTACTCCAGTGCAAAGGGGCACTTGTAATGGTGTTGTGTTGACAATCAGGTGAAGCCTGGCTTCAGCAAAGCTAAGGTGTGAACGTTGTGCTTGGAACTTGGCTCAAAACATCTACACCTGATACCACCAGCAAGCACTGAACAAAGCTGACAGTTGTTACAGTTGATGTCTGCTGGTGTGGGACAGTTGCTAAGAACGCCGGATGCCATCATATTCAAAATTTCAAAGATTTTTGTGCGCGGCCACGATCCGCGATGCTGACGGCCTAGACACGGATACGAGGGACGACGTTCCAGGCAGCGTTTTTTTTATAGCGACAATGACAGTGACTTTGGAGGATTTTAGTTGTGAGATGGATGATGCCATCATATTTGAAGATGTTTGCCCAGTGCGCGCGGCACGGATAAATGGAATGACACCGCCGGAACGGCATGGCATTCTTCAACGGTGACGATGAAAGTGATTTCGATGACGATGGATTTTAATGTTTTCACATGTTTTGATCTTTGTTTCTGAACACTTTTATGGACACAGATTTTTATGTTATGTAATTATTTTTTGCACCAGTGGCAGTTGTAATAAAATGTTTTATTGATACATCTGACTTCGTTTTATCAGTAAGTTTTTTACTTATTATAAACGTTACTACTGACAACCCAATGAGCTAATTTTCACAATATTTTCGGCAAATTACTGTATTTAAAGCTGAACCCCAACTTTGCCGTCATCGTTATCATTTCGGCTACACACTACTGTAATTAAAGCCACGGCTACAAATACATGATTTACGGTAGTAGCAAAATTGTTTGCTAGTTATATTACCAGTACTTGCACATTTAGGAAACATTGTCAAGCAGTGCAATGACAACAAAATCACTTAATGGAAATCCACAGTATCTAGGACACCGGGGTACAATCCTCCTGATGTCATTCACAATTTACTGATAGTTGAGATCATTGAAATATTATTTTAAAGGATTTGTTAAAAACTATGACATTTAGTAAAATTGAGAAAACCAACTAAAAACTTTACAGAGGTTCACAACCTGTATGAAAAGAGTGCCAAAATACTATAATTTTATCAAGACTGTACAACACTATTTGAATAAACTGTTAGAACATTTAGTCCCATATATATGAAATAGATGCGAATTTTTTTACTAATTGATTTTAAAATGTTGGAGGTGTAATTGTAGTTAAAAGTAATTATAACTGATTTGATTTTGTATAACTGAATCCAGTCCAGACTGTATCAGTAAACAAAGAATGTGTTATAAACTTCCTGCAACGATTAAAACAGGATGCGCAACACTTACAGGGCTGAGAACTTTCTGAAACTTGCCAAATCTCTCAACAATCCACGCCTCCTGCTGAGGCACAAATAGTATGATTGTGTTGAACGGAAGTGACGTCCGGTATCTCACTTGTTGCTGGGCTACTTGTGATATCCGCTGAAACAACACGTGTGGTACATCTGACACTGCACACAGGCCACTCAACCTCATGTTAGACTTAGTCTTAGAGACACTAGTTTGGGACTTACAGACATTAGTTTAATGCTCCCGTACTGACCATGTATCAATAGTGCATGTAGGTAACACAGTGTTAGGAATGTCTCTTTTTTTTCACAAAAAGATTTTGGGCATTTTATAATTATAGGTACTTTACTCAAGACAAAACAACAATTTGGACAACACCGATTTAAAAAATAAGATGTGTTATAGGCAACTTAGACATTAAAAAATATATACAGCTAGGCTCTGTCTTATGGAAGAGTTTTTTCACGTTTTTGCCAAAACGGCGTATTATACTAGGTGGCACGGAATTGGCTCCCACCAAGCACCAGTATACATCAACAGCGTAACGCGTACGTGCTGTCACTGTGTCAGCAAAGTTAACATTGTATGATTGTTATTGCCCCGCTTCTGAATGTGGTTATCAACATTTGACGTTGGAGATATTATATTCTGAACGATATAAATTCGTTATTTACGATGCCCTGGCAGAATATCAATGTCATGTTTAATAAGCTATACCTAGCATTTGATGCAACACTTGTATTAAGTTCACGTAATATCGCCCAAACATGTGACACATTCTCGTCAAATTACTGCTGTTCTAGTCTATCGGATACGTTAGTGCGTTTAAGAGTATTATGAAAAGCAGACTGTTTAGTATGTCTAACCTGAAAAGTCCGTATATTTGGCTGAAGTCGTAACATTCTGAAATGCCGGATATCTTGAATGAATTACACGCTACCCTGAACGTTTGATCCGACCTTGTGAAGAGCTAACGATTTTCATTGGCTGACAGAATTTACCAGCTGTCACGTGGGGGCAACCCGACTTGTTGTGACGCTTTGGCACATGTTTTTCTAGATTTGTATTACTGTGTTCGCAATTTTAAAGGCTCCAGGATGCCTATTCTAGTTAAGGATTACACGTGGGAACAAACTGACAAAATGTTGTACATAACAGTTCCACTTAAAGGAGTTAAACCTCAAAAGGTTGATTTATTTTCAACTGAAGAATACCTGAAGGTACACATTTTCAGTTATTATCGCTCATCTTCTTACACTGAAATAAAGGTAATGTTTTACTTAAATGGCCCAAACACGGTTCATCCTACTGACCCTAAAATTTCAACAAGCTTGTGCTGATTCCCATCCAAACTTCAAAGCAGCAAGCTCGAGTTTTATACATTATCACACTGCACTGGCACATCACTGCAGAAATCTGATATATAAATCTCAATGTTTTTTGTTATTACCTATGCATCATTGCATGGCCGCATTTTTTCTCCGATCCGACTGTATATTACCCTTCGACTTCCTATAATTACCCTTCATGTAGATTTAGGCACTTGTGTACAATCCGGACCCACCTCGATTTCGCTGTTATAACTTGAGTTTTGCCTAACTTTCATACATCAGATCGTTAGTTCCATCATTCAAAATCATCACAGGCATATATATATTATGAAAATATTGTGTCTTAGCACACTTTTGAAGCCTAAATAGTGACCCGGTTTGCCCTAGTCTGCACCGCTGTGACCGTGCGTTACCGGCATATGTTGATGCAAACAAAATTTTTGCCTATAAATGCGCTAACAAGCAATATTCTTAAACGTAAATATGCCTGGGATAATGTTGAATAATGGAACTAATGCACTGAGGTATCAAAGTTAGGCAAAACTCAAGTTATAAAGGCAAAATCGAGGTGGGTCCGGATTCTACACAAGTGCCTAGATTTACTTTGGAACATTCATAAAAATGCACATATTATTCACAGCCATAGGCATAGCTAGCATAAAACAACTGGTGAGCAGTAAAAATACAGTGAAGCATAGAAAATGTTGAAAATGTACTCCCTCTTGGTGCAATCTAACATATTTTCACGAGAATTTCGCCCATAGCTCAAGCATTGTTTCAGTGTCAGTCGCATGCTGCATGGGATTGAAAAAATACACGAAAAGTAATAATTTATATCAAATAACAATACATTTATAAAAATTTACAGCTGTGAATCATAGTAATACAGGTGTATACAGAATATCGGTCTAACAGTTACATCCGTCTGAAACTGTTTTGCAACATCACTTCCTCTCGCTGCTGCGTGCAGTGATTTGCCAATTGGCTTTACACAAATAAACTCTTCAGGGGTGGGAAGATAGTCTGATTTTCTATGGACATGTAACATTCCAAGGCAGTTAAGCCGTCTTTCTGTGACTGTTGACCGACTCCACCACTTGAAGCATCACAGGACAGAAAATGTCCGCTCGCAAGCAATGCTTCCGACTGGTGTAGCGAGGAAAATGTTTATGATCTTGCTGATGACAGCAAATGTTTGACCACACGCCAAAATCAGTTCACATGAAAATTATGGTCATGGATCTTGAGAGTCTTCGTACCTCTTTTGCCACTTTGCGATTTCCACAGGAAGCTCATTTTTTCTTGAGCTGCAGTGAGTCCATGGTGGTCACTCAAAAATGGTTTATTCAACTCATTAAGGATGTGATCAATAAATTGGTAAAATATACTGATGCGATAGTGGTCACCTGTAGATTGATCCGTGTCTCTACTCTCCAGCATTGGCACGATGGCACTGAAGCTGTCCCGTTCTGGGTTTACGAATCTCAATACATGTAGAGTTTACCACCAGCCAAACACAGTGCCATATATCATCCCATCTGGATGGGATGGTCTTGCCAGATGCATTTACTTGCCAAAGAAATGTCCTCGTATTTATCGCCCAGATTGCATTGTTTGGCTTGGCGGTTCTTGGTCACAGACCCAAGAAAACAGCACCTTCTGGGTCACCACTAGAAACATGATGAATTGTGAATCTTCTGTAAGACGGCCGTACGCGGCTGCATCACTTCTTGCGTCACCAGTACTGGCTCGTTCGATGCCGTCCAGCACATTCACTATCAGGGGCAGAACTAACAGGAAAAAATTGCCCTTTTCAGAAAAGGTGCCCTTTTTCATATTGGGAATAGACCACTTAAAATATCATAGTCACGCATAACTTGACCATGGTCAAATGCATTTGACCACGGTCATGTGTACCTTGCCAGTGTTTAATGGTCAACCATGAACTGCCATAGTTGAACATCAAATATCATGCCATGGTGAGTCTGGTTGAACATGGTCATCATTTTGCTTTGGGGGAACCAATTCCACCTGAAAAAAGTTTGTCCTGACAATTTGATAATGTTTAGTTAATCTAATGATGTTGATGTATTTCTCTGTTCATAGGTACACTATCCGCCCTATCTGTTCGAGTGCTTCCTCTTCGCACCTGTATATGACAGGAAGAGTGCAGCAGAGATTGGAAACGGTGTTGTATTGTTCAAGTTAGAGAAAGAGGAACCACAAATATGGGAACTGCTACACAATCCGGATGCAGGTAAATGTTTGTGAAGATGGTACAGGCATGATGGTAAGGTGTACAGGTGTGTAATAAGAACCTTAGTTATAACTATAATATAAAGTATAATCCAACGAAAAGCTCTTCAGTAGTGTTTATAATTGACCCGAAATGTTAAATATAAATAAAAATAACACAGATAAAATGTTGCCGTGGCTTGACTAATTTCCTAAATAAAACAGAAATAGGCAGCCTAAACCACACATAGTGTACAACAGCATACAACGTCTGTATGTGAGTGGAGCACAGTGGTGCAGTGGCTACAGCTTCGGACTCTCGACCGAGAGAACCCGGGTTCGAATCCTGTGCAGCGGTGTCGAACCTTGAGCAAGTTCGTTCACTCTACATTGGTCCAGTCCACTCAGCTGTATGAATGAGTATCTAGCTATAGATAGTGGTGAACATTTGTGTACGAATACTCTTTGCGCATTAATTGCAGCGTGGCCGGATGCTTCCCAGAGAAGTTGAGATGGTTTTTGATTAAACAGGTCTGCCATGGAGTAACGTGTAAAGCACTTTGAGCAGTCCTGAGGACTGGATACTGTTCTATATAAAAATTTACTTTACTTTATATGAATTGGGAACACTGGCACTGACAGAGAGGCAGGAGGAGACCCAATGGATAACAGAGCACTACTATGTCTGAACAGAGGATATATACCAAATGACATGAGAATAGAAATGGGAGATGGGAGGAAAGAAATTGACACAAAGAAACAACTGAAAATGAAAGCAATTGAGAGCAGACTGCTCATTTTTGGCATGTGTGTAAAATACACCTGTGCGACTTAATACCCGATTCACTGTAGCAGGTCACACACAAACACACACGCACACACACTCACTCACACACAGTCACACACACACACACATACACACTCACACACACGCTCGCATGCACGCACGTTCGCTCACTCGTTCACTCACATACAGTCGCACACACACACACACACACAGTCACACAGTCACACACAAACACTCACACACACTCACACACACACACCCAAGCACGCTCACTCACTCACACTCATACACACTCATACACACTCACACACGCTCGCTCACTCATACACACTCACACACGCACGCTCGCTCACTCACACTCATACACACTCACACACACACACATATTCTACAAAAAAATCGTGCTGTATCAAACTGGACATAGTTCCGAGTACAGTGTAGATGGTAAGTTGTTATTTGCCCCTGTAGAGAGCCGAGAGAGACAGAGGGAGCTACGAGATGCGGCGGTGGCAAGGTCACAGCAGAGGTCAAAGGAAGAGCAGGAGGAGAAAGCATCAAAGAAACAGGAACTCGGTCGCTTCGGAGTCAAACAACAGATGGACGTGAGTGTTCATTAGTACCATGCTTTATATTCTTACTTACAATCTCATGTCATGAATGTATTTAACGTGGATAAATTATTAGTATTCTTCATCAGTCACAATTATTTGTCGAGGCAATACCCTTTTTTTAATATATCATATGTATTTTATTATTATTATTATATATACATACATGTATGCTTTTTATTGTATTATTATTATTTTGCTACATATATTTCAGTATTATATTCCCTGATGTAATGTATTTCTATTTTTACTATTTGTAAACATACTATTTTGGTTATCTAATCTTGAACATTCAATCCTATGTAACTTTATATGTTTGCTAATTCAAATAAATCATATGCAGAACGATTTACATACTAGAGTAAGATTTAAGAACATATCGTCAGCACAAAGTATTTGTACACGAACTTAATTGTAATAATTAAAAGGCCTCATTTAGAATTTGAGTCCCTCATGTTGGACATTTGATTTATAACTCGCAGTTGGAGGATGCCAACCGGGAACGTATTGAAGCTTTGAAGGAGCATGAACGAAGACTGGCAACTGAGGAATTGGACAGATGGAAGGAGCAACAGAAACTAATGGCAGAGAAGGTATGACGATAATCCTGGGCATGAACAGTTCCTAACAATAATATACCTGAACTGCATGACATTGCTATTTTTTCCTGCTATAGGGGACCATAACATTCCAATGGCTGAAATTCAATTAACCACTAAGACAACCAGCTTCAAAAAGCCAATTGCAATAACACACAAATTCCTTTGAATCATGTGAAAAACACCAGTGAAAGAACAAATCATGATGTACACTGTACTAACACTCTAAATTTAGCATATTGTTGTCAGATTGTTTACCAATTCAAAGTCAGATTGTGTAAGGAATGATGCAACTTATACAGAGTTGCATCAAATGCAATAACACAAGTTTGAAAGTGCGCTCTCATCTCGCCCTTCATGGTAGTGGTTCATATATGTCTAAAAGCTTCAATTACATCTTGTTCAAACTCAAACTTGATGCCATGAAGTTCTGTAGTATGAAGTCTAACCACTTTTGTGATATCATTGAAGACCACTACCAGGAGGGGCTAGACGAGCAACTGACACGCAAAGTGTCATTAACAAAAGATGCGTTAGAGATATATATATCAAGGATATACACATCTCAAGCTTTGTGCTAAATAATGAAATATTGCCCAGAGTTAATAAATGTAAATATCTTGGACATGTTCTCACTAAAGATCTCAATGATGATGATGATATGGCTAGGCAGTATAAGAGAATTTATTCTCAGGGTAATGCTTTGATTCGAAAATTCTGTGTGTACTGAAGATGTGAAATGTACATTGTTCAAATTGTACTGTACTTAGTTATGTACATGTCAGATATGGTGTCATTATAAATCTGAATCAGTTAGAAAATTATGTGTAGCATACAGTAATGTGTTCAGATTATTGTGCACTGAACCGAGGAATTGTAGTGCCGGGTATATGGTTGTGTCACGGGGTTTACCTTCGTGCAAAATGCTGATGAGGAAAAAAGTGTATAGTTTTATGATATATTTAGCTAAGTCGGGCAGTGCAATATTACAAAGTATTATGAATAGTGATGCACTATACACATCACCACCGGGTCGTCACTGGAGAAATATGCTTATAATTCCCAGTCATTATAGTCTTGTCTTTTATATAGATGTAATATCCCTGAATAACGTTATTGTATTGAATATAACATTATATTGTTTTTATCAAATTGTACAATTTTTAGTATGAATAAATATATTATTATTAACAATGCCTCGTTATCTACCAGACAGAGTATCTTCTTATACCAATGAAATATTTGTAGTTACATTCTCCATAATGTGATTGTGTCTATAGATAAAGTAGTCATCCTTTCAGTCAAAGGGAAAAAATATTCACACATTTCGAAGAATGACTATTATTCAGGTACAGGGCTGTATACTACTCCTTGCTGGACATGAAATAAGGCAGTAGTAATTAAACATAATTGGCTTTGTTTGAACTCTTTCATTATCACTATTTACCAGGGCCTCACCCAGGATCAAATTTTTGCCAGTCCAAATTTTTTCCGACAAGCTACAAAGCGTGGTCAGGCATGCGATCGAACGCACGATCGAATGTATTGAATGAGAATTCCTAATTTGTATGTATATTTTTTATTCAAAGCATGTGATTCACATTTTAATGCCACTTACAATATAGCACATATAAGTTGTTTCATTAGAACACATTTAATTGCCACAATTTTCAAAATTATTAACAAAACTATAACAAATTAGCAAACATATTTAATGTGGAATGCCAATTTTATATACAATTAAAATGTGTGTATACAAATTGTATACAAGGTCTGATAGACTATGGAAGCTTGTAATTTGGAATTTTAAAGCATTCGATTTTTTTTTGTACCAGTATCATAATAATATTAGAAATACTACAGTTCAATTTTTTTAAATTTCTAAAACAAAATATTAGATTGACAAATATTGTTTTTAATAAATCGCCATGCAATGGCCATAAACAGTTACAGTTATTAATTAAAACATTGTGTATTCATGTTGCTGTGAATGTTTCAATTATTAAACTATAAATCAGTCAAGATATTAATTAATTTAATTAGCAAGCGACACGTAACTCCATGCCTTTGACCATCCAACACGCGACCAAACAAGGTGCGACGAACGGGACTCGCCACGGCACTGCCCTAAAAATAGCGCAGACTTAACTAAATCTAGCACAGTCGCCATACGTTCAGCCTGACTGCTCCACTGCAGGCTGATTATCGCAATACTGTTCAAAAATTATGTGACATGGTCAAACAAAATCTAGTTTCCGCACTTGTAAATCATGTTTAATTATCACACAACATACATAATTTGAATAGTAGAAAACTGACAAATGACATCGGTGATGCACGAAGTTGTATGTCGGGCGATAACATAGGTAAACCGACATGTTTACACTTCAACTGATCATAACTTTTGTTTCTCTGACGGCATCTATTTCATATAACATCAACAGTCAGGGCTGCCTACCTGACAAAAACAATTTCCATAATGACCCCCGTCGCACCTCGCCCCGCTCCCTGGTCTGCAAGTAGATGTACTTTGTTTCAATCATAATCATTGTGTACTACATTGTAACTCCTGTCGGCAGTTAAGGTGACCGTTAGTACTTCAAAGGGAAGCTTGTTTAGCAACATCCAGTAAGTTACATTGTTTTAATTACAGCTGTCAAAGTGCCTGCATGGCCAGACATGTCCAAGTGTTTACGTCTGTAGAGCATCACCGTGAGAAAGACAACGCCAGTGAATAGCCAATAATCATCCAACGAGCTTCTAAATTTACAATACACAGCAGGAACATTATAATTATTACTGACAATCAATGACAAAGTTAAATTGTTGTATTCAAATAAAAACCTTTCAGTACAAAATTGATAGTTTTATATTGCAATTACAACAATTATAATACTCATTTTATATTATTCTAAGACATTTTATAATTATATCCATAACTTTCAGAAAACCATAACTTTTTAATGTAATTTAATGGTTCTACCTAATGTCATCTTCATTTATTTTTTTCACTATATAATTCTACACCTGTACATTTTATTAATGTCTAGACGCGCATTAATGACACTGATAATAATACGCTCACGTGCCACGTGCCACGCAGTCATCGCAGTCAAAGTTGTAACATTGTACACAGGCACAGCAACGGATGACGTCACCGTACTGACTTTGTAGAACTTGTAGTGGATTAAATATGTGTTGATAAATTGTAACAAGTGAATGAGACAGTTTCTTCAGGGCATCTTGAGCAGCAGTATTTATAGATTTAGCAATTCTTTAATGTATATCATTTTCTGTAGTCGGATATTTGTATTCCCATAATACGGCGGCAGTTTCCGTAATGCCGTAATCTGAGGTGAATTTCCGTAATGAATACGAAGAATCCGTAATGGTAGGCAGCCCTGTAATGGTAGGCAGCCCTGTAATGGTAGGCAGCCCTGCAACAGTGAACACCAACACATCTCCTCGTTGGTTGATTAAAAACCATACGATCCAAATATGATTACAAGGGTGGGTTTTCGATTTGCCGCGACCTGTGTTTTTGCGAAAACCGTACCTTCGCGACGCGCCGTCGGCATGAAATTCTTAGTGCGCATTTTCGCTAAATCACGAATGACAAGTTCGTGAAATAAAGGAATTATTCTAAAACCTTTATACCATTGTAAAGAGTGTTATGTTGTCGTTCCAATGATATTAAATATGTATCATTTAACGCAGACTGAACGATGTAAGGACTGCATGACCGGTGGTTTGTCATAGTTTTGCACCAGATCTGGCCAGATCCAGCAGCCGCAGCGGCCGATGTGGTAATGCTAGTTAGTTACTGTGATATTCACTGTTGTCTGTTAGTGGTCGCCGGTGCCTTTGATGCGGTTACAATTACGTCTAGGAAATCGTTTGGGAACGGAAAGAGCGGGTTCTTCCCAGGCACTAATAATTACAGCAATACACTCAATTGGTGCCTGCGTAACATCACCCAATCAGTTCACTAAACTGTTCAATCGACGAGTGCTTATTGGAACTCCCCGCCCTGATTATTTGGCCTATGCAAGTGTTGCCTGCTTTTCAAACAACCACCGCTAGCGGTTAGGTGACAATTACCCTAGCAAATCGATGCCTTAATTGGTTTCTGGCGTGTGTCGGGCAGATTTTTCAAAACCAATCTCAGTAGATTTTGTAACTGGCTTCGCAGCAGTTTCAATGACGCCATAAAAATGGCATGGGCGGGCTGTCCTGCGCAAAAATACGGCATGGACGGATATGGAAGCGCCAGCCTGGTGGACCCGTCCACAATCAATTTCACCCCGTCCAAAATCGTGATTTTTGAATTTTACCCGTCCAAATGACGGGTGGACGGGTCTCTGTGTGAGGCCCTGCTATTTACCTTTATTGTATTCCTAGACGAAGATAAAGTCTACAACTAAGGAACAACTTAGGAGAGAAATTAAACTAAGAATGTTAGTATATTTAATCTAGTATCTAGTATTTGTCAGTATTTATTTTCTTATTCAGTTTTGTTGTCAAAGTTAAGAAACAAGGATACTGCTCCTTATCTCATTTAAAATAAATTGTGAAGTTGTATTTGTCAGGAAAAACGTGATGCAGAGGAAAGGAAAGAGAAAGAGGCATTGGAGGAGGCTGAAAAGAAAGCACAGAGACAGGCGGAGAAATTAAGGAAAAGTGAGTATTTTAGTGATGCAATATTGTGCTATATATTAGTCTGAAGTTATGCAAACATTGCTTTTAAGAGTCTTTATCAAGTGTACAAAGCAGGTTTTAGGTCAACAAAGCATTTGACCTGCTATGGTGTGTGTTGGATGTTTTACAGCACTGTTTTACAATGTGCTGGAGTTCCTATATCACCACGATACTGATAGTCAGTGGCGACCTCTAGTGAATGCAGCTTAAATTGAATTGCAGCAATACAATGATTTCAAGGCTGTCACATCATATTGCACTGTCTTGGTTCATTACATTGAAAGACAGGAGGGTGCTGTTGGTGGTTTCTCGTCACAACTCCAGCACTTCAGCACATCTCAGCACGTCTTCCGTGGTGTTGCGCCATCTCAAAGACGGGAGATTTTAAGTGAAAGTTTGGGAGATTTGCCTGTATTCCGGGGAGACTGGGAGATACACAAAAAATCAAGGAGACTCCTGAAAATTCCTGGGGAATTGCCAGGTGTAGAGTTAGGGGATCATTCACAAAGTACAACACTTGTATTCAAGTAAAATGTTTAAAGTTTGACCTTGTGTCTCTTTAGAGAAGAGCATCTTCCATGAGGAGGCGGATGGTAAACCGATGAGGGAACCAGGCAGGATTAATATCAGTTTCACCCCTCGTGTCTTCCCCACCCCAGTGAGGGAGTCACAAACAGCCCAGGAGGAAGAGGTTTGTTTTTTGTTTACATCTTTACAGTGGTAAACAGTATATGGTGAAATGGTTAAAATATGTGGTAGATAGACATTGCATTGTTCACAAAACTAGATTCTGTTCATTAGTTAGTATACATTCTAAATTTTACCATTTTAAAGGAGGAGGAGGTTTGATAAATTGTTATTTATATCCATATAATGGTAAACAATGTTTGGTAAAATGGTTAAAATGTATGATAGATAGCCACTGCACACAAAAATAAATTATGTTCATTTGTCAGAATCAAACAGTTTTAAAGGTTTTTTTAGTCACGTGACAATTCCTGCGTATATAAAGGCATGACACCATTTTAGCTTCCCACTTTGAAATTGTCACGGAGAAAAGGTATTACATTTGTCTCTTACATATTGTTCGTTTGCTCTGATTTAAGAGAGTTTATTATATCCTGCGATAATTTGCGGTTACATTGCATTTAGATCTGTTGTTCCCACCCGCCTACCCCATCTGCACCTAGGTGATTAATTTCTAGTGGGATTTGTTTGCTGTATCTGACCGCTAGTATGTCTTGGCAACTTAACATGTCATGTTTACAATTGCAGGTTTTTAGTAGAATTCTGTTTGGCGTTTTTACATGTCACATTGTATATGCATGTTGGATATTTGTATAGAATGTTTGTAGTTATAAGGTTGACATTGGTCAATTCCAACTGACCTCACGGGCGTTTTCTGGTATTCATCTCCCTACATGAGGTAGCGAAGGGGTTTTGGGGTGCTTTGACGCTTTCCCCTTTAGTTTGGCAATTCATGGGTGAGTTCCACCACCTGTGTGTGGTTGGTTCCCCTCACCTTTGCTGTAATTTATTTATTAGAATTATATAGGCTAAGGCACTTCATGTATATATTGTTTTGTATGGTTTAATGTTTGGCTTAATACAAAGCTCTGGTACAAACTTACATCTGCCTTGTTATTTACAGCAAACTAGCTACGATTCTGAGTCAGTAACACCAATACACTAACCGGGAACACTGTCCCACATTCTGAGTCAGTAACACCACTACACTAACAGGGAACACTGTCCCACATAAAGGTTTTTTTTCTTAATCATGACAGGAGATGAAATGAAGGCAACATGAGATATACCATGGAAATAATATGGAAACTTGACATAGCAGCAGCATGGAAACCCGACGTTGATTGAACTTTTAAATCCAACAAGTTTCCAACATAGCTGTACACTGTGGTACCTGATGTGAAAACAATGTCTTTTCAATATCATTTTGCCTGCTGTAGTAGGTCTACGTAGCGTGGGATTTGCAATTTTTATTATCCAAAATCGTTAGTAGCGTCAGTTTGCATTAACTTATATTTCACTTGCTATGTGGCGCCACTTTTATTTCCATGATGATGATCAAATCCTCCGTACGTAATGATTTACATATTTTGGGCCTTTGCAAACACGTAAATGACCACCCTTTGTTGTGGAGCACAGTGGTGCAGTGGCTAGAGCTTCAGACTCTCGACCGAAAGAACCTGGGTTTGAATCCTGGACAAGTTTGTTCACTCTACGTTGCTCCAGTTCACTCAGCTGCATGACTGAGTACCTGGCTATAGACAGTGGTGGATATTTCTGTACGAATAATTTTCGCGCATTAATCGCAGCATGGCTGAATGCTTCCCAGAGAAGTCGAGATGGTGTTCGATTGAACAGGTCTGCCAGGGAGTAAAGTGTAAAGCGTTTTGAACAGTCCTGAGGACTGGATACTGCGCTAGATAAGAACCTACCTTTTTCCATTTGTTTGATGTTGGCAGTGGCTCAAGAAACAAGCAGACATGAGGAAGATCATGGAAGTAGTTGATGAAGATCTCTCTGAGGAGGAGAAGAACCCTGTTTGGCTGCGGGATAAGGGGAAGTGAGTGGGACAGTAACGATACACCCAAACATTAATATATAACAAAATATAAATAAATATAAAATAATGTTCATTTTATAAAACATACATGGAATATTTTATTGTTTTCTGGAATTTATTGTATAATGTGAAGCTGATATTTTACATTAAATTGAACGTTTGTCATGGTTGTGATGTACTTTGTAGATCCTTTCCATAAGTAATCTATAATGTTTTCTCTATCAACTGCCATAAAATAATTGTTTTTATAAATTCCATTTATTTTTTTTTAATATGAAATTTCACTATATGATAAATTATAAGCGTGTTTGTTTAAATTGTGTTACCTTGGCTGACTTATATTATGGATACACTTTGAGTATTGCTTTCATTTTGTAAACCTTTTGATTTCATAAAGACAACATTGTATATATATATATGTATATATACATACACACAGTTTTCTTTATGAAATCAAAAGGTTTACAATTAGATATATATATATATCAAACTTCCATATTAAGAGGTTTATTATTATTAACCAACTCCCAACTATATGGGCTGTAGTTTATCTTCAACAAAATAATTATTTATCATATTTAATCATATGTCGCAGTAGTTGTGAGTACTTCACTGTACTGTAGGTAAACGGGGCAATGTTTAAGACCTCAAATGGCCCACATTTGTTTGTAAATATTTGCATGTTATAACTCATCCAATAATCTGGTGAGTAATAAATGTCAGAAGGTTATTCTGGCCATATTCTACCATATCTGTTGTTGACTTGTTGCATTGAGTAAAGTATGTCCTACCTGTGTTATTAATATTCAGTTAACATATTTTCCTCTGTTTGTGATTTCAGTGAATTCTTCAAGGCCGGAAACTTCAAAGCAGCCTGCAATGCATATTCTCATGCAATTCGTCTCAACTGCCGGATGCCATCGTATCCTTTCTTGTTGTCAACTTCAGCAGTATTTTGTATTATAAGCTCACATGAAGAGATAACAGCAGTTGTTATACAGTTGAATGTCTTGTGTGTTTAAGAAGAAGTCGTCAGATGTTGGACTATAGCTATTGTGTTGCTTTCGCCTTTGTTCTTGAAGTCTGGTGCAAGGCTTGCCTTGAAACTGGTCCTTGATTTCTGTTGACCTTCTTCCATCATTGATCCCATTTCACTGCTGTCTCCACTCACCCATCTCTCAATCTCGTTCTCAATCCCACCAAATCTCACCTGCAGTGTTCTTCTTCCATGATTTGAGCTCATTCAACATCTCTATATATAAAGTAGTCTTCCTTTCAGTTAGTTGTGGCACAAACTGTTCGCACAGTTAGAAGAACGACTGCCTACAATCAGGTGTAACTTCGTGCAGTGAACTAACGCATTCAAAATTAACAAGTATTGGCCTTCGGAATGTATGTCGATACTGAACGTTGTTTGTTGTTACATTCGTATAGAGGAGATTGTAAAGTCGTCTCTCAGACTCCCACATTCTGTACGTGTGGCCTTTCTCTTCAACAGAAGTATGACCAAAATACATCTTTATTAATATGCCAACGTTGGTGTATTACATCCTCGCAAGCCAGGGCTGTTTGCCATGCAAAACTAGCCCTGGCAGATCTCCTAGGCAAAGTGCAGAAGTTAGCCGAGTCAAACGAGTAATTGACTTCGCCAGTCACGACTGTGTCACCCGCGAGAACAACACAAATACCCGCCCCAATTTGAAGATGGATAAACGACTTCTGGGAATCCCAATATGTAATGGTCTGTTAGCACAAGCAGCTGAGCGCTATTGTGTATTCGAATAATTGCTTCTACTTCCTAAACATTGCATGTAACACGAGCCACGGTTGGTTGAAATTTGTTTTATTATGACCAACTGACCTGCCGTCAACCACTGATCTATTGAGCGATTTCATAGGCTGAGCTTAAATTCAGAGTTTCGCAAAATGATCAGCCAGGGGGTAATCCGCAGCAGAGACCCCTGGCATGCAAGGATGGTGTATTATAAATGCATCTACTCTGAGGTGCTGAGGTCTGCTTGCTTCGATCAATATCCTTTTGGTTTCTTGGACCATTGGCCTATGATGGGGAGCTGTGGTCGCGCAGTAGACTGTCGATCGAGGAGACGGTGGTTTCATTCCACCTGCTGCCGTTTACAAACATTAAAAGTCATTGGTCCCTTCTATCTGGTGTCTAAGCCAGGGGAAGTAAAAGATTCCACGTAGGGGGTAAATGTGTAACCTGTCATGGACTCACAGAGTAGTGGTCTCTATCTCTAACCCACTGAATCGTGCTCCCAGCAGACGGAGTTGCTTCCCAGTTAGGCGTGAGAGATGCCGAGCAGGCAGTGTAGACAGTATGTACACTATATCATTGGACCCACTAGGTCCTATATGAATCTACATACATACCAGTTAGCAATGTATTTCAGAAAATGTAATTAATGATAGTTATTTAGAGTAATTTACAATTTGTTATGATTTTCTACAAAGTCTTTGTTTTGACGGAGAGCCTTCAGTAGTGATCAACTCTCAGATGATGATACAGTGTACTGTAAACAAGTTCAAGGTCAAAATACTGTAATGGTAATAACCGATGCCCTTGGTTTTTTGCTCCATGGGTTTGTGTAAAGGTAGTTATGAAATGTCTTGCTATTGTAAAAAGGTTGTTGTCATCCTTAACTGCGGGTCAGGATATATTCCAACCGAGCTGCTTGCCACTTGAAAATTGGAAATCATATGAAGTGCATAGAAGATTCCTCGAAGGTATATATCCTACAAGTCTGGCAGAAATGTCTCTAATGAACTCACAGTGGTTGCTTGATATTAAGAACAGATGGTTTACCTCGAGCACTAGTAAATGGCATTTGTTATGACGTTCACTGGACGCAAGTTATGGATAATGTGCTCAAATGATTGCGAGTCATTCGCGTGACTCGGAATAATTGTAGAAGCTTCAAGTAATGTTACAAACATTAACAATCAATTTCCATCCATCTAACATCCAGCACAAACCATAAAACCATTAAAAACCCTTAACCACTGGGTAATTTTGAGAAAAGTACTGGCGTTACTCATGTTATGAGGGGTCGTAGATTAATCCTGGAAAGTTTGGTGAAAAAGTCTAGAAGAAAACATGAACATACCCACACACATAGACTAGCTTTACCCACACACATAGACTAGCTTTACCCACACACATAGACTAGCTCTACCCACACACATAGACTAGCTCTTCCCACACACATAGACTAGCTCTACTCACACACATAGACTAGCTCTATTCAAGCTACATGAATACATAAAAAGGTGCAGGCCAGAACAGGAATTTTAAATTTGTGTTTCCTTATGTCTTGAGTCCTTATGGTGAGCGTCTATCCAGTAAAAAGTAAAGGTAAGTTCTTTTATAGCACAGTATCCAGTCCTAAGGACTGCTCAAAATGCTTTTTATTTTACTCCCTGGCAGACCTGTTCAGTCGAACACTATCTCGACTTCTATGGAGCGCAGTAGCGCAGTGGTAAGAGCTACTGACTCTCGACTGAGAGAACCCGGGTTCGAATCCTGTGCGGTGGGGTCGAACTTTGGGCAAGTTTGCTTACTTTATATTGCTTCATTTCACTCAGCTGTATGAATGAATACCTGGCTATAGACAAGTGGATATTTGTGTACGAATAGTTTTCACGCATTAATTGCAGTATGGCTGAATACTTCCCAGAGAAGTCGTGATGGTGTTCGATTGAACAGGTCTGCCAGGGAGTAAAGTGTAAAGCGCTTTGAGCAGTCCTGAGGACTGGATACTGCGCTATACAAGAACTTACCTTTACTAGGGGAAGCATTCAGCTATGCTGCAATTACTGCACAATGACTATTTGTACACAAATATCCACCACTGTCTATAGCCAGGTACTTATTCATACAGCTGAATTAGCTGGAGTAATGTACAGTGATCGAGCTTGACCAAGGTTCCACTGGCAGCACAGGATTTGAACCAGGGTTCTCTCGATTACGGCAGGAATTTGACATCCAATGAACAAATGTTTTCACCTTTAAATGTGAACATTTTCTTAATGCCTATTGCAATTATTTATGTTATCAAATTAACACATTTTATTTCATTTCCAAATTGAATATTCAATTTCATTTCTAAATTTGACTATTCTAAATCATGATAAAAACATGACTGATACTGTGATTTTTTAGTTAACGGAGATGTTAGAAATATTAATATGTGAAACATTGTTACAAAATCAGCAAAACAGTTGTTTGGATAACCAATGAAAATCATTGGATGCATCCCCCGCTTTATTGAGTACCCTATATCTGTCATGGATTGTCTTTGTTGGTCCAACTTCTATTACTATAGACTTTATCTGCCTTGAAAGATTTCTATAGTAAAACGTTACACAGCTTTCTTACAAGAGTACAACTAAATATTGCCTAAATATTGATTAATATGTTTATTATTTGATGGAGACAGATTATACGTGAATGAGAGTGATTTACAGGTGCCAGTATGTAATTGTGATGACAGTGAGTTATATCGATAGTAAACATAAATACTACCAAAATGTGAGGAACATTTGTTGAATAATTGTTTTGAAAAACATAGGTTCAAATGTAGTGTAATGCCATAATGCCATCAGACATTGTGTATGACATGTTGTCGCACACGGAAATCACAATGCTTCCGAGATCCATGTAATTAATTTCTTGTATGCATCCATCAATTGCAATGACAGGATACTGCATCCTGCTTGTATCAATTACGATAAAGTAGACGCGCGTATTATCTAAAACACCACCTCACCAGGGCATTCTATCGCTGACACACGTACGCGACATCAGCCGTGATCCTATCACCCGTAGGCACTCCAGAAGTCCAACACTGTCGTCACGGCGACGTCAAAGCTCAGCTGTCACATCGCGTCATGTCCCTGCTGAGTTCCTGACATTACCCCATTAACGTCGCCGCCATTGTGTTTATGCCATGTTTATGGCACGTATTCTGCCTATGATATTACTGTAAATGACGCAGTTTAATCTTGGTCTTTGCATGTTCGTCTGCGTAACAACTGCGGTGTGAATGGGGCACGCACGCATCACGCCGTTTTCTCTGACAGGATGTAATAAATCCCCTGCGCTTCCATCAACGTTCATTTCTTCTGCGAGCCTCCAAGACGCACCACGTATCAAATGGCACGTGAATGTCCATCAAAGTAAATTAACGTGATCTAATCTGAGACTGGCACCAGCGGGCCGTTCGCGAAAATCAATACTGTTTTCTCCAAGAAAAATGCAGTGTAATATGAGCTTCATCAGAAAGGCGTAATTTCTCTTTTGCATAGGCTTATTAGCCTGTTTCACACATCTGCCAGGTTTTTAGACACAATCTGTCATTGCCCAGTCATGTATGACATAAGATGGTGGATAGTATTACTCGGCAGGTGCATGTTCACAGAAGTACTGCTGGTTGAAATTGTCTACACGTGCATATATGTAGGACGTAAATTAGGAAGTTTATATGGCATAGGCCATTCATTTAAGTACGGGTATGTACAGTTTGTGATCGTATTGTAAAATATACAAGGTTTCCTTCTCCTAGCGCTGTCTGAAAAATGTGATTGTTATATAGTCATTGTAAATTAAAACAGGTGTCTTCAGTTTTTCTAATCAGCATCTTTGGATTTAATTGACATCCCTTTTTATCCATTCTTGCAATATCTCCTCTAATATGCCCAAGTCCCCTCCCTTCTTTCAATGACCATTCCCTTCATTCGACTATAAGCCCCTGATCTTTACACCACGCCACTAAGCTCTGTTATACAAAGACATAACTTGGACCATCATCTTTATACAAATCGCTCCCTTAACCAACTTAGTGATTGCCTCCAAGATATCTTCCACTGGATGACTGACAGCAAGTTGAAATTAAATGCAAATAAAACTGAATTGATCATTATTGGTACTCCAATGCAGCGTAGTAAACTGGATGGTTTTTTCCCTACGTGTATTTTGAATCAGTATATCACGCCAGCAACCTCGGTACGGAATCTAGGAATAATCTTTGATAGTAACTTCAATTTCCGACAACACATATCTCAAACATGTCGCTGCTGTTTTTATTATATTCGTGATCTTCGCCTTATTTGCCGGTATATGTCATTTTCTGTTGCTAAAACTATTGCAACAGCGCTTGTTACCAGCAGACTTGTCTATTGCAAATCCATCCTTTATAATATCGCTAGCAAGGATATCACAAAACTTCAGCATGTCCAAAATTGTCTAGCAAGAGTAGTTACAAGTTCTCCTCGTTTTTCTCGCTCTGTACCACTTTTGAAGTCTTTGCATTGGCTTCCTGTACGATATCATATAATATTTAAGATCTGTACCATTACATACCAGGCACTGTCCAGTAAGCAACCATCTTATTTGCATTCATTGCTTACTCCTGTAAGAAAACCTATCCAGGTTCGATCATCTAGTTCTGACCTACTTTTTGTTCCTAGAGTCAACACTAACACTGGAACTAGGGCTTTTTCTGTTGCTGCACCAACTCTTTGGAATATGCTCCCTCTTAGTGTTAGATCAGTTGAAAATATTTAAAAATTCCGTCGTCATTTAAAAACTTATCTTTACAACCTTGCTTATCCACCATAGCTCCCTAGCGCCTTGACCCATCTGTTGACAACTGGAATACTGCTTATGGATTTTGAGATTGACCAATCCTTTTGTTTTGTGCACCTCTGAGCTTGGTTTCCAAGGATTTAGGCGCAATAGAAGTTATCTTATTATTATTATTACCCACCAGTTGATGATGTATTTCAGAAAACACAACAAAAGTGACTTAGAATTGTTTTCATATATGAGAGTTTGATATGGTGTTTTTTTCTAAAGGGTCTTCTCCTGCCTGAGAGACTTGAGCAGTGATTAGTTCTCCAGATAGTGCCCATGTAACTAAGTTGTTTGTTGCCGCATGGGTGAGAGTTGGTAAAAGACAAATAATTAAGTAGCTACTGGAATCCTCTTATTCCAGCCTGAAATGGGCAATTCCATGGAAAGGTGTCCTTGCATGCTAACTTTGAAAATTGCCCTGAACAACCTGTTGATAGGTGATTCATGTGCTCAGATATATCAAGTGACTGGGACAATTTAGTTTTTTTATGAAAAAAATTGTGCATGGTGTTTTTTAGACAATTTCAAAGAAAAGTAAAGATTTAATTTTGTTCAGACATTTTCTGAATCTGACTTTCATTAACTAATTTTTTTGTTTAAATATGCTTTTTTAAGTTACCAAGTGCTATGAGTCAACTCACTAGGGCAATATCCAATGTACATGCAACATTAAAAAATGTTTACTTTAATAGTGTGGATGAAATCTGTTAATTGTTAACTAACTCATGCCATGTCCCATATGACACACACAAGGCTGAAAGTTTTCATAATACTGTTATTTTCCATGCAAATTTTGTTTACTTCAAATTATCTCAATTCAATCTATAAGTAATAATATAAATTAGTCAAAAAATATTTTTAATTAGATTATTTATTGAATTGATATTTGAAAATTGTCTTATACGACACAAAAAGTGCCATATGACACATTACAGTTTTGGCATCTTTTCTTTAGCCACAGCTCATCTCAAGTTGGCCCTAACTGTTTTATTTATAAGATAACAAGTGGCTTCATATTTTGCAAGTCCATGATGTAGCTGTTTTTCAAGTTCTGTCAATCAATAAAATACCAGAGGGAATTAATTTGGAAGCACTTTGCAGAAGAACCTGCAGGCCTTATGTAGTTAGTTGGTGAACAGTTTCCTTAAAGTACCTGTCATGCATAGATGAGGCAAATATTTCATTGAGATGGCTAACTCCAGTGGACCACTGTTCTACCCTGCAAGTGCCATTCTGCGGAAGATCGGTCCACCAGTTATGTGAAAAAATGGGACTGTGTTTTCTGTCAGAATCTGCACACTTTTATTGAATTTCAAATGACTGCCTGAGCATGTATAATCATGTAATGACATGAAGAAAATAGCGGTGTTTCACTCCAAAACCCATCACTATTTACCACATACTGAAACTGAACCAAGACTTCGTGGTGGACTGAAATTATTTTTATTTGGACTCTTCTGAAGTTGAACCAGCAACTGTATGCCGTCTGGTTGTTGACATTAGGTCTAATTGGAAAACCATCTACCTAACCTATACATGATTTTATTGGGCACTTACAGTTACACTTACAGTTACACTTACAGTTACACTTACAGTTACACTTACAGTTACACTGATGCTTTTAACGTCCTGGAGCTTATTCTTATATAATAACAGTTTACGTTGTCCCGTGTGACACAATTTGTTATGTACGACACATTGTTAATTTTCATAATTTTTTATAAGTATTGGACATTATGTACAAATGCTGAATTAAAGCCCTGCATATCTGTGACGTAGTTTCAAGTTATTTTTAATAAAAATAGTGATTGGAATGACTACCGGTAGTGTTATTCAGAGACACTTTTCGGTTGTCTGTACAACAGTTTTTCTTTTCAGATACAACATTTTTTTAACACTGTAAAAAAGCTTCTATTTTGGTGAAATAACTTCTGACTTCTTGTTAAGATAATTAACTATTTAAAAAAAAAAAATTTAAGAATGTTTTCATCATCAACTCACTGAATTATCCAACTTAATATGTTGACCAAAACATTTTTTATTCTCTGCATCCCGTACAACACACCATTTTTTACCAATTAAATGTTCACAAGAAGTCACTGAGCATTAATGGTAATTAGGATAAATTATAATATGGGAGGACTTTTTGTTTGTCACATAACAGCTGGTGTTTGTATGGTTGTGTGTTCTAAAAATTAAAAATAACCTGGATGTCCTGTAAAACACGCATGGAATCACCGAAATAGTTCTTGTATTTATGTATTCATGGCTGTTTATGAAACAATGTAGAGCTATTCGTATTCTCACACAAGGTATCTGGGTTGATATATGCTAATAACTGCGTTAAATGTCCGACTAACATTCTAGCCATAAACCTAAATATAGAAACAAGTCGGTGAATTAATAACACACTCTAATAAATAGTAAAGCAGTCACATGCTCACTTGCAGTATTTGGTTATGTGCGAACAATAAATTTGTAACCGGTAGTCTTAATTTAATTTGCCCCGAAAGTGAATTTTATATTTCAATGAGATCCCACCGTTTTCACTCATTTTAGGCCACACAACACTCGCATGACGTGTGTTCAGAATTGGCCATCAACTCACTATGACTATTATTCAAAACTTATCTAAAGAAAAACAGCAGCTGCAGATTTAATACTTACTTAGTCCCTTAACCGACTCAGTCTTTGGAGGGACATAAGTGACGCTGCAGCTGTGATATTTTGCCATTCTTGTCTGTCAGTGGCTATGGTGAGGAGCCCTGGCACGGAGAGGGCCGTCCACACTTTGACATTATGATTCAGTTCTTTCACGGACATCCACAGCGGTATCTGCTCTACAAGGTGCCCTTTAAGATTGTTTTTGGGAGGCTGATGTGTCGTGTTACATGCCCAAACCATGCCAGTTTTCTTGTCTTGATAGTTACCAAAAGAGGTTCTTGTGGGCCCACCACAGGTTTGATCAGCACATATCCACTAACCTAAACCAGAAAAACAGAAATCATCTTTCTGAACTGTGATTTTGTGATTCCTGGTTATTTTCTCATAATATTCCAGTTTTCATCTCTGATAAAACATACAGGATTAAAACAGAATCTTGTTAATTCGGACATCAATTATTTGAAAACCTCGTCATCGGTACATTTTTTCCAAATAATAATGTGCATGATTTGTTTATATGAAAACCAGTTAATCCAGACACAAAGACACAGACATTGGGGGGCAAATTATCCAAATTAATGATGTTAATTAAATCTGGCTAGAAAATATATTTCAGATCTATCAATAATGTATTGTCAATTAGCATTAGTTGACGTGTGTATCATGTACGTGTATCATCTGGGTAGGGAATAGTAAGATGGGTTGTAACTAATTACAATATTGTAAACGTGGTGCAATCGTAAACAAGATTACACTAGTTGGGTGACATAATTATAACTGAATATTGTTGTCATTGAATTTATGCAATCCTGTACATGTGACATAATTGCAGGCCTAAACAGCAACAAACTGACACACACGCACACATGCACGCACACGCACGCACACACACCAACACACACACACACACTTATTCACACAGACACACACACATAGGGAATAGGTGTGGTAGTGGGGCATTGCAGCATAGTGTTTAGAACATCGGACCTTCAGTCGACAGAACCCTGATTCAGGTGCTCTTCCTGCCACTTTGAAGCTTGGATGTTTTCGCTGTCATTCTTCACCAGTTCACTATGCAGTATAAATGAGCACATGAGCATAGACAGAGGTGGACATATGTCAATGAGTCTGCATAATTGCATCATGGCTGAATGCTTCCCAGAGAAGTCAAGATGGTAGTACTATTAGAATGAACAGGTCTGCTGGGGTGAATTATAAAGAAGTTTGAGCAGTCTTGTGGACAGGGTACAAGAATACAAAATGCAAGAAAACAAGAAATTATCATCACATGTTTGATGTTGTTCATCGTTTCAGGCACTCGACCTGTTGAAGCCACCAGTTCCCCAGAACGCAGCAAGTCGATGTAAAGCTCACGTCCGCCGGGGGACCTCCTTAGTGCAGCTTGAGCTCTATGTCGAAGGTTTGCCTATCAGCAGATATTACCAGACAAAACAGATCATCTATCTCACAACAGCTTCTCTTGCTAAAACTAAGCTTAACCAGGGCAAGTGCTTTCTCTGTAACTCCATCCAAAACCTGGAACTAATTCGTCATCACATTAAAAATCATCTAAAACCTTCCGCAAAAATGGCAAGACAAATTTTGTCAAAATTTAATTGTTGTACACTAAAAATCCTCTGAAACCTTCTGCAAAATGTCAAGACATTTCATAAATATTTCATTGTTGCTGCATTAAAAATCACCTGAAACCTTCCGTCAAAACTTATCTTGTCAAAATTTCATTGTTGCCATAAATCTTCACCGATCCTTTACTGTGATGATGATTTTTGTGTGTTTAGCTTAACTCTTCTGGTCTTTTGTACCTTTGAACTTGGATCCCGGGGGTGATGTTGTCCTTTTATAATTATTGGTACTGTTTAAATTGGAAGTAGTTTACTAGGGTACTTTTCTCACTGTACTTTCAGATTGTGTTATCAATATAAAATTACATTTCTTCAGTTTCGGTTTGCGCAGTGGAACCGCATTATTAAGTTCATGCCTGGGACTGGCCAAAACTGATCTGAATAGTGAGGTGATTGTTTTAGCATGGTTTGTTTAATATATTTTATTGTTATGGAAACAATTAGGGATTGTTGGGTGACCATACTGATTCATTCGATTGCACTCGAATTTCCCTTTGAAGTTTGTATTTGCATTTTCCCTGAAATTTCTATCCCTGATGTAGTTTTAAGGTGGGTAGTGGTTTAATTTATAGACTGTCAATAATTTGACATTCTTGTAATCAAATTGCTCTGAACAACCTGTTGATAGGTGATTCATGTGCTTAGATATATCAAGTGACTGGGACAATTTAGTTTTTTATGGAAAAAAAAATGTTATATGGTGTTTTTAGACAATTTCAAAGAAAAGTAAAGATTGTTTTTTTTCAGACATTTTCTGAATCTGACTTTCATTAACTAATTTTTTGTTTAAATAAGTATTTTTTTTAATTAATAAGTGCTATAAGTCAACTCATTAGGGTTATGTCTATTATATATTTATTTTATATTTATTTTAATGTGAAAGGTTAAATGGTAAATAAAGTAAGTTTCCCTGTAAGTCTGTGGCTGTTCTGGAGCTGTGTGAACCACGTTTCTGTCATTATTTCAGGACTTCAAGATTACGAAGCTGCTTTGAAGATAGATCCGACAAATGACCAGTTGCTCACGGATGCAAACCGAATCAGAGCAATCATACAAGGTTCTGCTCCGACTTAGCGACACTCCTGGAAGAAGATGGAGAAAGTCTGCTGTACCTAAACTTGCCTGCTGTATTTTGGGAATTGATGTATCCCGTACGTCGCAGTTTGCTTATGTCATAATCAAAATTTTGCACGTAACATCCATCGAGCTTTGCCACCAATGTTGATAATGGTTATTTATGTGAATTACATTGCGATTGCTGTATGATATCTCACAGATCAAAAGTTTATGCATGCTGTTGTTACATTATAAACTTTGCCTTACGTTTTTGTTATAAAGAAACACTTTTGTGGGCAGAATTTCAACAAAATATGACGGAATGCACGAGGCCACCATGTGTGCAGCATCCATTTTTTGATCGCTTGATTTTTTAGATTTTGCTAGGCAACTGGTTACGTGATGGATAGGTCAGTTGTTCCAGAGGAACCCGAAATAGTTACTTTTCAGATGTTGCATATAGCTATTGCTACGTTCTGGATTCCTTTTTCAGCATCAAAATTAATTGGCTGTCGGGGTAATGTGACTATATTTATGATTGCATGACAATAGTGGCTTGAAACATGTCGAAACGTGATGGCTGCTCTCACAGTTCATTGGCTTGATTATTAAATGGAAAAAATTGAAATTAAGTGGTCTAAGAAATGATTAGTGTTCTTTGTTTCATCGTTTCTTTTGTTATGACTCAAACAATGAACAATAAGTGAAGCCACCGTACAAATTGCTAGCACAACTACATAATATCTGATATATTCGATGCTGTCAACAAGCCATTAAGACACAGGCAGGAAATGTGTGTATCCGGTTGTTTGTCCTGATAAATCTACGCTGGCTCCACTGGCTAATATATAATCCGTGCTCAAAATACCGTTGTTATACAGTATATCATAATATATCTAACGCAACCGTTCAGTTGTGTTTGGACACATTGATTGGCTCAACATTTCGGTCTTGGTGTATCTCCAGTGGTTGTTTTGTAGATATATTCCTCAGGTTTTATTGATCATTACTGTCGAGAGAATTAAATGGTCGTTTTATTGCTGAATGCAGGATAATGTAAAACTGGTGCCCCATGCGTACTGAAGCCGTGGTATTGACTTCTACGAATTATGTAACGTCTTCTAGGAACACCCCTGACATTTCCATGGCACTTAATTATGCCAAGTGTGTGGGTAGGCTAGCAAGATTGTGATCAGGTTTTTCTACTGGAGAAATGGCTTTTGAGCTTAGTTCGTGTAGTAGTTAGGCCAAATTGTGGAATTTGTGTATTAATCTGCTGACTGAGCCATTGTAACATCATTTCCTCCCAGACCGTGAAGTGCACTCACCTCCCTCTGTGTTCACTGGCGTCCTTCGACTGTTGGCCTCAGATCTATCAACTTGTGATGCATTTAAAAAAAACACAATTGTTTTACTTACGTTTTTGCGACATGCTATTCTTTTCTCGAGGGTCTTTCTCCTACCTGAGAGAATTGAGTGGTGATCAATTCCTCAAGTCGCTCCAATTTGAAGGTCAAAACAATATAAAAACCAGTGGTGATAATGGCTGGCGTGGGTGGGTGTAAACTACTTCCAATGCCTTGTTGAAACAATATAAATAAGTGTATTGATTGAGGATAATTACGTACGTTTGTCTGTACATAATGTAGAATAAACATGTAAATTTTCAGTTTTTCCTCCAGTAAACAAAGCCATTGAGTTGGTAATGTATTTGCTGCTCTCAAGTGAATCTGTTTTTTTTGCTCTTGAGAAAACCTCACCTCTGTTCTTTCTCCCCGGGGCGTATATGACAACTTGTATGATATTGGAATATCTTTAAAATACAAACGTAAAGTGACTGGTAGCAAGAGCTGAAATCTTTAGATTGTTACTGTAAAATGGAATTTTGATATTTTGCACATTCAGAAATTTCACCCAGATTTTGCTGTAAAACCCTTGACAATAATTCTTCTTTAATCTTATTAAATTAATTAAACTTTTGGATTTATTTCATCACTACATCAAATTATATTTCATAGTATAACATTTTATTATAAGTATATTTGGTTACGAACTTCATTCTTTTCTTTTAGTTTATCATTCTACGTACAGGATATTGCATATTTTCGTAATGTCTTATTGGTACAAAAAAGTGTGTATAATTATTATTAATGTACAAGAACCTTCATTGTATAGTCGTCTATAATGTAGGGCAGAATAGGGGTGGTGTATAAAATGTGTGTTTCACTTTATCTTTTTTGTTATTGATTGTGACACAGACCATTAGTTTGTTGTATAAATTAAGTAATGGTTTGTGTATACGATCAGGTTGGTTCGTTTTCCAATGGGAAAGAGGCCATCGACAAATGCATCACAATACCCGGAAGGTTATTGATGCAATTATTCCAGCTGAAATGGTAATGACATAGCAATAACCTTCGGATGTCGGTTCATAATTAGTCAATTTTCTAAAAAGTACACAACACATAATACCCACCAGGACATTGACTGTCAGTTGAAGTTCTTCCAAGGAAAAACATCCCTTGACTTTCTAGAAACAGTTATGAAGAAACGATGACTATGACATTACCGCAAGATGAAGATTGGTGGGTTCTGCAGACTACTTGATTATGCCTTCTTGGAATGAAGAATAATTGCGGACAATTGCCACATTCATGGGATGAAGTGTAATTGCATGTGGTATATACAATGAACGCTAGAAGGATGTGTGTCATAGTTGTTCTCCATCCCCTAAAGTTTATATATATATTACATTTATATATATATATTACGTATAAATATATATATATATATACCAAATAGTTCCTAATATTCTTTAATAGAGCATATCCCTTTTTAAAACTGAAACCATATAAAATTGAAAGCCTACAGTTACATAAACACTGGCATATGAATGTAAGAATAAAGAATGTCTATATTTGAGTTGTTGCACTCTTGAAATCATCCTAGAGAATAAAGGTGGAGGATTGTAAGAAACTTCCAATAGCAAAAGGTAATATATTCTTCACTTTAAAAGGAGGCAGTCTGTTCCTAATTGTTCATTTATTAATTGATACAATGTTCTTAAGATGGTACTAATTACGTTGCAGGTATACTGCTCGCCAAATTGTGTTTAGTAAGCCCGTAACAACGTTTGCAATTTGGAAGGTACGACCCCGGAGCATGTTTAAATACTAAACAAAACATACAGTTTCATAACAAGCTATTTATTTTATTGCCAAGTTGGGCCGAGTTAACTGCTATACCCTTTGATGTTCAATGGTGTCCCATTTCCCCACGTTCACCACAGCATTCTTCCTGTAACAAATTACTACGCCCGCTAATTCTGGATAGAGGAACTGACTGGCTCCATTTATTCAACAGAAACAAGTGCTACTTACCATATGGTTACCTACATGCTTATGATATCATCATTTTGTAGTTTCAAAACCAAGAGGGCTGCCTTAAAATAATGGTTCAAAGCTGAACAGCTGATTCGTACGTTTTGACATAAAAATATAATTCAAGGCACCATCTAATTGGTAAGCCGTGGTGAATAATAAAGGGCCATCATTTAACATTCCCAGAAAAGAAGGAACCACGTTCACAATATCACAGGTTAGAATGCAATTAGTGACATATATATATGCATCTACATACTATTTAAATAAGTTATATAACACAATACCAGTGGTGATATAGAATAAATATATTTAATATAGAACAATTTTTCTTCAATAGGTCAACATTGATAATCTATCAACTACACAACGTAAATTATCATAACGGATATATTTATCTGCAGAATTAATTTTCAATGCGTAAAATATTGTGAAGATATATTATTGCTTCACTCCCTGAAATATTATTCAAATTTGACCCCATAACACAAAGTTGTGCCCACGGTGCTAGTTAGCTTCTACGCTCGCAAACGATTCCACCGAACCTGCAGTTCATTCATTGCAGCACATTTATTAAACAAAACAACATTATGTTGCTGGTAACATACACACGCTAACCCTCGAAAGATTCTTCCACGACCACTTTAGATAGGATCAGGTTGGACTGTTTTCCAACAAAAAAGAGGCCTTCGACAATTGTCATTGACTGATGCTTCATAACAGCTGGAATGATATTGATGAAATAATTCCAGCTGAGGCGGCAATGACAGACAAGCTATTCAGTGGCAACCTTTGAATGTCGACTCACGATTAGTTTTCTCAAAAATACACGCCACACAATATCCACCAGGACACTGGCTTTCAGTTGAAGTTCTTCTGAAGAAAAACTTCTGACTTTCGATAAACGGTTGTGAAGAATCGATGCCTATGGCATTACTGCTGCAAATAAAATTGCGTGCACAAAATTGTTCCTACACAAACTTGTAATAAAGAGACAAATCTCACGAAACACTGATGGTATACACATAGATGTTAGTCGCAATAAGCTCAAGGGCTACATACAGAATGCACACTGTATCCTTCGTCACTCCACATTCACAACTCCATTGCACGTAAGCAATCCTCTTAATGACATCATTGCGCCCTATAACAGTCCAGTGTTTTTCTGACAATAAATCCAGTCTAAATCCAACACAAAACAACTGTTGGTGTTCCATTTCCAAGCAGCACGGAGACATACATAATCTAGTACCTCAAAGTCCACGACCTGCATGCACAATTCCAATGTTTCACATGCACTGAAGCACCATGTAGCCATATCTAAATCTACTTCCACATATTGTATTAACGTCTCTGAACATGCCATACACTCTGTGTATGAGAAACTTGAACACAACCATCACAAGAAGCTCGGACTACCACTACATTTTACCCACTACAGTACTAGCTCTTTCAAATGCATCTTGTTCTGGTATGCTTTCTCCCGTTTCATATCACATGCCACATACAATGTCACATACCACATATTATCATACAGACTGGTTCACAGAAGTGACCAGATTTTTTTATTTCGCTTTCACGTTTTTAGAGATGTGAGAGAAAAGGCCATATTTGTGTACCTTATGTGCAAGAGCTTTGAAACAACTACACTGTCTACATGAAAATATAACATGAGATCGTTGTTAGCGGTTACTAACAATATAATTAATATTTTCTTTGGTTAACTGACATGAAAGCATTTACACAAGAAGAGCTCAGTTACCAACAACATAAAATACTCGGAACATAACTTGTAATTGCATGCTAACAAAACACAACCCTTTTTCATGTCTGACATTTTCTAGTCTTGCATCCCTTTGTATATCCATGTAGAGTTCACCCAGCCGTATACATTTAAAAAATGCTATTTGTCCAAGTTCTGCACCTGTCTGAATCACAGCCACATCTCGTAACAGGTACCTTAATCGCTGCATGGCTACCTTGCAATCAGTTTTCAAACATGCAAGCCCACAAACTTAACACAGACATCTGCTTTCCGTTAACTATGCAAACATGTAAGCTTGTATGCTTAAAATAAAAATGAAAGCATACAAAGAGAAAGTGCACAATCCTACAATTTGTTTACAGACGTCAAATAAATTGTTTCACACTGATGCACATGACATGTCCTGTAAATCTGATGCCAGTCAAATTCACAATCCTATTTCATTTTCATACAATAATCTTATGCTTAAGCTGTGTTATGGACATAGTGGAAATTTACTGTTGTTGACAATTTGTGCAAACAAAGCTGCCATTGTTACCAAGTTGTAACCAACACAGTCTGCCATAAATAATCGATAACACTTACAAAAAGTTTCTGCCCCAAATGTTTGGCTAACCCAGATCTATGCAAAGGGTATTGGCAAAAACCCCGGACTGCCATGAATCATAACTCTGAAACACCTCAACTCGTCAAATTTAAGTATACGTCATCACCATCAATCACCAGATTTCAGGACATGTCATCACCACTTCCATTTACCAATTGATTCCGATCTCATCCTCACAACCGTCCAACTTCTGGCACCAATTCTTAAGGGTAATGGTAGTAGTTGAAGTTCTCGGGTTCCTCGTCCCGGGGTTCGGGCTCGGGGTTGCCACCGGTCTCCACACGGTCACGGAAATTCTCCAGAAGCTGGATGAACTCGTCCTTGACCTGGTCAAGGTCGTTCTCGACCGTGACCTTGGCGCCGGTGGCCTTGATGACCTCAGTGGTGCCTGGGACGACACTGGCGTCGGCGGGAATGTTTTCGGAGTGGATGGCATGGACGTCGCTCCAGTACCAGCTGGGTGGGCCGGGGGACACGCAGTAGTTGTTTTCCATGATCTCTTCGCCATCCACCCAGTACATCAGGTAGAAGTTGCACATCTCGTCCTTCACAGTCGATCTGCATGCACAGATAAATAAAATCATATGTAAAGGTAAGTTTATAGCACAGTATCTGGTCCTAAGGACTGCTCAAAGCGCTTTACACTTTACTCCCTGGCAGACCTGTTCAATACAACACCATCTCGACTTCTCTGGGAAGTATCCAGCCACACTGCAATTAATGCACGAAGAATACTCAAACACAGATATCCACCATTGTCTATAGCCAGATACTAATTCATTCAGCTGAGTTAACTGGGGCTACGTAGAGTGAATGAACTTGCATAAGATTCGACACCGTAGTACAGGATTCTAACCCGGGCTCTCTTAGTCGAGAGTCCAAAACTCTAGCCACTGCACCACTGCGCTCCACATATCCATGATTTTTGTTCAATTTGCCCCTCTATGCATTGGTAATATTGCTCAATGCGCCACTGCATGACTCAGTCATATAAACACCCCGATATGGGAAAGAGGTAAGGCAGATTTCCGGAAAAATTTTATAGGAGAGAATTAGGGCTTATTCTGTATGATCTGGTAATTTATCTAATTTTGATGCAGCTGCTAATCAACGATCAGCAGCAAGATGAAATGCTGCTGTAAGATATTATGCATAGCCACATACCCTAAATACAACACTGTACATGTATCAGTACTGAGCAAATCAAAGAAATTGAAATATTTTGTCCACATTAAACGGGATTGATGGGTTGGAAACATTGATCTTGGAGGGAAAAGAAGCAGAGGCAAACCAAAGCAAAATTAGAAGGACATTTCAGGAAAAATATGGTCAGTCATTTTTTACAGGATATGCAAATTGACCTATCGATCACGTGACCTGTTGCTAAGCAAACCCTCTGTCAAACCATCAAAAAATGGAACAAACATGTGGTGGGTTTGGACATTCATTCGTATATTTTGTTGAAATTCTGGTCCCCAAAGTGTTTTCTTTATGTTAAAAACATAAAGCAGTGTTCAAAGTGATGTGTACACGGGAGTGTTTGATTTATAACATGCCATTCCAAAATAATAATGTAATTCTCGTATATTAGTTATCAACGTTGGTGGGAAATGTAAAGCTTTACAGAGGTCACACGCAAATTTGTGATTGTGACGTAAGCAAAACACGATGTACTGGATACATCAAATGAACAAAACAGAAGAGTGTGATTGCGGGATTTGTTGTCCTTCTCGTGTAATGTTTGACTTACCCAATAGCGACGGTGCGGTTCTCGTGATTCACCATTGTGCAGCGGGCGGCCTGAGAAAAAACACTCTGGCTTCAGACAATGTACGTGGAACACAATCCAAGTTAACTATACAATAGTTATCTTAAAATACTCTTTTACAGAATATTACAAAATGTCAGCCTCATACATGCGAAACTGACAGAGATCTGTTCAGACAAACAAATAACAGATACCCACATTATGTTTTATAGTTTAGAAACTAAAGGGATTCTAACATCTGGACCCAAATGTGTTTTGATAAACCATAACTGAATCAATACAATTTGACTGGCGAATCATATTTTTCTCACATATACACAGGCGTGCACATATACACGCACACACGCACGCACACACACACAGACACTTGCGCAAACATTTGATTTATTTCTGAAGTTAACTTTATTTATAAAAAATAATCAAACTTGACTACAATATATATGTTCGAATACTTACATGAAGACTGTGTTATCCCCAAAAAAATTTAAGTGCCAACTTATCTCCAAAGAACATCCTGGTTATGTATAAAGGCAATGAGATTACTGACGTGGTTGCATAGGTGAGGTTATAAAACTCACCAGTATGTCTCCAGGGAGGACTGTAATTCCTTGGTGTGTCACGTTGTAGAACATCTGTAACAAGACGTCAGGTATTGTCACAGAATGTCACCAAGCAAGGACAACATAGGTGATGTCACGTAGCTTTTTCGCTGATGGATTCTCCAGAAAGCATTCTGCCATGATGCAGTTATGTAGACTCATTAACATATGCCCACCACTGTTTACGACCAGGCACTCATTCATACTGCTGAGTGAATTGATGGGACTGAGAGCAAAAATATCCAAGCTTCAAAGTGGCAGGAAGAGGACCTGAACCAGCGTTCTGTTGACTGAGGGTCGGATGTTCTAAACACTATGCTGCCACGTCCCACCACCACACCCTATATATAGATGTCGGTTTGTTTAAGCCTGCAATTTTGTTAGATCTACAGAATTAAACAATTATTTAATAATGCTAATAAGCTGATCCTTGTAATCAATTTTGATGTGCAACGTGGGTAGCCATTGCACTAGCCAACTGAATGGCAGGACACATGTGAGAGTGTAGCCAATTTACTATCATATCTAAGGGTATATCTTCCTGTGGTTTCAGACAACATTGCACTTGTGCATTTAGGCGGTTATATACAGTGTCCATGTAGTATTGCCTAATAAATGCATCCCATGAAGCAAGGCATCATGGATAAGCAATTGAATATCATGACGCAAGTGAGAGCCAATTTACCATCATGTGCAAGAGTCTATCTAAGGTTTCTAACAAGGTTGTAATGACTTCACGCTGCCTGTGTCCTCAGCAATGCATTTCCTTGAAGTTCTATACGAATTAGTGCAATATGGTTGTCATAATATAGTGTATTGTTCCGAGTTCCAAGAATCCGACACTGACTGTTCTATGGTTCTCCACCGACATGTCAGTCTGGGAGAGTTAATCAATAATTAGTTTCACTATCTCACTAACACCATCTGATACAAGGTGACAATCTGCGTCAGTGTGAGTTGTTAGTTTGATCATTCACAAACACATAACATTACACTGAGAAGTTCTGATGAGGTGGCTTTATGTGCCACCTGTACAGGTGTCATAATTTACTCAACAACTAATGTTAATGTCAAATGTTAGGTTTGGAAGTCTGAATGACAAACAGTTCTTATTTTCCATGACTAACAATTAATGATCCAGTTTCCTGGCTATTTCAATAAGTGTTAAAATTACCTCTCAAGAAACTAATTTCTTTATATTTTAATGTGTTACACTGTCTTCCTTTTAACTTCTTATTACCTGCATTAACAAAAGAACAACTTCAAATGTTTAAAGACGTGCGTGTTGGATTCAATTGCCTGCAGCAGTCACACAGTATCATGCCAACTCAAATACAAATCAATTACAATTATAATTACATACTTTCAAAAATAGCAATTATTGCTGCATTTGAAAAAATCAGTTATAAATATATATAAAGATTAAATAGCAATAGTCAACTGAGTATAACTACGCTGTTGTTTTATAAAAGAAGAATACATGTATCATCACTGCTGAATGTTAGTCAGGGTTTGGTTCAACTGTAATACTAATAGTTGATGACAGTTAATATTATCATAAAAACAAAAAATACAATTGTCAAAAAATCAAAACAATTACACTGTAATTGTAATTAATTACACAATTACAATTTAATCCAACACTATTATATATAATTACATACATTACCATTGTAACAAAACATGTATGTGTATCAGTTATTTACATATTAAAATGCATCAAGCATGTAACAACTCCAAAATAATTTTGACAAACAATCTATGGTAATGACATGAACCAATATTGACATGGTCCCTCAATCTGACTGCACATAATTAACATGTCATGCACACTTTCACCACAAACCAAGAAACACTGTCGTTTCTCATTCTTTCTCTAAATTTACTATTCTGCTCTTTTGCCTTAACAAATGGTGACAAATATCTAACTCTTTCAATTCCCAACAGTAAGGTTGCTATTTTGCTGCATGAAAACATCCAATTTGTGCGCATGTTCACCTTGCTAGTCATTTATGATCCTGCTCTTTCATTTTTTTCAATGGTGACAAACAGCTAGGGTGACGTCACTGCGCAGCCAAGAAAAGACACGGGAAGCATCCACAATGTCTTCAGGTTGACAGCAGACACGCCACACAGAACAGTTACAGCCTCTCACATTTACAGCATTGATTTCCCAGCCACCTGCTGCTTAAGGTGTTGCCATTAGTCCTGACCAGTGGTCTCTAGAGTCCAATGTGCCAGTCTGGTCATCACAATTAGAGGCCGCAATGAAATGTGTGCCCCTTGCTTCAGCATTGCTATGGCATTTCTGCCAGAAATGTCCTAAATATAATTTTAAGCAGACATATGGACAGACAGTATTTATTTAGATAGGCTGCCCTGCTTTGAATGTTTAATTCTGGATAAGCTGAAGGATTATTCTTAACTTGTCCTTTGGGAAATTGTATGGTTATTTTTACTCATATTATACAAAATTAGTATAATTTGCCTGAAAAAAATAGTGTTTTATATACATTGCAGTATCAAAACCTTTGGATCACTCAAGAGCTTTACTCTTCACTTCCTGACAGTCCTGTTCCCTCGGACATCATCTAGACATTCTGCAATTACTACGTGAAGAATATCTGTTCACATGTATCTACCTCTGTCTATTGCCAGATACTCGGTTACCCAGAGAGTGAACTAAGGAAACATGGAATGAACACAAATTTCCCAAGCTTCAGACAGCAGAGAGTGGATTCGAAGTTATGTTCTCTCAATTGAGAGCCTGATGTTCTAACCAGTATTTGACGTTCTAACCAGTATCTGATGTTCTAACCAGTATCTGACGTTCTAACCAGTATCTGACGTTCTAACCAGTATCTGACGTTCTAACCAGTATCTCACGTTTTAACCAGTATCTGATGTTCTAACCACTATCTGATGTTCTAACCAGTACCTGATGTTCTAACCAGTACCTGATGTTCTAACTACTGTGCTACTGTTCCCCCAAAACATTGCAGTCGATACAATACATAGACAGAGTCGCAGAGAACAGAAAGTACAAAAATACTACAGTAAGATGAGAAAGTGTCAAAACAGAAAGTGCAATTAAGAAGACAAAATGCAAGAAGAGAAAGTAAAAAAGGAAATTGAATTAAGAGAAACTGAAAAAAGAGATACAACAAAAAGATACAAAATGAGAATGTACAAGAAGGGAAACTACAAAAAGAGAAAGTAAACATAGATAGTGCCAAAGGAGAAAACACCATGACCTTACCTCAGGCAGCTTGGGAGACTTGCGGCCAAGTTCTGTCCACTGCCCATTGCGGACACGATAGCCAGACACAACCTCACCTGAAATGTGACCACGAGGTTTCACAACTGAATTTAATTGAATTTTATTCAACATAATCAAAGAACATTTTCTTATGGGTTGTAAACATGCACATTTGTAAGCTAAACCACCAATAAATGGTGGAATAAAAAGTGGAAAATATAGTTAAGCATTGAACAGTAAGAAAATGTTGAAGGGAAATGCAAGAAGTTAGAAACTTATAAATAGCATTTCCCATATTATAATACATATACGATAAATTAAGCTATATTTAAAGTACCTAAAGGTATGGTAGTTGATACATAATATCTTTGCAGGAATAAAGATTTGTACATTTTATTAGTTAGGTCCTTTTATATGTTACATTCAGCAAGTTTTGTAGTCCTTCTAAATCTTATTTCAAAATTCCAATTTTTCATACAAATGTTAGACTGTCATTAACTCTCTGGAAGTAAAAAATAAACAGTGAACAGTATTTAATAATTCAATCTTTTACCAGCTAACAATATTAGTTGGTAGAACAATGAATCACTAAATACTGTTCACCGGTCGGTTTGGAGGTGCATCTGTAGATGGTGATTGCAAACATCTTCAGTGTACAACTTTCACAATGATAATTGTCACCGTGGAGGTGTCCAAGGACACAATCCTGATTACAATTAGGAATATTATTACAACCAACTTCCACCCACACAAGGACCAACAAACCACCACATCCTGATTATAATTTGGAATATTATTATTACAACCAGCTTCCACCCACACAGGGACCAACAAACCACCACATCCTGATTACAATTTGGAATATTATTATTACAACCAGCTTCCACCCACAGGGACCAACAAACCACCACATCCTGATTACAATTTGGAATATTATTACAACCAACTTCCACCCACACATGGACCAACAAACCACCACATCCTGATTATAATTAGGAATATTATTATTACAACCAGCTTTCACCCACATAGGGACCAACAAACCACGACATCCTGATTACAATTAGGAATATTATTACAACCAGCTTCCACCCACACAGGGACCAACAAACCACTCATTTAAGTTGTTTCAGTATACGTAGTGCCTACGCACAAATAGCTGCCAACATAAAAAAGTTCTTATATAACGCAGTATCCTGTCGTTAGGACTGCTCAAAGAGCTTTACACTTTACTCCCTGGCAGACCTGTTCAATCAAACACCATCTCGACTTCTCTGGAAAGTATTCAGCCACGCTGCAATTAATGCACAAAGAATATTTGTACACAAATATCCACCACTGTATATAGCCAGGTACTCAATCATACAGCTGAGTGAACTGGATCAATGTAAAGTGAACGAACTTGCCCGAGGTTCGACATGGCAGCAACGGATTCGAACCCAGGTTCTCTCGACTGAGAATCCGATGCTCTAGCCACTGCGCTCCGACGGTAAAACTTACCGTGATCATGGGCGTGAGTGCGGTAGGCAAAGGGGTGCACAGTCATTGGCTGTTCATAGCTGCATGCGCTCTCCATGTAGGTGACTGCATTTGGGGCAACCTCTCCATCTGTCGCCAGAAGGTAGACTCCAGCCCTCTTTGGCTTCCTGCAAATTATAGGGACATTAACTAAAAATATAAGAATAATTATTAATACATTTCCTAAGTGACATTAATTGTCATGGATCACTGTATAATAGAATACACCGGTACACGTTTCATTGGCATAGAATCATAGAAACTTAAATTAAGGTAGAAATTAATTATTACTGTTTATTTTGTAAATTGTTAAATGCATTGATAACTCAGTGACCGGCTCATTTGAGGTAGCAAAACAATGATAAACTACGCAGCTTTCATTTCTAAACTACTTAGTACGTATGAGACAGCTGCTTCTGCCAAGTAAAGAAAAACCATCTTAAATTTAGTTTTTGAAGTGAAGGTAGACGATACGTTGAAGTTAACTTAAGGCCAGACATGGCAGGTAGATAGGATTATTTTTTAATTTGTGCAAACAGTTCAATTTTGTATGCCCAATGCATGAAATGGGTCTTACTGAGTAAAATATATATTGAACTTTTTTCAGCCAGACCCCCCGTTTCCATGGTAACAAACAAAATGGCCACCATTTTGAGCAAATATTGGCAAATTTGGAAACACTGCCATTTTTTATTGAATCCATATATAGTTATAATTCTTGCAAATCCATGTTCTCTGTAGATTCTATTGTGCAATGATCAGAGCATTTTTTGAAATGTTGTGATTTTATTTTTTTAATAATTTTTTGGTAAAATACGAAAAAAAATCTAGTTTTTTGGCAACAAATATGGCTATATCTTTCAAACTATTCATGATTTTAAAAAAGTGTCTGATCATTGCACACAGTAGAATATGCTGAATGCAACACTGAAAAAACATTATTTATATAGCATAATTATTCCAAGAGATATCCTGTTTCCAAATGCAGAAATTTGAAGAAAAATGTTTTTGAGAAAATGGCTGTCAAAGATTGCATAATGGATTTCATTACATGATATCGACATGCTTGATCCATGATTAAAACTCACTTAGAGGTACATAATTGTCATAGAAGTGAACTTTATTGATAGTATGCATACAAAGGTATAATAATCTGGCAGAAAACCATTTTCAGAATTTTTGGTAAAAAACACCATTTCACCTGGGGTGTCTGGCCTTAATAAATGTGTTAAGACAAAACTGTACCATGTTTAGCAAACTTTAAAATAATATCTACACATGTACGATGGAACGTATTATGTCAGAGATGGAATATGCAGAAAAGACTGTCACTGGCTTCATTAAAATCATGCACACCTTTGTATTATATCCAGCTTCCTGTTGGCTAGCTAAAGATATTTATCAGAAATTGTTGCACGAAATGCAACAAAAATGTGTCAATAAGCTTATGATGAATATATTTAATTCAAAATTATTTTTAGTTCATAAAAATCACTTTGAGTAGGTAGGTGCTAGCCAGTAATATAGTGAAACAGTTTACCACTAGGTGTGCATGAAAAACAATGAAGTGGCCCACACACACTTTTATGGGTACGGTTGATGTAGAATTTGTCAAATTAAACCTAATTCTGTACAATCATAGAAGACCTCTATCATATTGTGAACAATGGTATGTGACTACATGAAGTTCCATTGCACGAAGGTTCTGGATTTGACCCAAATGTACAAACAAATCCAGAAAGTCACAAACTTTCCTTTCTGAACTTAGCAAGGTCCCTTTTTAGGGTAAAAAACTGCAGATATTTATTTCACTACCATAAGTATAATAAAAAACTAACGGTTCAAATGACCTTTAATTGATTACTTACGGGGTCTCTGTGACAAGCATAGTAACACCAGAGTGATCCTTCTTGTTGTCTGAAATAAACAAACAATTAATTAATTATTTAATTACATCAATAAACAATTGTTTTAAAGTGCATTTTCCTTAAACCTCTGCATACATTATGCAGAGTTTTCCTGTCCTCTTGCTACAGGTCTGAGAGGTTGGGTTTTGGATGGCAATAATGTTAAATCTTCGCTTACACATACTCAGCGACCCTTGGAGCAACAAATCAAGGGCAACTGTTACCACCGTTACAGTATTTTGACATTAAATTCATTCCCACTGATTATTTAATCTCTGAGAGTTTGTCAGCTATAGCAGCCAATAATAATTTCCTGTCAGATTGAACGTAATGCCGCCCTCTGGAGAATGTAGCTCAACTTGATCACTGAAAGAATAAATAACTTTAAATAATGACCTTAGTGTTTCCTTAAATACATCACCAGTTGGTAGATGAATGTTCCTAGGAGGTGAATGAACAATGGAAGAGGCAAGCATACCTCGATACCTGGGAGGTGATGCACCTACACTGCCTCCAAGTGTATTAATATATAGATACAATGCTATCTGTTTACTCACATGGAGGAAGGAAGAGGTGGACATCCTTGTAGTGGACCTGTAGGACCACCCAGTTGATCTCGGAGTCACCACCCACCTTGAAAGCCACATCTGAAGGCAAGTAAAAACACTCAATAAAAATATATTAATGTGTCAGCATTTCTCTTTGCCATCAATCTGGCAACCTTGGCCAAGCAAAGGTGCATAACACATTGAGTGTATATTGAGATTATTAAAATCATTAAAATATTACTATATAAATAAAGACTATATATATATATAGACAGACAGACAGACACGCAGACAGAAGTTCTTTATTAAGACATATCATTCAATAAGTGAGAATGTAAAAGCATAAATATAGTCATCACATGGTATACAAATTATCACGTGTGGGTCAGGGAGATGCCCACTAAAACTAAAACGTCACTCTCATGGGAACCACCAGTTATATTGATGACAAATCCTGGTGTAGGAAAAAAATTGTAGCATAAATCAGTTAACAGAGTAAGTCAGACAAGGCTTAGAATATGACGTTATACATGATTTTGGATGATTGGCTATTCATCCAGAGGTACACATAAAGCTTATTCATATATACAAAAATGTATGTATATATATATATATATATATTATATTTACAACAAATTTAAGATTAGTTAAAACACTACAAGTTAAGTAAGAATAGGCAATAGTAATTAGTTAAAAGTGGGTACTAAAATGTTCAAAGTTCATATCTGCACACACATGAAATGAATTATATAACACTCAATAGATACCACCCAACATAGCACATTTTAATGGATTCATCATTATTCTGAATCTATCAAATAAAGTACAAAATTATGTATGTCAATTATTTACCAGTTTCATTAGTACTATATATATTATGCACCAGAGGCATCTTGAGTAGTTTTAGGTAGCCTACATTAGTTGACGTACATAGTGCTGGTCTATAAATGTCTACATATCACAATACCTTATTTATTTTAATCAAATTCCTTGTGCTGCATTGTAAAAGCTACAAGATTGTCTGAATAATTGATGAGAAAACTAAATTACTATAGTCCTACACAATGCCTGCCCATGTTTATACCAACTAACTGTGAATTGCTATTATGACTCACAATTGATAAATTATGTTGGAAATGCATATTCATTAATTCTGCCTTTGTCTGTAAATTACTGCATGGCTAAATAAATTGCTTGTTCAGTCTACACAACAACCAACTTAACTGGCTAATCTGCAGCATCTTTCAAATATCTATACATAGCTCAGATCATCTATCACAAAACTCTTTGTTCCTAAGACTAAACTCAACCCACGCTTTCTTTGTAGCTGGGAGTGAACTATCATAGACAAGGTGTCCCGATGGCCCATTCCCACCCCACAAGGGATAAAGGAGGAAGAAGAGATGTATTATTATTGCTGTACCTCTGGGTAGATGCAGACTTGTCGCATCCATGGCCCAGGCATAGAGGATCTTGGCACCCTCTGTGCAGACTGGCCCTTGTTCTACATCTGAGTTCTTGCTGGCCATCTCGCCGCAGTTCCTGAAGGGGCAACATTATACTATGTAAGTACAGGTTCTGATGACTGTATGTATTGGGACAATGTATGTTTTAAAACATCCTAAAAATCTACAAAAAATAATTACATTTCTGTATTGTATGTTTTCGCACAGCTTGGTCAAGCTGGGAGAGATTCAATGACTGAGGCTTAGCAAAATGCAGAGAAGCAACTAATATGTGTCCCATGTTGGAATATTCAGAAACTGCATGTTTTTGGACATCCTAAACATCCACAAAAATACTTTTTTGTATTGCAATTTGCACATATGTTTTTGTATAGCTGAGAATTTTATTATATTTAAAAGTGTCCAAATACATACTGATATTACGGTAATGTAGCAAATTAACCGCTAACCACTACAGAGGAACCTAACTATTAAGGTCACTCTTCGGGCTGAGAAAAAGGGACCTGAATAGGAAAATGACCTTATTAGCATGACTAATTTCAATACTTTGCTGGACATGGACATAATCTGGGACTGTCATAGGGTGACCTTAGTTGAGAGGTGACCATAAAGCAAGGTTCGACTGTACTTGTATGTGTATGATTAGTTTAATTAGAATATAATTTTTACAAATAAACTAGTGGTACCACTGGACAAAGCAATGTTTTGTGTTGGCTTAATTGAGTCATATTCACTGGTCATAGTGCAAACTAATCATGATAGAAGAAGACAAATTAATATGGACATAGTATTATGATATTTAACATGTTTTTTAAAGGAAAACTTTGTTGCATATTTATAATTACTGTTCAGTATGAACCCAGACTGTTTGCCAAACTGACAGTATTTACATCATGAATTAATTATAATCGTAATGTACTGATAATTAATCATAGCAGTTAATCTGTCTAACAATCAACTGTTCAGATATCTAGTAAGAGTGGTGTATATGATAACACTTATAGATGACCACTTAACAGGGATCCATAGCAGTATTTGGAAGGCAATCCGAAAGGTTAAATCTGGTTAAAATCGTGACTTACCATATTTGGTCTGTCTTGAAAGGCACGGCGCAGCCATAGATCAACATATGATGTGCCGTGCTACTGTTGGCGTGGGGAATGAAGCCAGCTGTAATAGAGATGAATTGTCAAGTTTCTGCCTATATACATACATTGTACACAGTACTGGTTCATTACAGTTTAAAATTAAATGTAATGTACAAATAACTTAACTATCTATTAATTAATTAATTAACAAACATGTAGTTCCTTTCCAACACTGCAAGACAGCTCTGTCAAGTGTCCTTGTACTTCTAATAGTCCACTATGTGATAAGTTGAAACATATGTCAAATGCTCAGGATTATAACCAGCAATAATATTATGGCTATACTTTGTGTGAAAGTGTGGCTACAATATGTTAATTGATACTGTGTAATCCAATCAAAGCAAGTCCCAGTATTGTATCAGCTACAAGTTCTGGGAGTTATAGACCACCACCACCACCAACATCACAACCACAACTACAACCACCACCACCACCACCACCAACATGATATAGGAAGCACCTACCCATTGCTAAGCTTATAAATGCCTACCACCCTTATTATTGCCCCATTTTCGAGAAAATTGAGACACTGTACAAATAAATGATATATACATTAATATTGCGTTTCCATCACCACATATGAAAAATACCTTTCATGTTTACCGTCATCCTGTAATTTAAATGCATAAAGAAATTGTCAGTAAATGTGCATCAGAGAAAACAATTAACAACTCAATCATGTGTGAAATTATTTAACCGTAAAGTATAGGAAATTAATCCTGGTAATAAAGTGGCGCAGACGTGTTCTCGTTTTAGTTGCTTCCTGAATATGTAGCCTTTTTTCTGTATCTATTGACTTGCATCACAAAAGCTAGAATAACACATCCATGGGTATTACAGACATGAGACCAATGCATTAACCCAGACCAGGAATGAGAGAAATATTCCCCTAGGCCCCCATAAATCAACACTACTCCCTCATAATATTACATTGCCATCTAAAACTGACATGTGCAGTTGATTCTGTTCCTGATAGGAAACCACTTGGGCGAGTTTGACAAACAACATTTTTCACAATGTAATTCCCAGCTGTTATCCCAAGCCACTGGTGCAATATTGCTGCCGAACAAAATGTAAATGTGCAAGAAACGAATTACAATTATTCCTCACAAACACTGTTCTACATTTCCTATAATGTTTATTTGTCAGGAGAAATGAATTCAAAAAAAAATAATTGCTTTCCAAAAGAAATTTTTCATTTGCCTAATTTTAATATGGTACATGTGAGATTTCCATTTCTCTCTCATAAACTTACAATTATGCACGCCACGAACAATTCATCACAGGACTTTTCATTTGCCAGAAAAAATGATCAAATTCACCTAACAATTGTATCCTCATAAAATTAACTACCAAATAAATGTTTTTTTAACGAGTTGGCACTTATAATACATATGCACATCCTACATGTAAAACCTCATTTTATTTAACGTATATCCATCCAGTCAAATTTCTAAATCACTGTTAAATAAGAACAATGTAGAACAAATCAAGTAGGACTACAAACATACGAGGTGTAGGTAAATACTTACTTATGTAACTGGCTTTTTTCCCAGCCTGCATTGGAACACATAAGTAAGTATCATGCTGAAAAAGAAATAACAGATGATTAGCCAACAGAACACAACCGAATTTAACATGAAACATTGATGGAAATAACATTTACCTAAAAGTAAATTTCAAAATTTAGAAAAGACACCTATTCTCTAATAATCAGTAAGAAATCTACATGTACTGCCATAAATTCACTGGCTGTAGCTATAGAGTATGATCACTGATGAATCTGCATTATGGATGGTAATGTGATTTGGGTAGTGATTTAATCAGTACCAAAATCAGCACTCTATTATATCTTCTTGTCAGACATTTATCATGTTTATGACAATAATTAAATGATGGAATGCCTACAAAATCACAAGCAAGAAATGTATGTCAATCTTAGGCCCAGGTGGGTCAACAGAGAACTTGCACGGATGTCCAGGCAGATAATTTCACTTCCATTAATGTCTTCTCATTGAAAACTTATCATTACGGAAGCACTGATGCCATGCATTACAGTCCAAACATCGTTGTCAATACAGAGACATTGACCCATGCCGAAAATATCAACCTTGTATTGTAACACTTCGGATATACCGGTATCATCTTATAAAACTTGTTTTCTTAACTTTGTACGGAATAATAATTCTCGTTTTATAGACCTGTTCAGAAATCTTGAGTTTGAAATCTTGTAACATATTATTTTACAAAAATATAATGATGCTGTTGTGTGTAGCGTTGTATCACGGCTGCAGCGTCTGGAAATGGATAAGCAAACCCAAGAAGTGTAGCACCAGAGAGAATTTAATTATTCGTGGTAATTTACAGGATATAATACGAAAAAACCATGTTATAAAATTGCTATGTAAACTTTACAAATTCAACAAACAAGCTACTTTAAACAAAATTATATATCTATATAAATATACTGTTTAATATAATATGGTGTAATAATCATAATTTAACATTAATAAAATACAAACAAATAAATCAACACTATAAATACACAGAATCTTAATTAGAGTAGGTGTATGCGTGTACACATGTACACATGTACACATGCATGTGTCTGTGTGTCTGTGTAGAAAACAGGCCATACTCCTTTCTACACAAATGTGCATCTTTAAAAGCACTCTTCAGTGCTGCCATTATCACCATGGCAACCAGCAAACTTTAAGTAGATTATCTAGCAGTGGGGTGGTTCCATTATTAACAATAGCCACATGTGGACAGAGCCAAATTATGATTGCCATGCAAACTACTACATCAGTAACCTCGCAGAATACGTAAACATACAAATGATATGATTACTCTTTTTATAAGTTACATGTTTTGGAAGCTCTGGCGACATTTATGCTGATAAGTTTGTCTGCAAATATTTTTTTCAAAGGTTAATCATAATGATTATATCTATAAAAGATATGCTGCCATATATTATTTTCTATATATTTTTATATAATTATATGTAATGGTGAACAAAGGATGCAGTCAACAAAACCTTTCAGACTTGAAAACAGGAAATTCCAGCACTTGGCTAGATTAATCACTGCCGCAACTGACTGCACATAACATCTTTATGTTATATGTATTCTGGAATATATTTATATTTGGCATTTTGATTAATTATGTCTACTACTGGTCATTAATCCATGCACTGTCGGTTGTTTTTCCTAGGATCTGTGCCTGTGATACCTTAATATTACTTGTATTCAACAATATTGATTATACCATGTGTAGCAGGCCCTACATTAATTTATATGATGTGATCAATTTTGTCTACTGATGAAATTAATTCATGCACAATTGATTGTTTTCAATGCAGTAAACGAAGAAGAACAATAAAATCAATATGGCATGTTACTTCAACATTGTTCAGTCCACCTAACTCACTGATGCACAAAATAATTGATCTACGCCATGTCATGGACAGAGCGCAGATTGCAAAACTACCTAGTTGATGATGATGACAGAAATGTACAAGACACACAGAAACGGTCACATCGGCAGAAGAAAAATCAATGAGAATGTGTCCACTTATTGTATCCAACCACTTTGGTAGCGGAAATGAACTAGCGAGATGAGTAAAAGGTTGGCTAAGGTCGGTGGTTGCTCTAGGATATGGCCACACCCACTCTGTCGTTAGTTGGCCTATTGGCCACCCACGCTCGAGATGAGTAATCGCTTTCATCAGTGGCAGCGACGGTTAAACGTGTTCGAGCTCATGTGCAGTAAAAAAGAGTGCAATCTGCGTCATGTGTAGAGTAAAGACGACTAGGACACGTTTGCTGCACACTGCATCAAAACAGGTTCATTTTAAATGGGGATCACGTAAATGGCCAATCAAATCTAGTGTTTATGCAGATGGGATCAGAACTATTCTGTCTACCGCTCTGAGTTTAATTTTTGGCTTGTATGATTGGTTCAAAGGGTATAAATGGTGTGTTTTTGCCTATCAAAATATAGGTCAACAATTGTTGCATATACTTATGTACAATCAAATTAATCAACAATAACTTACACAGGTAACATCAACATAACGTTATTTGAATGAATAACAAATCTGAACGATTCCATCAATACACTTTCTCACATCCGAATACTGATTGAAAATGGGGATCCCATGTAAAGCTCAATCAAGATTGGGTTTCCATTTTTTCTTCCAAAGGGTTGTAGATTAATCCCTGAAGATTAGGCACCTTGTAGATGCAAACCTTCAGAGAGGAAAATATTAAAATACCCTCATTCACACACACACACACACACACACACACACACACACACACACACACACACACACACACACACACACACACACACACACACACACACACACACACACCACACAGACATACATGCACATACTCCAGCTCGATTACACCAACGCAACAATGATTTGAGTACATGTGCAACATACCAGCTTTGGCTGCACTTCAGGCATGCGAAGTTCCACGGTCGTTTCCTCGGAGCCAGTTGGCTTGGCTGATGTCAGCACTGCCAAGACTGCTGTGCAGACCACGCCATATAACAGGTGCGCCATCCACTCTGCAAAACACAAACACTCAAGTCACACAAACACATCTCGCAAGTATGTCATCGTCATCGCATAAGTGACATGTCGTGACAGTACAAGACTTTGGGGGGCACAGGCGGAATTAATTTAATTTGGTCAATTTTTTTGAAATTTTGTTTTCTGCAAATTCCTTTACAGAAATCTATTTTCTATAAGATCCAATAAAATAAAATGCAGATTTGTTTGTCTGTATGTGGATAAAACACTCTTTAGTTTATGACCACCTATCTTGCCGAGATTTCCTTTGTTTTGCAAACAATCAACCGAGCCAAAGCCTGATGTTATGGTTTCAGCGTCACGATCCAAGGCACCCATGTGACCAACAGTTTTTTTCTCGCGATTGATTAGAAATGTATCCATATTAACATTTTAAGAAAGTTTTGAGCTTGTGGTGAACAAATTGGCAAAAAAGACCTATTCCACAGCCTGTCCCCCCTTAAGAAAAATGTTTGCACTGAAGAGTAATCAACATCATGCAAAAGGACAACATTTCAATTTTACAATGATACCAGTTTCATCTGTGTTAATTTGTTGCAAGGTTATGGGAGGTTGAATTGACACACCTTAAACATTTGAGTTTGAGAAGACTGACATCAAAGTTAGGTCTTCATGTCATACAATCCAAAACACACAACAAATTAAAAAATTAATACAATAATTATAAATTGCATTACCCCAGGTATTCAAACAAGTAGTGTATATTGTTTCTTGTTTCTAAAATTGCAAAAAAGAAAGTCAATACTTCCACACCTGCAAATATATTTGGGTTTTCCTTAGTTTAGTGAAATGTACCTTATGGTACAAACCACTGTGGCCTTTCACATTTAGCAGAACCATACAATGTCAGACAATGCTTATATCCATCACAGTAATGATGATGCCATGTCTTGATACGAAACCTACACCATGTACTGTTTGTTGTACTTCCAAGACCTGCTTGTTCTGCTAAAGAACTGCTATTTCTTGTATGGACTTTTCAGCAGGAATCTGAGGAGAGATAATTATTAATAGCATAGCATTGTATTTAGGGGATTAGTGGGGAGGTAAGGGAAAGGTGTGCGTATAGGTTGAAGGATTGGGCAGTTGCTTTTACAGTTCACTCGGTATGTTAGTAACATTTCTTTTATAGTAAACTTATCTTTATAATTTAGTTGATAATATAAGTTTGTAATTTCTTGATAATTTTATGCACAGTGTCCTTTTTTACATTACCTGTATTGTATATTTTTGTATTGATATGAAATGTAATATTTTGTAATAATTCATGCTTTCATTATAATTCTACCACTGAATAAAATAAATTAACACCTCACTGTCTCAATATAAAACATCTGCAAGATATGATAACAGGAACCTGTTTATAAACTCAATTTATTACATAATTTCATTATACAGCATTAAGGGAATGAACTAACTGACCCTGCCTACTCCAGCCAATCAACCCTTTACCTTGACATCTCTGCAAGACAAAACAACCCCTGACATAGCTTCCTGTTTCAGCCAAAGCAATCATGTCTTACTTCCACATCAGCAAACATGCCTCTTGAGCCACACACAATCCCTAATGGATTCTACCGAGCACGTAGACACAGCCATGAAACTACGCAATCTGCCTGCATTCTGCGACATGTGGGTCAACCCCTCAATGTCAAGTGCCATATGAATCCATATCAGCCGATGCAATGTTTATAATGCTACCCCGCAGTCCGGTGTAAATATTTAATGTGACCTCGGAGGAGATGATTTAATGTCGATGTGTGGCAGCGTCAGAAACAAGCGATTGATTACAAATTGATTACAAATTGCTTCCCATGAAAACAACAGGCTGCCAAGACAGGAACTTTGTGCCGGTGTTCAAATCACGGGGGGACCAAAAGGCTAGCATGGGAATGCCATTGAGGCTAATAAATAAGACCAGCATGCTTTATGTGGGATTCTAAAGCAACAATCGATTCATGTCACAGACTTGAGGTTTGCGTTACGGTGCGTATATTGTGTTGGGCTGCCCCATTAATGGGACAATCACTTCCATCGTTCAACAGAATGACACGTAGCTGCACTCTGTTGTCATGGGATCTATTATTGGTTCCTAGGAATACCTTTTCTAGGAACTATTAATTTTTGTGATGGATTTCTGGCAGATATGAAGACAGACACGTCGTAATCAATAAATAGCACTATGCAAGAACAGGTATGGATCCAAGTTAATCAACGACACATGAAACGTGCAGTATCAGTAATTTGTAACTATAAAAATTACACTGAACATTTGTGCATAATTGGCCAATCATAGATTGTCACTAATCAGTGAAGTCTCATTAGATTTTAAAGACACAAAGTATATGATGAAAGTATGATTTTTAAATCATGTTATATATTATTATTAGATATTCTAATATATGTTAAGACTTGATGTTACAATTAGAAAAACAATCAGAATTTGCAACAGACATTGTTGTAGCTGTCAACAACTATTTCCCCTAAAGATATTGACAACATTCTGGAAACACGATAATAGCGTATTTCATATTCAAGGTAACACAATTACTAGCACATAATTCTTTCTGCCAGATGGGAGTAAATTACAGTGAATTATTGCATTGGCAAGTACAATAAATGGCTGTACTGGTGAGATTTAATGTCTACCTCACATTTCAGTGATTACTCTGAAAAGGTCGAAGGTGACAGATCGAAGCATGGCATTACACGGACTACGTGACAAAAATAAGTGTCCTAGCTGCCAATGACAATCTCATTATATCGCAATCCACACAAGTCCTATTTGAGGAGAAAGGCAGATGGATTGTCACTGGGAACGTTTGTTGGTTAACTAGAAGATGAAATGTCACTGCAAATTAGTTTCATTTTGGTTTGTTCTGGTACATAGTACATGGTACATGCTATTTTAAGTTTTTATTGAAATCAGAATAATCTATTCTTCCTGACAGTGGTTCTCTTGTACAGGGATGAGGTCTAGATAATCAACTGGATAAATTAACTTTAAACAAATCCACATGTAGTCAGTTCTAAAATGTTATTGAACAACTACTGCTCTGACTAACAATTCAGATTTAACCATTGATATGCTCAAGGTATTTATATTCAACTTGAAAATTTGTATTATGTGAGAATTAAAATAGTTTTAATTATAAATTAAACCGGGGCATGAGATTTTACTTTTATTTTCCTGTATGAGTCTAGCTCTTTATGTTAATAACTTCAGTATTAATCAGCATACAGTGTAACTGCTATTTAAGTTCAAGCTTGGCACCACGATGACTTTTAAATTGTGCCAGAGTGAAGTTAATATTTTATACAATGATGATCTTTACACTTTTTCTAACGACAAATGATCTTATAACACTACCACAATATTTATAATTCTTTTGAATATCCAACAGCCTGCATTATACAGCTAAGACATCTCCTCTAAAGAACCAGGGGAAACCATTACTTAATCTACTTGAGATTTCCCTGGGTACAATATTAATTGTGACCACAAGCACTTATCCACATATCGTTGCGATATTACTTCAGCAGTATTACTTCGGCGTCCAGCGAAGATCCTGCCCACCAGCGTCTATTTTATGGGCTAATGTGCACGTGCGTAATTTGCAAGCATGCGGGGGACACAGCTGCAATATGCAAGCATGCACGTATATGCACCAATCAACTATGTCGTGGCAAAGTGCGTGTCCTTGTCAATGTCTCACTGAAGTCACATGAGACACGTATTGAGCAAGTATCCGCACGTACGCTTCCCATGTAAAGTTATGTTTACCACCTCCTTAGCAAAATCAATGATATTACCCCGTGCAGGTTCACATTCAGCGAAGATAATCTCTTGGTTGCGAGCGGAGTCTCTGTACCGTACATAAGCCATTATGTTGCAGTTTGCACGTATGATGGACGCCTTAAACAAAGGCCTTTGAACCGATATAAATTATGCACATGTTTGCCCATAGCAATCTTAGTTTACTACCACACTGGGAAAAATGTATTCATGTGACCACAAGCAATCTATCATTTTCTAAATCTATACTGTCTGTCAGACTCTGTATTACCAAACTCATGTATGTGCATATTTTTGGTTCATCCATGCATTATTTCATTCTTCTATTTATCCATCTATCTGCCCACATGCCCATGTTTACATTCACCCACTCATTTCTCCTCCAGTCCACCCATTTCTCCTCCACTCCACCCATCTCTCCTCCACTCCACCCATTTCTCCTCCAGTCCACCCATCCCTCTTCCAGTCCACCCATCCCTCTTCCAATCCACCCATCTCTCGTCCAGTCCATCCATCTCTCCTCCACCCATCTCTCCTCCATTCCACCCATCTCTCCTCCACTCATCTCTCTTCCAGTCCTCCCATCCCTCTTCCAGTACACCCATCTCTCCTCCAGTCCACCCATCTCTCCCTCAGTCCACCCATCTCTCCCCCAATCCATCCATCTCTCCTTCACCCATCTCTCCTCCAGTCCACCCATCTCTCATGCAGTCCACCCATATCTCCTCCAGTCCACCCATCTCTCCTCCAGTCCACCAATCTCTCCTCCAGTCCACCCATCTCTCCTCCAGTCCACCCATCTCTCCTTCAGTCCACCCGTCACTCCTCCATCCACCCATCTCTCCTCCATCCACCCATCTCTCCTCCAGTCCATCCATCTCTCTTCCAGTCCACCCATCTCTCCCCCAGTCCATCCATCTCTCCCCCAGTCCACCCATCTCTCCTCCAGTCCATATATTTCTTCTCCAGTCCACCCATCTCTCCTCCAGTCCACCCATCTCTCCTCCAGTCCACCCATCTCTCCTCCAGTCCATCCATCTCTCCTCCACCCATCTCTCCTCTAGTCCACCCTTCTCTCCTTCAGTCTACCCATCTCTCCTCCTGTCCACCCATCTCTCCTCCTGTCCACCCATCTCTCCTCCTGTCCACCCATCTCTCCTCCTGTCCACCCATCTCTCCTCCATCCATCTCTCCTCTAGTCCACCCGTCTCTCCTTCAGTCTACCCATCTCTCCTCCAGTCCACCCATCTCTCCACCAGTCCACCCATCTCTCTGCCAGTCCACCCATCTCTCCTCCTGTCCACCCATCTCTCCTCCAGTCCATCCATCTCTCCTCCATCCATCTCTCCTCTAGTCCACCCGTCTCTCCTTCAGTCTACCCATCTCTCCTCCAGTCCACCCATCTCTCCGCCAGTCCACCCATCTCTCCTCCAGTCCATCCATCTCTCCTCCATCCATCTCTCCTCTAGTCCACCCGACTCTCCTTCAGTCTACCCATCTCTCCTCCAGTCCACCCATCTCTCCGCCAGTCCACCCATCTCTCTGCCAGTCCATGTATCTCTCCTCCAGTCCACCCATCTCTCCTCCTGTCCACCCATCTCTCCTCCTGTCCACCCATCTCTCCTCCAGTCCATCCATCTCTCCTCCATCCATCTCTCCTCTAGTCTACCCGTCTCTCCTTCAGTCTACCCATCTCTCCTCCAGTCCACCCATCTCTCCGCCAGTCCACCCATCTCTCTGCCAGTCCACCCATCTCTCCTCCAGTCCACCCATCTATCCTCCACTCCATCCATCTCTCCTCCAGTCCACCCTTTTCTCCTCCAGTCCACCATCTCTCTTCTAATCCACCCATTTCTCCTCCAGTCCACCCATCTCTCCTCCAGTCCACCCACCTCTCCTCCAGTCCACCCATCTCTCCTCCAGTCCACCCATCTCTCCTACAGTCCACCCATCTCCTCCAGTCCACCCGTCCTCCAGTCCACAAAATCTCTCCTCCAATCCATCCATCCCTCCCCCAGTCCACCCATCTCTACCCCAGTCCACCCATCTCTATCCCATTCCACCTGTGTTCACCTTATATACACATGTAATCATCTGTCTTTTAATTAACTTGAGAGGCACTACATATTGTTTTAGTATAAAAACATCTGCGTCATGTAATTCTGTAGCCCTGCTGTGGGAAATTAACCAACTTTGCTGACTATTATGTGTCTACGTGACACCACCTGCTTCCGTTATCAAGTGACATATCTATGGTCATTTAATTACCATCTCTAAGAACCTACAAACCATAACTACTGTGCACAATCAACACAGTTCTAAGGTATGGGACGAAGATTGCCCAATTGCTCTTTTAACAGGAATATTCAGGAGGAAAGATATATACATAAAATATAATAAGATATATATATATATATATATCTTATATATATATATATATACATGTATATAAATATAATATATATAACATATAATACATATATACAACAATATATATATTTTTCATACCTGTGAGCTTTTTTTTTAAATAATGCCATATATGTGTAGTTGCACATACACACATGTACATGTAATAATTATATATTATTATTTAATGTAACAAAGATAATCTTACATTCATGAACATGTACAGTCCCCGTGAGAACACATTATTGGTACACATGCACAGTCACAAACATGTCAGACGTCAGTAAATAATACTGACCACTGTCAATCCATGAATGACACCAACACAAATAACATTGTCCACATACATGTATGTATATGTATGTATAAATATATACCGATATATAGATATCACACAGCTACCCAAACACATGCACCATCCACATTTACTGCATCACCTCAATTCAGTATACTGGCAATCTCACTTAAGAAATATCCTTTCCGACGACATCATCCCACATTTCGCAGCTAGTATTCATGCACTGTAAACGCCAAGCCAGACCTACCTGAAATATTTCTGCTACCCGAGAATATTTTCAGGAATCGGTGGTCCCGCTGTTCGTCTCTACAACGTCTTCTCGCTAGCACCAGGACTCGTACACTACCTGGCTTCCTTCCGCTAGCCTCCGATCATGTCTCGCTGTCGTCAGAAATAATTTATGCCAATTAGCTGTTGACGCACTTTGCTATCCGCCATACACTGCCCACACAACTGTGTGCGTGCCACTCACGACCTCACCAAGGAGGCTAAATGACTGTCAGCACATACGCACCGCATACGTTATCCTTTCTCAATTGTCACACGGTGTCTGCTTAATTCCACCTGCGTCAAATCACCGGGGAAAATATCTGACCATTTGGTGATTGAATGCACCAGATGGAAGAACTGCACGTGATACTGGTGTACATCTGTGGGATGGGAAATAATAGTGTAGACTTTTCAGTATTCATCAGCTGAATGACAACGCATGACATTTCACGTAAACAATCTATAGAGCAAACCACCAGGAAGCTACGTAAATATGCCTGGAAATGCTTCTAAGTGTTTCCCTACCTATGGCAGGCTGCAAATAAACGTGTTACCTTAAATAGTTAATATCTGGTTTATTTTTGGAATAGTACTTCATAAATTTATACATAGTTGCAGTTCCGAATTGTTCCATGAAGCCCACATTTTAGCTATAATGAAGGAACATGTTAGAAATGATCCAGCGCATACACATTAATCAATTAATAAAACAACTGGGCAGTTTTGCAATCTACTCATGATCAACATGATGTTAGTAACACAGTCATACAAGTGCATAACAAGTATATTGTTTATTAATTAACAATGCAATTGTTCTTGATCACTAGTCAATAGCAGAGCACAGTTACTGCTTTAAACAAATTTCAACATGATAATTTATATAATATAATGCTATCATAATTTACACAGACTTATTTACAGGCATAAAACTGTGACAGATGCATACAGAGGACAGTAAACTTATATGTGAAATCAGTTTAAATAATGTTATATTACTAATAGCATGATTAGATGTCAGTATGATTATGAAATTTGCATAAATTGTGTGCCATATAATTCCAGTTAACGGCTAAACACTGATAGGACAGGTTCACTAGATACATGTTCACGGCATATACTGTGCTGTCATTTTACAGTATATGGATAAAACACTTATTCGCCATACACTAGTACAGTGCAGTCTGGTGATAATTGCTACCAGCAAAATCACTGTAAGGCAATTTCCCAATAATGCACAGTTGATTAGACAGTTGATTGGGTATGTTAATTGGATCTCATTAATACTAGCAGTCTAGACAAGGAGAATAGTTATGTAGCTGGTGGACAGATAACACCAGTTGGTTTAATAGCCTTGGGGTGTTAGCTCTGATCTGTGGGGGGGAGATAGACTACTGTATATTCTCCAACCCTGTATCTCCTCCCTATGTTACCATGCTGAGCTATTGGAAGAACAAGCAGCCAGCACAGTTCCTTGTGAATAAAGCAGCATGTTCTGTTGTTGAGGCGGCTGATCCTGGAATATGTATGTACAACATGTGTCAATTCTACCTAAATGAACATTTTAAACAGCATAATTTAGGTATGTATTTCGTAGAACTTATTGTATGGGGAGATATATCTAGAGTGAAGAGAAGATACCCTAAAGGTAGACTATCTTTGCCCGGGGGCTGAGAAGTTGCCCAAGGGTTTTAATCTGAGTCCAATTTCTCCAGTTTGAAAACTTGGACAACACTGTTCGTCCCATATTGCATACCAAGAAGAGACATTAAATGTCACTGTTCCCTTTTCCTAGTGTCCATGTCAGGAAATGTAAAAGATCTGAGGCAAGAGATAAAATGTGTAACAGATGATGGACTCCTGTACACAGTGGTGTCCTGTATCTCTTACCCACTAGATCTTGCTCCCTGCCACCAGAGTTGCTCCCAGTCAGGTGTGTGAGAGATGCCAATTAAATAGGCAATCTGTGTACTGTATATACTGGATGAAACAGCTGTTTCAACTAGTAGATACAGCATTAATACTCAGAGACCTGTTGATTAAATTATTTCAGACCTGCAGTTCTACGAACCATGCATAATATTTGAAACATAGTGCTGGTCACTGTGCAAGGCTTACGGCGGGATAACTGATCAACATTCATAGCCGAGCCAAACTGGTACAGACTGGTAATTTCCCGCGGGATAGTAAAGGGGGACCAATCAGCATCCATGCGCCCTCCTATGGCGCCAACTGAACCTCAATGGTGGGCCTTTCTTGTCTCGGCGCTCAGCAGAGACACACGCAGACCCAACCACCAGCCCCATGCATCATCTGTAGAACTGATAGGTCGGCAGGTATTTTTTGGAGAGGGCTTCACCGAGAGGGATGCAGGCCCCAGGATTGTCTGGTTACGTGGCTGCAGTCACGTGATCATGATCAAGTAGCTGGCCCAGTACCATGTCCGGTCACATGAACATATCCGGGCCTCGAAGCCAATCCTCTCGGTGTCACAGCTTGCCCCAGAGAGATCCAGCTGGGCTGTCCCATTTGCCAAAGTTTTGTACCCGTTTGGATTCCACTGATTGTCTGCTTTCAAATTATAACTCATTTGTCGAAATATCTTCAATACTGTTTGATTCATTGTTAAAAATGAAGCAAATTTTTTAAAAAGCACCATTTTGTGAAGAATATGTTTAAAACTGGGCTTTGTGGAAGAACCAATGCCCGTGGCAACTGGCAGCCGTGTACATTCAATGTGTTATTAGTCTTAGGTTATTTTATTTGTTAAGATGAGATTCAAATCAAATCAAATCAAATCGTGACATTTATATTGCGCCATTCCAACAATCATTGCTCACGGCGCCTTACAGAATGTTCGGGAAAACAGGTAAGTCTTAAGGTTTGATTTAAAATCAGTGTTTGTCATTGTTGTTGCAGTCAGCTTTTGCGGCAGCAAGTTCCATAGTGTTGGGCCTGCCACGCAAAAGGATCTATCACCCCAGCGACGAGTTGCACGTGGTACACATAGATGATTGTGTTCACTGGAGCGCAACAATCGAGTTGGCTGACGTCGGGTCACACATTTGGTGATATACTGTGGTGCACAGCCAGTCAGTACTCGGTGCGTGAGTAGAAGTATCTTATACTCTACTCTAACTGCTATTGGCAGCCAGTGCAGCTTGATCAATAGAGGTGTGACATGACAGAACTTCCTGGCGCCGTCGACAAGGCGAGCCGCCCAGTTCTGTACTCTCTGCAACCGTTCTAGTTGTTTCACAGGCAGTCGGTGGAGTAATGCATTGCCAACGTCAAGTCTGCTGGTAACAAACGCATGTATGACTTGTTCTGTCGCTGCAGGTGTTAGATAACGTCTTATTCTTGCAATATTTCGGAGATGGAAAATTGCAGATTTACAGACCGCAATCACGTGCGTCTCCATCTTCATCTCGGCATCGAACTGTACACCAAGATTCCGTACATTCTGAGTTACAGTGACCAAACAGTCTCCAATGCATAGTGTGCGCAGCTCAATTTTTCTTAGTTGTTGCGCAGAGCCGAACACGATGACTTCTGTCTTTGAGTCATTCAACTTTAAAAAGTTTGTCATCATCCACGTCCTGATCTCCGCTACACATTCTTCAATACGGACGACAGCCGCAGCAATGTTCTCTTGGTGGGGTTTCACTGGAATGTAGATTTGAGTATCATCCGCGTAGAAATGACACATCAAATTGTACTTGCGAATAATCTTAGCAACTGGTGCTACATAGATGGAGAACAGCTGAGGACCCAGCACGGAGCCTTGTGGTACCCCGTATACCAGAGGACGAACAGGCGATGTAGCACCATGAATGTGGACTGACTGGACTCTGTCTCTCAGGTATGACTTAAACCAGTCCAGTGCATCTTGGACCACTCCGATATCATGTGAGAGTCTATGCAACATCACTTCATGGTCGACGGTGTCAAACGCAGCCGATAGATCCAGGAGAACCATGATGACAACATTCTGATTGTCCATTGCGTGCAGGATGTGATTCTGCACACAGACAAGGGCCGTCTCAACGCTGTGATTCGGCTTGTACGCTGACTGATAGGGCTCACAGAGATTGTGATTATATATATTTCTGCCAAAATCACAAAATTGACGAGACATAACCTAGACAGCTATGTTTGGGTCACACACAGAATAAGCCTGTGTGACTTAATACCTGGTTCGCCGAGGAGGATCACTTATGGCTAAGGAGCTGCAGTCATTGACAATGTAAGTGAATTACAAGGCATCACACAGATGATCCGGGATCACAATCTATCCGGGTAATACAATTTTCACCATGTCCACTATGTAGGTATCGGTAAACCGGCTACTACTTGCACATTTGTATGGGTTCACCTACTGCCATGTTTCCAGGTTGTTAACCATTCAGAACGGGAAAGTCATATAACAATATTATGATAACTTCACAGACAGCTGTTTGATGTCACTGTATGTTTCAACACCAAGACACATTCCAAACTGACATGTATTTTATGTTGATTAATTATGGTAATAAAGTATCTGATCTGCATCTATCGTGTGCATATATATATACAATGTATATATATGTTATATATATATATATATATATAATGCGCATGCATGTGTGTGTGAGTCTAATATTCCTAATTCAGTACATGAAAAAACTACCTAGAGGTGTATAGCTATTATTTAGTTCATATATATTTGTTTGTCATCCTTTAGGAATAGGTAGGTTTATGATAACCATAGCTGCTACTAAAAACAAATAGTGAATTATTACTAGCTTGAAAGGTACGAATAAGGTTGAAATTAAATCTATATCAGTACCACGTACATGCATGCAGCCATGTATATGTATAATGACATTTATTAAATTATATTTTGGCAATCAACACGTACAGGCCCTTAGTCAGGATAGTGACATTTTCCAATTTACTCATTCTCATTTTTTATTTACCCGTAATGCTCGTGAAAAACATGTATTGATCACTGGCATCGGAACATGGTCAAGGGTCTCTGAAAACCTCCAACTGCACCATTCCCCTAGAGGGCTTTCCAGAAACCTCCAACTGTACCTCTCCCCCCAAGGCTCACAAAATATTCAAACTTCAAGCTATACTCCTGCACTCATTTTCACAATTAGTACAAGGCCTGTTTTATGACGATGTTAACACTGTTTTGATATTGTTGTTTGGAAAATAAAACTGGTCCAACACAAGATCAGGGTATCTGAAAAATAAAACCGGTTATCCAAACAACCAAAACACACGTTATGAAGACAAACTTGTTGAGATTTTCCAAAAACCCATTCCAATAACAGGACAACAACAGGCCTTTGGCTAAGGGCCCGGAATCGACATATTGTATGCAGTTTGAATATGTTTATTTTTCAAGATATCTCAGTGATGACATTATAAATGTACATATGATACACAATAGATAGGTAATTTAGTGCAGGTTGATTAATTCTTAGTGGGTCATATTGTTGTAGCAATATTATAATGGACAATTTACTGGTGCAGCAATCTGGTTCTGACCTTGTACTTGGAAAAATGCACAAATCAATTCACCATTAAACAGGCTGTTAAAGAGACGTAGACTGTTCATCTACCCGGAATTAGCAGTAGTAATTTCTAACTGGAAGTCTGCTGTGTTGAGTGAGTATCATTGAACACCAAAGGTTAGCCTAACATGGCCGTATTGCCAATAAAGTTTGTTTTGAAACTGGATATTTTGTTTACTATTTACAATTTGAACACGGACCCTTGGTCGTGCCTTCAAATTGCAACCATTGTTACGGGCTTACTAAACACAATTTGGCAGGCAGTATACCTTCAACAAAGTTAGTATACAGCAGTATTAAGAACATCATAATAATTAATACATTAAAAATTTGGAACTGACTACATCCTTTTAAGGATAACTTGTCACAAGAAATATACTCCTAAAAAATGGTATTACAGTTACGCGTTTTACACAGATAACTGTGGTTGTGCTGTTATTATCTGTTGGTTATGCATGTTTGAATAATGAACATAATACTAGATATCATGACATGTGTCCCACCTGTGTTCATATTTGTTTATCAAAATAGTTTGGCACAGACATGCTACCTTATATGTCAAGAGCAGTGGGTTCATGACACTTTATGTTTGGGGTAAAAAGTAAAAAACACAAGCTCGCAACATTGTCATTGGGCGAATTGCCTTTGTGCTAGGTTTCTAAATTGGCAGTGGAAAAGAATAACTAGCAGTTGCCTCGGGTAGGGGGCCAGTGGGTTCAAACTTAGTTACATATTAGTTTGCCTTGCTAAAATGTAGTAGTGCAACAGGTTTTGTAGGAAACAAAGAAAACATTGCCACAGGCAATGCCAAATAAAGCCATGCCCATTAGTCATGCCTTAACTTGGCCAATGGTCAATGCCACCAATGCAATGACAATGTCTGCCAAGATACGTCACAAGAGTGGTTCCCAATTAGTTATCATATTTTTGGTGAAATGAGGCCACGGGCAAAACCTCGAGACTCAATAATATAGTAACCACAATTTAGTTATAATGAAAGTTAGTGATACTGATAGTCTGTTAGTTAGTAGCAAAAATGCCCATCCTTCTGGGCATGAATGGCGTAACAGTCATTGCCCATTAAAAGACGCCACATTACCATCTCACTTGAAAAAAGCTGTGATCTCGAACTAGAAGCAGCACATGCCTGGGTTTATATAAATTAGTTTTTAAGCAATGAAAAAGAATGTGTTTTGGTAAACACAAAACTCAGGTCTGTAAAATACATGTGGTGGAAGGAACATTCCCATGATTAAGTATTAACCAATTTTGCTTACTTATCAGGTATTATTGTCAGTGCATTGCTGTACATTTTAACATGAATAATGGTGCTAGTGTGTTTTCGCAGGAATGTAGTTTCACCTTTCTAAAATTGTAAGTACTTCATTCAAAGCAACTTTTCAAAACAATTTGCTTGTACAAATTTGATTAAATAAATGGTAAAGATTTAAAATATAAATATTCAATGGAAGAGTTTGTTCAGATTTTTGTTGAAATGATTTTTTTACTGTGTACGGGAAAGTCGGGATGAACCAGAAAGTATACCGGTAGGTTTCTGCCCCATTTCAGTTTCTGCCTCATTATGATCACTGATCTAAAACTAATAATAATAGTGATTACGATATATCGCTGGATCTCATCTTTAGTCAGATATATTGGTCACTGTGAGCAAAGGACGTCTACAAACTTGCAACAAAGTTATCTGTCTCAAATTAAAACGAGGCAAACAGGTTTTTGACAGATATTTTGATAGCGAACGCACACCACGTGACTACAGTGCATCATATCGGTGATGTAAACAATCGTAATATTTTGATTTATTGGACAAAATTGTAAGCAGCCGTTCATACTAATCACCACAGGAAGGTAACGAACAGCCCATGGTGTTTAAACAGTCATTGCGTGAAAGCATTGCGTTTTGTCGCACAGTGATGATTTTGAACACGATGGTGCAGAAACCGAGACGAGTGTTTCCAACTGGTGCGTGAAGTGATTATCGTCTTACAAATAATATTGGAAGTATTTCACTAAAACAAATTATTCGACGCTTTGTTTGCATGCCATTGATGAACTAAGTGGTTCTTATTAATAATTTGTATAGTACGTTGCTGAACGATTTGAAGGCAAGTTTATGAACTCGATTACGATATATTGGCGCTGACGTTCACGCCAATCATTGAACCACAATGAATGAATAAGCCTATCAGGTTATGATTATCGAAACTCGACGACGTCGATCACTCTATGATCACATGATCATAAATATTCATGTCGGACATAAAATCACTTCGCTTATTATTACGCAGTGCTTAAGTGCACGTAATACATAAAAACATTTACATCACACGGATGTAATAGTGCTTATGTTACCTAATTAGTGCCAGGAGCTGTATCAATGTTTTGTTCTTTTATACGGTATATTTTACAACTTCCGCGAAGCGACTAGCGTCGACAAAGCTTCGTCTCGCCCCTGTCAGAAATATTATGCACTAAACTGATGTTTTGAAACAGCCTAGTGACCATTGTATGAACTATTTCAGAGGCGCTTTAACGGCCTTGGGCTTTAAGGCCATGGGCCAGATATGCCCCTCTTGCATGCTCCCACAACTCTACCAACCCATGTTTTTTTAAGCTTTGGGGTCCCTTGAAGATGATTTCAAGTGGTAACAGTGAAAAAGTTGGGTCTCACTACCCATTTCCAACCTATCTTATCCTGAAATATCGTATTTGTCATCAATGTCGCGAGGTATTTAATCACCGACACCACAATCGTCATTGTATAGTCATATGTGTCTCAATATGTACTTATAATATGTCAAATTGAAGGTTTTCATCTGCTGATCATTATAATAGCATCAATATATTTACTATTATGGCATGTGCCCTAACCAGCATAGAATAACTATACCCTATTCTCACTAGTGACCGCATAGATGACATCATTATTTTTGTCAAATCTGTCAATTTCCCTTGATCCAATGGCCTCTTTAAGATCAAAATAATAATGCATAAAACTCTGCAGCATCATATCTTTCATTTGAAACCAGAATTGTCTTTGTGTCATTACAAATGGATTATATATGATTCTTCAAAGATAACCGCATAGTGTACTCCATCAGCAATGGATTGTTTAAAATGTAATGAAGAACTGACTATAATATTGTTGTTTCATAAGTCATTTGCGTTCTTTTGCAGTATCTATGTACATGTTTGCAGCTGGAATACTAGTTTTCTTACATGTTTCATCATGGTATGCGGAGATCACAAGGTTGCATCCTATATTATATTATTTAAGTCTTATATTATATTATTTAAGTCTCAATTGCAGCTTATGCCTCAGGTCAACTTCACAAATACCGATAAGTAACATTTTTATTTAAGTTGGATAATGATAAATTATAAGCTTTGTTACTTAACCAAGACTGTACAGGTAATTCCGCTGGTTTGGAACATGGCTGAGAAGAATGAAAAGCACATTATCCTCATTGGCACTTCAATCTTGTCTGTGCCTGTATGAAGATGATTGTCCAAAAAAATGTTGGTTCAGGTCTGGCGGATATCCTTCTAGAAGCTGGTTTGATCAGTGATCTCTGGCTGGGATCGATGTCTAGGAAACACTACGACAGAGCTTTGCATTGCCACAATATCATGCTTGAATGTCTGGTAAGGTTGTTGATCGAAGAGTATCCCAAAGAGCAGAATGATGAAACTCTCTTGCCTTCTCTCTCTAATGAATCGATCAAGAAGATAAATTCCTTCATGGAAACTACTAGCGCAGACACCCTGGATGCTATATCAACAGATCCTTCTGTCACCAGCCTGACAGAGAAGTATGAAGAGTTCCGAGAGAATGTACGGTCAGGCCATCTGGGGAAGACTGCACAACTATGGGTGTCTTATATGGATCATATCCATCTAATCCTGTCACTCCTCGAAGCTGTCAAGTCGAATAATTTCCTCCTGTATGCCCAATCTATGAGTGAAATGTCGCCACTTTTCTTCAGTTTTGGAGGACAAAATTATGCACCCTACCTCACCTTCTTCACTGTATTCCTTGTCAATATTGAGGTCTCTCACCCCGGTGCTGCAAATCTCATCCAGAAAGGAGCTGTCAGTGTAACCCGCTCCTTCATCCCTGGGAACCGTTGCGCTGTTGATAAAACCATGATGTCCGCGCCACAGAGATTCAGAAAGCAGAACGTTTGGTGATGAAAGCAAAGGAGGCTGTCGGGTGTTTCTTGAACCCCTTTGCTGTGGACACAAAGGACAAGCTGCTGCTCCTCTCCTCTGGAAGTGCTGCGTCTGATGAGGTGTCAGAAGATGTCCTAAAAGCAGAAGTGATCGGACAGCAGGCGAGAGACATTTTTGTAAAGTCACGACTGAAGAAAGGCCAAGATTTCTTTGAGCCAGTGAAGAGGCTGAATCTTACGACCCTGAGTGATATGCACAAAAAAGAAAATGAAGACCACCAAGAACAAGGTCATTCAGTATAAACATCAAGGAAATGTTGCATTCCAGTTGTTTGTGAAGTCACAGAGCCAACGACTGCAGCTTGATCTGAAGCAACTGATGCCGTATACATTAACTCCTGTGCCATACAGTATTGCCACAGTCGACGGGTACCTTGCTACGTACTGATAAGGCAAAGCCATTCCAGTTTCTAACGAAAGAATGCACTGATGCTGATGTACCACCTGCAACCGAAACACTGATAGTCCATGACGGGAATGCATGCTTCTACTATCTGAAAATATACCAGGTAACTTTAACCAGATTTGTGCCAAGGTCTTCGACATCACCGAGAAGACAGGAGATGCTGTTTTCAGCACTGACCAATACTTCCCTGATTCTGTTAAATCCATGGAGAGACAACGCCGTGGCACTGGAGAGAAGCTGATTCTGAAAGGAGAGACAACGCCGTGACACTGGAGAGAAGCTGATTCTGAAAGGAGAGACAACGCCGTGGCACTGGAGATAAGCTGATTCTGAAAGGAGAGGCAACTTAGAGGCCGCCTGATTGGAAATCATTCTTGTCCAATGGTGAAAACAAGTGTCAGTTCATCAAACTGCTTCTGAAGCTGTAGCGGAATGATGGATACGCATCAAAACTGCATGGAAGACAAGTGATCTTCATATGTGAGGGGAATGCCACTCTGCTTACTTCCAACGATGGTCAGACGACAGTAAACCCATGAATTGCCCCTTCTGAAATTTTCACAGGAGCAAACTGACTCAAGAGTTATCCTCTATGTGAATTACGCGAGGAGTAGGAATTACCGATTCGTTCGTGTGAAGAGCCCAGATTCAACTTCTTCGTTCTTCTGCACTATGCTGCATCAATTGGAGACATCACCATCTTGTTTGACACTGGTGTAGGAAATAAGCAAATATTGATTGATGTCAGCAAACTAGCACTTGATCTCCGCCAAGACAAATGTACGGCTCTGATGGTTCTGCATGCTTTCAGTGGATGTGACAGCACTAGTGCTTTCCGAGGGATTGACAAACTCAAACCAGTGAAAACTCTACTGAAGATTCCTAAATACATTCATGTACTCAAGAAGCTGGGAGATACATGGGACGTACCTGAAGAAAGGATTGATGAGCTGGACAGCTTCACTTGTGCTGTGTATGGTAGAGCATCAAAGGTGTCAAAAGTTGATGATTTCAGGCTAATTCGTATCAATGAGCTCTGTGCCAAGGATAACCGTGTTATTCCTTCAGGTAATGTTGGCATGACCAATCTACTACCATGCAAGCGCAGTCTCACCCAGCACGTCAGAAGAGTCAACTATCAAGTTGGCATATGGAAGAGAGCACATATTCCTGAGCCGGACGTCCCCAGGGTTAGCAGAAACCATGGCTGGAACATCAGTAATGGAAGCATTGAGCCACTCTGGTATGATGGAGATGTGCTGCCACGTGAACTGGCTGATATAGCTCAGGTAGACCCCGACCACACTGATAGTGATGACGAGTCTGACATGGACATGTGTGATGGGATGGAACTATATGCTGCAGTGACAGTGATTATGACTGAGCATCAAAATGTGACTAATTGGTTATGTAGCTACCAAGAACAAGAATAAGAAGTTTAATTTTTACCAAAAAAATATAATAATAACACAATAAACATGTCAGGTATATGCATTACCACAAATAAAATAAATATGCATATATATTAGACACCATTTCTTAAAGGCAGAAATAATAAGTGATTAAAGCAGAAAAATATACCTTTTGTTTTACGACACACAAGGGGGTCAGTGGCTCCCACTAAGACATACTGTCGCTATCATGGGAGCCAGGTAGTTATAACCAATTGTAATAACTTTTGTTAACATTATATTGTCCTTTATATCTTACATATCGGCTGATATATTTAAATATGTGCATATACTACCAATGTTTGGCAAGTGACCGTACATCAACCTAGATAGTGTATGTCATTGCATACAATTAAGATGTGAATAACTTTGTGGCATCTAACTACATTTTGTTTTATCAATGTCTAGCATCTAAATGAATGTCATACATACGTAATTCGCTTTAAACTGAATTATCATATTGTGAGATACTGGCTTTCGATTTGTCTGTACTTTTGACATTTGCCACATCTTAACTCACGCGTTTTGGATACCATACCAAGCTAATATACATGTGCATTATATGAAATATGTACTGCTTTGTTTTATGCATCTGAAATTAATCTGGCGTAACTGTATACATGAAAACACACACGTATTCTATATTATGTTGACATGTATGCCAGTTATGACTATCCATGGTTATCTTTGCGTTACGCCTCTTGATCCGTGACACTACGGTTATCTTTGAAGCATCATATATAATCCATTTGTAATGACAGAAAGACAATTCTGGTATCAATTGAAAGATATGATGCAGAGTGTTATGTATTATTATTTTGATCTTAAAGAGGCCATGACATCAATGGAAATTGACAGATTTGATAAAAATAATGATGTCATCTATGCGGTCACGAGTGAGAATAGGGTAGAGTTATTCTATGCTAATTAGGGCACATGCCATAATAGTAAATATATATTGAATGCTATTATAATGATCAGCAGATGAAAACCTTCAATTTGACTTATTATAAATACATATTGAGACACATAATTATGACTATGCAATGACGATTGTGGTGTCGGTGATTAAATACCGCGCGACATTGTCGACAAATACGATATTTCAGGGTACCATCCAAGATAGGTTGGAAATGGGTAGTGAGACCCAACTTTTTTACTGTTACCACTTGAAATCATCTTCAAGGGACCCCAAAGCTTAAAAACATGGTAGAGTTGTGGAGGGTGCACAAGGGCATATCTGGCCCATGGCCTATTTGACTCGTTAACTGTTTTGTGTTTCTATGTATATCCAGGAGAACACAACAGGCTAAGCCAGATCACCATATCAGTTTTACTTCCAATATGCTATGAATACCACCATTCGGCGGCCATTTTGTTTATTACAAAAAAATGTCATAAATTGTTTACTCAATAATAGCTTTTCTACAGCTAGGATGCAAAATAATTATATTAATTATGCATTAAAAAAAGTGTCCTATCTAGCTGCCATACCTCCCCTTAAGCCGGTGGAGGCAAGATTAGCGGCTTGGCGGACTTCATAATATTCATGAAGTAATGACGCACTGTAGTGCGGTGCAGTAAGTGTAAGCTTCAGCCGCCAGCAAGCTCCCTTTTTGGAGTAAAAAGGGAGCCGAGCGCGTAAGTCTCCTCTGCTGGTATATATAGCCTCTCCACAAACAAGACCATAGCACAACCTCCTTGTGGTGCATTACGGATACTGAGTACCCTGTGGCCCATGCAAATGCGCTGGGGATCGGGGAGCAGGCTGGTCCCCTCAGGTGCAGTATGCTGGGCCCACCGGTGTGTGGACATGTCCCAACGCTCACCAATCCAACCTCCAGCTATGGGTAAATAGCAATGAGCAGACTGGGCTCACTGGCCTTGGATGGCAACCAGTCTAGGAGACGTAAAATTCTTATCATAAATCCCCACTGCCTTGTGGGAGTCTCGGGAGAGACAAAGGCTATGGGATTAAAACCCAGAAAGAAAATCCGGAGTGGAGCCCTGAAGGCGGCCATATATCATCCGCATGACATCTTCCGACAGCTCCTGCATCCAAACTTGTGCCAAATGTCGCGCTTTGCACTCCTTTGGATCCCACTAACTAGGCTGAGAGGGGGTTCTTGCCGCTTGGGCAACCCAGGACCCCCATACATTTTGCCCAAGCATGCGCCATGGAGAGTGTACTCCATAGTCGACTCGACGCGACTGTACAACACGGAAGGCAGCAGTTACGGGTTATAAGTCCAACTCGATTGACGTAGAGAACGGACGCCACGGGATGCCTTCGACGGTGGGAGAGATCATCGCATCTCACGGAACAGCTACCGCCCGCCTCAAACCGGGCAGCCCCCGGTCAGTAAAGATGCTGCCCGCCACTGTCCAAATGCTTCAATGGGTGCTTGAAGCTTAGCGTTCTCACTGACAAGTGGACTGAAATACTGCACCAGGCAAAACAAAGAAAAATGTCAAGAACGTACCAGCCCTTCGAATCGCAAGCTGGAATGTCAGGACCATATGTCCTGGCCTGTCGGAAGACCTCACGCATATTACGCGGACACACGGCTGTTATCGACAGAGAGCTCAGCAGACTAAATATTGACATTGCATCTTTTCAACAGACACGCCTCGCTGCAAACGCTTCGTTGCGGAAGAAAGATTACACCTTCTTCTGGCAAGGAAAACAACCCAATGAAACCCGCTTACATGGAGTGGGTTTTATTGTCAAGAACTCCCTTCTGATCGAGCACAATTGAACCACCAACAAATGACTCAAAATCCTTCCGTCTGTTTACTGAATCAGGCAAAGTGAACTTGCTGAGCATATATATGCGCCAACATTCTGTTCCCCACCGGAAGTCAACGACCTGTTCTACGAACAACTCCACTCTATCGATCATTCCCCACTCTGAACATATGTTCTTGTTGGGAGATTCCAATGCTAGGGTCGGTGACGACCACAATTCATGGTCAACCTGTCTTGGTCACTACAGCACTGGGAACATGAATGTAAGCGGACAGCGACTACTTGAGCTGTGCTCTTATCACAACCTCTGCATCACCAACACGTTCTTCCAAACTAAACCTCGCCAGAGAGTCTCATGGAAACATCCGCGATCCCTTCGCTGGCACCAATTGGACCTCATCACTACCAGGCGGACTTCTCTCAACAATGTGCTCATCACACGCAGCTTTCACATAGCGGACTGCGACAGTGACCACGCCCTGGTATGCAGCAAGGTTAAACTCAGGCCAAAGAAAATTCATCATTCCAAGCAGAAGTTTCAACCTCGTATCAACGCTGCCTATACCTCAGTTCCATCGCTGACTGAAAGGTACCGAAATTCCCTCGATCAGGCTCTGCATCGCACACCAGGAGGAGGTATGGAAGCCAAATGGTCATACATCAGAGACAGCATCTACACAGCCGCTTTGACAACTTTCGGTAAACAGAGAAAAAGCAGCGCAGACTGGTTTGAGACCCACATATCCGACATGGATCCCGCCATTGAAGCAAAACGCACAGCACTGTTGAACTACAAAAAGAACCCCAACGCAGCCACACGTGCTGCTCTCAGAACAGCTAGATCTACAACGAAAAGGACAGGTAGGAAATACGCCAATGACTATGCAAAGTATTCAGTTGTCATCCGACACTGGCCCCACTGAAGAGCAAAACAAGAGAAACCACCACAGAACGAAACAAGCAGATGGACCGATGGGTTGAACACTATCTATACCTCTACTCCAGGGAAAATGTTGTCACCGAGGCTGCCATAAATGCAGCTGAATCTTTGCCCGTCATGCATGAGCTAGATGAAAAAACTGGTGAACATAATCATAGCCTTCCACGACAACATGGAATCCACAGTGCGGTATGAAGGAGCAAATTCGAAAGGTTTCCCCATCAAGAGCGGGGTTAAACAGGACTGCGTGCTTGCACCGACCCTATTCGGCATCTACTTCTCAATGGTACTATCGCACGCTTTCTGAACCTCTGAAGATGGAATCTACATTCACACCAGATCAGACGGTAAGCTCTTCAGTCTGGCCCGTCTGAAAGCAAAAACCAGGATCCACAAATGCCTCACTCGAGAAATTCTTTTTGCTGATGATTCTGCACTTACATCCCACACTGCAGAAAGCCTCCTGAGAATGACATACATGTTTGCTGATGCCTGCAAAGAATTTGCTCCATCCATCAACATCAATGAGCACACCTTAGAAGTTGTTCAAGACTTCACCTACCTGGGCTCAACTATCACCAGCAACCTTGCCATTGATGCTGGGATCAACAAACGTGTAGGTAAAGTTTCTTCTGCAATGTCCAGGCTGACCACGAGGGTATGGGAAAACGGCGCACTCATACTGAACACCAGGGTTCAAGTGTATAAGCGCACCAGTTTTGCCATCGAACTACGTATGCAGAAGTGTGCAAAGGACTGTCACTCAATGATTGGCCTGCATAGTCACAGCAGACGCTGCCCCACCAGTCATTGACTCTTCAGGCGCGGAACTTATTATCCTTCGGGACAGGGAGGCCTATTACTAATGACGCGTAACTTCGCTCGTGCTCCGTCGGCGACGAAGTGGTCATTGTTTCGCAGGGAGATGAAGGTGAGCATTTCCCCACAAAAGTGAAATATAAATATTACAATCTTACGCGTATTTAGTTACATTACTCCCAAGATGGACAATATAAATATTGAACAAGTTAAAGAACTTAATTTCTTTAATTATTGATACAAATTTGAACTGGAAAAAACATACTGAAAACATTCAAATGCCTGTTCTAAAAAGATTGCAATTTTAAATCAATTGAAACATGTGTTACCTCTACAAGTTAAAATACTGTTATGTAATTCATTAATTTTACCATACATTTTACCGTATCATGGCATGGGGTTTTCAATCACATAAAACAATAAAACTTAAAAAAAAGCTTTACTAATTATTACCTTAAGTAATTACAATTCTCACACAGAGCCACTATATAACAATCTCAACATGTTAAAAACAGACGACATTCTTAAAGTACAACAGTTAAAATGTTATTATAAATACTTACACAACGAGTTACCAGTTTATTTACAAAACTGGATGATAGTTTTTAACTATGACATACATAATTATGATACACGAATTAAGAATGAATTATACACTTATAAAGCTAAACATTAATATACAAAGAAATGTCTTAGGTATAACTTGCCACTTTTAGTTTTTTTTTATATTCCTGATATAGTTAAAGAAAAGCTTAATACACACCGTTTAGAGGGATTTGCCAAGTACGTTAAACTTAATTTTGTACAAAATAATCAAACTACATACATGTACAAGGCAAAATTGCTATATATGTAAGCAATACTAAACATTACAACCATCTGTCAACACACACACACACACACACACACACACACACACACACACACACACACACACACACACACACAAAAACACACAAACACGCGCACGCGCACGCACACACGCACATACACACGCACACGCACGCACACACACACACATTTGAAAACATTGAATAACACGTGTAGAAGTAGTTGAAGTTTTGACATAAAGCTGTCGCCTTCTTAAAATTCATGCCAAGATTAAACACTCCATGGACACATTCGTTGTACTAATGAATATTTATATAGTTTTGATGATGGACCTGTAATGGAATTTAAGGGCGACTTAGGTGATTTATTGTGAATTAATTTATGTAGCACCACGTAATGCATATTTGTATCTATCGTGTACAATTAATTAATGCATTAGGTTGATATGCGTTATCTGTCTGTCCAAGTTGACGAGTATGAACTATACTATGTCTATGGTAGTTATTTGTAACATTATCAGAATGAAGCCTGACGACTAGAGAATACGACGTTGCCATGGATGTAGTGGTTTATCCGTGCACAAAAAAAGAAAACAGTCACAATATTAATTATCAATAAAACTTTAAGGTTAGGATATTGGTTTATTAAAAAAAAAAAAATCTTGCTCAATTTTTAAAATGTTATAATATTATACTTTGGTGTATACTAACGAGTCTGACTTGTGTTATTATGTTGTTTATGCATTTATTTGTTTTTAAAATAATAATTGAAAAATACATTTTAATGCAATTTGGTCTTGTCGGTCATCTTTATCAGCCATTTTCTCAGTTTCATCCATTTTTCACGAAAAACGCTAAAACTTGAATTCCTTACAAGATGCTGCAATGAAATCTGGTACATGTCTTGCCTTCGATAGTATCCTCACAATATTGGGGGGTTTCAACAAATATTATTACTTTCTGAAATATTCACTTTCTTAGGTAGTGTTTCTGGAAGATGGGAGAAAGTATAAAAAAACAAATACGTGTTTTTCAAAAGTTCCCATTTTTATTTGTAATATAATTGACATACTTTGCTTAAAGTATGATAGGCATAGCTGTAATTTTTCAGACAAGTAAGAATTAGAAACTACCTCTTAGTTTGTTCATCAACGGTCAAACACTTTGTTGTCATGGCAACCATACTGTTGCTGTTTATGAAATCGCACCGCATATGTCATAGTTGGATTGCCGGATTTATGAGCTTTCTAAAAATGCGTAGGTTTGCATACGTATCACGTATATCTAACCAATAGCAAGCCACCAAAGATAACCACCTTCATTTGTGCAAAAACAAAAAGTATTCTAACCTTAATGGAGAAATGGAAATATGAATGTTTCCAGCAGAATTGGAATGTTAAGCGTCAAGACTTCTATTCAATTCATTTATTTACTTCATACCAAAATACACATGGCGATACTTATATTGGTCCATATATATTCATACACATATAACGGTTAACAAGCTGATATTAATAGTAGAAAGCATGTTATAAATATAATTTAAAAAAAAGTAGTACATATAATATGACCTATGTATTTGACACTAGGTGTACTAATTTAATTTAGCTTAGATGCAAGGAGGCATAAATTCTTGTCAGTATGAAGCTTTTCTCATGGTTAAATTGAATTTCATGACCATAACTTTCACAAAATAATAACAACTCCCCCAGGCTTACACTGGAGGAGTAGAACATCACCAGCTCATCTACAAGGATGTGTTAACATTTTGGGTACATTTTCTTAAGAATGACACATTTATCACAGCAAAGGATACAAAAGTATTGAAACGTCATACTGTTTGAAAAGGGTGTAGGCTCTAGTGAAGCGCGTACTAAACTTCTAAACGCGCGATGCACGTAGGCCTATAGGTCATGTAGATCGATATACACAATTTATATCGATACAAAGGCGGTGCCTACATTAGACCACTTACTCTAAACACTTCGCTCCAGTTCATAAGTATTATCAAATTTAATGTTCTTTAATATTTGCTAAAAATTCAACATTCTACTTCGCAAATAGGCGCCCAACGAAAAACAAACGTACGTACGCGCGCATTCGTTTTTATTTTTGGACGGACCAATGATTAGCAAATGGGGCGTGGCTTAAAAGCGCCTGTTAGTTGTTCATAAGTGAATCACAAACGCGCCCACGGGAAACGTGCTGAACCGCTGAATTTCCGGCGAAAATCGCCAACAGCCCACCCCCCACCCCTCTCCCCGTCTTCCGATGTCAAGATCTGGGACAACACGCCGAGACAGCGCGACACGGGAATCGTGCTGAACCGCTGATGAATCTCCCGTATTCAACAAAAAAGCTGGCAGGTATATATAATAACTGAAATACTTAACCTTTATGCCAAAGTTCCACAAACCCTGGCCCGGCTAACCCGCGAGACCAGAATTTGAAATGGTCAAGAACAGTAGAAAATGGTTATGTTCTGTCATGCAATGGAGTTCGTTGGGTGAGCCGTGGAACGGTTCTGGCGAGATATATATGAGACGAGATATATGCGGGCCGATTTCTTATTTGGATGATGCTGATCGGGTTTCGAATTCACTTTCGCCTTCTGTACCTGCCCATTTTTTTCTTTAAATCTGGGAGATTTTCATCATCGGCCCAGCACGCTTCCCGTGTCGCGCTGTGTCTTCAATTTTGACATCGGAAGACGGGCCGGTCGGGGGGGGAATGCTGTTGAATATTTGTCACAGCCGCGCCTCCGTATTTTTTGCCGCTGCGCCGCCGTAACTTCAGCTTTTCCGCTGACTCGGCTCGGCTTGACTCATGCCATCCGAAGACGGGAGGAGCCGTTGGAGATTTTCAGTGGAAGTCCGGGAGATTTGCCTGTATCTCGATCGGGAGACCGGGGTCGAGACACACCCAAAATGCGGGAGACTCCCCGATTTTCCGGGAGATTTGGCAAGTAATCGTTCTGACAATCGTTTTCTGACATTGGAACACGTTATGCTGTCTCAAGGAAAACCAAAACTGACTAACAATGAGTAGAAGCGGTGGCCGTTTTGACAAAAAAATGCTACCCTTCAAAATCCATGCCGAGAACGACAGCGTTTTAACATTTTAAGAAAACTTCACTGGATAATAATGCAGTGAAGACGATGCGCTTATCGTGGATGCTACTATGAAAGACAACCTCATTGATTAGCGATAAAAATGTCCATTTTCAGCATTGCTTGAGGCAGCGCAGAAATGGTTGCTACTTTTTTGCAGCATTTGATTGAGCCAATTGGAATTCCCAACGATGAATCACCAAAAACACGGTCACAGGAACGTATCCAGAGAGGGTAGTCGATCGGGGGGGGGGGCAAAAGGTGGGTGCATGGGTGTGGGGGTTGTTGTTGAATTTATTTCGCCACCGCGCCGCCGTACCTTTAACTCTCCTTCAACTTCTCCGCTGTCTCTGAATTTTTTCGCCGCCGCATCGCCATGACTTCAGCTTATTGTAACCTAAACGGGGGCACATTCCAAAGGTCTAGGGGGCACGTGCACCCCATGCCCCTGGATCCGCCTATGCTCCGATATCGTTTGAAGTTATTTTTCCGACTTGCAATATCTCTAGGAAGTATAGCGAGTTTAATTTTAAGAAGAATAATAGGCAGCGTGATTATTTTAGATGTTGCTTTTTACATGGCGTTTAAATTGTGTGATTTATTAAATTTATTGTTAGATGTGGTTCAGGGTAGCGCATGCCACATTCTTCACTACCATCTATGAAAAGCTATGATTATTATATTTTATGTCTTACCTAAATTTGGACCCACAGAGAGAAACTGGACAAAATTTGGCCCACCAAACAAACGTTTGCCGAATTGTACGTATTCTATGCGCTTGCTAAAAATGGTGTACGTAGTTCATAGGCCTAAAATTATATTGTGAACATCACGTCAACTATTTTTGTATGGCGACCGGCGCCGCCTGAAAATCATATTTGTCTTAAGACTTGTTTTTGAAGTTTATTACACCAGCCATATTTGGTAACAAACCACACTGTTTTGTTGTAAAAATACATCAAATAAAAGTTTCTAATGCTAATCCTGCCAACTTTTTTTGAAATCTGGGAGATTCATCAGCGGTTCAGCACTCTTCCCGTGTCTCACTGTCTCGTCAGGCTGTCTCTGAACTTTACATCGGAAAACGGGGGGGGGGGGCTGTGGAAGATTTTTCGCTGGAAATTCTGCGGTTCAGCACGTCTCAATTAGCACTTCTCTCGTGGTGTCGCGCTGTCTCGAAGACGATGTGGTGGGGCTGTTGGAGATTTTCAGGGAAAGTCCTGGAGATTTGTCTGTATTCCGGGAGACCTGGATATACACTCCCTGAAATTCCGGGAGAGTTTGGCAGTTATATACAGTTGTAATTCCATAATAATAACTTACCTTTAATATGCTATCTGAATGCTACCAATAGTATTACCTTTGGAAAATGACAATTCAGTATACAACTGAATGGGGTTATTCTTGCTTTATTTAAAATACTCAATTCCAAATAATAGCACGTGTTCTGCATTACACATTTTCACGCAGTCTACACCAAACATAATTCACAGTATCTTTTATTTTGTATCCGAAAAGCACTATTGCTTACAAAATGTCTTGCTTAATTGGTGTATATAGTGTCAAACATATGTAATTTCGGGGTGTATTCGTGTAGCTTTATTTGGCATCAGAACTGGGTCTTGAAGGACGAGGAAGGCGTACAACAATAAATCCTTTACGATTTCTCCATTGTCGGCATTTACAGGTCACCTAATAGCATGGCATGTTGGAGAACGAAGTCATCAGCACTCTGATTGGCGAGATATATGTATGTTTTCCTTGATGGATATTGACTGGCATAGCCATTTTTGTGTGGCGTGCACCGAAAAATATGATTTGTTTCAACACCTATTGGTGGTGTTTATTACGACACGCGCTACCACTGATAACAAATTACGTTGTTTTTTACTACGAGTATGATAATACATAAATGGAAAGTTTGGAAAGCGTCTGAATGCTTCCAGTACTATTACCTTTGGCAAAACAATACAGCAATACGGCTATACTTGCTTTCACAACAAATTCCCTATATTCAAAATTATGGCATGTTTTCTGCACTATATCTTTTACACGAAATAGACCAGACATCATTGGCTATATATGTTTAATTGGTAAGAAAACATACCTATCGTTTACCAGGTATCGTGCCTGATGTATATACAAGACATATAATTATATAACATATATATATATATATATATACAGTGTCCATTTCATTGGTGAATAATTGTGAAAATGGAACGTATTGTAATTATACCATTTGGGTGTAGTAATAAATATAATTATATCATTGTTTCAACACTACCAATAACTTATTATAACGTGTTTTGCATTTCAGTTGATACAATATCACCAAAATATCTTAATACATATTACTGTATATTTTCTGGTGGGTTTTCTTAGCATCAACACTGAATCTTGAAGGATGTTGGAGACAATACCAACATCTTCACGATTTCTATGTAGTCGACATATGGAGGACGCAACATTAATTTAATTGTTGAAGAAATTCACGCCAATCTGAATGTAGAAATTTGCATATTTTGGTGGCTTCTGTGTCTTTCTTGTTGGAAAGATTGCTCAATCACTTTTACATATAAATATGCATATATACACACCCAGACATTGGTTGAACTCTGTTGCGCAAACGGAATTCTATAGGGGGTGAAATAATTAATCTATACAAGCTGAAATAGACGTTAAATAAACCCATTGACCATATACCAGGGAGGCTCATATGAAAGCAACTTTTTTAGTTTTAATAGGAGTCTCCCATATCCAAGTTGTTCATTCAATATGACACCCATTTGAAATCTCGCATTGTTACTGTTATACCTTAATGTACACTACTATGAATAAACAACACTGTCTGTTTGTCTGTCGTAATTTTCTTTTTATTATTATGGCCAAATAAGTAAAACGGGAAGTTGTTTTGACAGAAAATAAAACCAAAAAGAAATGCGCTACGACGTAATAAATTTGTTAGCCTATGTTATGGGACATATTTTGAACCAGGACATCAAATTTCTGGAGGCAGTTCGGCAGGATGTGAGCATGACAGCAAACCACGCACACGGTTCGATTGTTCAACAATCGAACAGGGCGCGTGGCGCGATCGGGTTGCGTTTCGAGATCGGGGCGCTCGCAGACTCTCTAACATTCCTATTGTCTTCTTTTGCGTGTGTAGATGAAACATAATTTTATTTTTGGCAACAACTAACACGGACGGATTATCTCCCATGTAATGTTTTGAACAAATTTATGATTGAACAAAAACGTAGTAGCTTGTCTGTGACATGAAATATTGTAACGGATTTGCTTTTCAAGTAATAAAGTTTCAGTGTTCAACTTTGAGCCTATGGTAGTTTAGCCTTTTCCATTCACTTCTTAAGTTATATATTCATATGAGACCAAGGAAGAAGTAGTATTTACATAACATCCACTATCCTGTTGTAACGTAGGTCCACCATACAGAGTGAAAGGGTGTTAACCCTTTACTGTAACTGTGTATGGTGGACCTACGTTGCAACAGGATGTTGGTTCTTCCTTGGTTACCCCCTAAATACACACCCAATTCAACAATGGAAATAATATATTTAAATTCACATTAGATAAACTAAATGTTTTAGTGTTGCAAATGGCCATCACTTAGTTTTTTTAATATTCAAACACATTTAAGTTAATAAGGAAATATATAATCTAAATTGTCTACTTTTTCATATTCATCCATCACTAAGTAATATTAATGTCTCCATCACTAAGCTGTTATGCATGGATAACTGGGAAAATTACCAGCAAACATGTAACACTTAATTCTCAGTGTAGGCAATCAAATAACAACAAAACAGTATTCTAGTAAAATACAATGACAACAGTTTATTTACTGCAGTTCAGAATACATATCACAATACAGCTGGTATAATACACCATTCCCTCTTTCCTACGTCGAATCTACAACCCGTCAGAATAGACACATAATCACAAGTTTCAATGCAGGACGCAATTCTTCTCAAATGTCACTGACTTTGTAAGTCAAAAGTCTTTTGTAACACGTACAACTATAACATAACTTGCAGATTATGCAAGTTATTGCAAATTGTAACGCATAAGTTACACAACTCTTACATGAACATTGGCTACTGCATTCATCTATTCCACAAAAACCTTGATATGCATCACTCTTTTCATGCTCATTAGCCACTTGATTAGTAGTGAAATTGACACTACCATGCCAGCTCAAGCCTGTTCTAAACAATACGTCTGATTTTCTACGACTTTCTCAAACATAAACTGTTGGATTTAAGAGTTAACATTCCCTAAACCGACTAGCATTTAATTGTAAGTAGCACTTGACTTCGCGATTAGAAATGGGACAAAGCAGATTACGGTATATCTAGTTGTGGAAACTATTACTGCTATTGTCTTCAATTAGCAACAACTGCTCAGTTATATACACACTGGACAGGGGGATTAGGCATATAATTAGGTGGGTCCACCATAGATGTACTAATGGCAAGGTTTGTTTCTGTTCATGTTGATATTTTTTTAATGTATACTGTATTGAAACCAGTAAAGGAATAGGTAATTATCGGCATCGTAGTATGATAAACCTCATCTCTATCAAACCAATATGATATACAAATGACAGACTGCTAAACACATTGCAGACTTCTGTCATAAACACTTACAAATATTTCATGAATGGAGAGATCAAATAAATATATGTGTAGTTTAAATTTTACAAGGTATTATAACTACTTTTGTGAAAATTTAAAAAAACATTTGGTTAAGTCTAAGTGCCGCTGGTCAGAATAATGTCTCAGATAGGTTTTGGTACAATAGTTCTGGTACAATAATTTTATAATTATTCCATTCAGTCACTCTTTAGATGCCTTTCTCACCTCTCACCTTCTTGAAGGTCACATCAACATCTGTGGTGATCAATGTTCTTTTTCATGTAAACTTGTAATACTCTTTATTCATTTTGCTGCAAATATTATGGACTACCAATAGGCTTATTAACACTGACTTTGAAGTATAACCTGACCTAACTGGCTAACATATGCAGATGTGTCATCATAAACCGATGAACATTTGGACATCCATGAAGTGTGATATAGCAGCCAATAAAGAAATATTTTTAAAATTAACCTTAGATGTTACACATCACAGGAAATACAAACTGACCATTTTATATATATCCTCCAGGGATATTATAAAAGTTATTTAAATATAAAGATTAACAGTATTTGAACTATGAGAGTTCAAAGTTCTTGTAGAAGGCAAGTTTACAGCAACAAGCTAGAGCCATCACATCATTATATGATAGAGCAATAGCATTAAAACTACAAAAACCCTGTAGAATATTTCAAGCCCTCCAGTTTATATAACAATCAATGTTTCAAAGTGCCTCAGATTCTAAATGAGAGGCATTTAAGCAGAAAGTTGCCCAAAGGTGCAGATAGATTTCTACATATAACAGAACACTATGTTCTAATGACAATGAGAGATGATGTGCGGATGTACAAATTACAACTTCACAATTCACAACACAGACACAACACTTCACACTGACAGAAACAGGTATCATAAATCACAATAGTTTTACACGAAAAATCACTGTTCAAGCTACTTTTTTTTTCGGTCACAGACATATTGTATATATAATTTTTTTAATGACTGAACATTTAAAGAAATAACCTGTTAAGACATTCAATTGACCCAATTTCATTTTTGCAAAGCTTGTCAATAGAAAGGCATTGAATTAATATTATATGTGGCAAGTAAAGGGATATCTCAGTTTATATGTCAACAGATACAGCCACATTTTTTTTAAATCAAAAGACTACAATGAAATCAACTCCAACATTTTGACAAATCATAGCATCATTTAACATTTATTTGCAATAGAATATTTTTACTGGCACTTTCAGAAATGGAAAGTACGTTTCCTACAAATTAAAATATGTGAGTTTTCAATTCATGCCGGAAACACGGGAATCTCTTGTGTATTTACATAAGTTATAAAAATAAAAGACTGTGTGTTATATGTACTATCACAAAGTTCTGTGGAAATACTTGTATTGATAGAAATGAGAAAGTGGTTAAATGTTTATATATATATAAATATATATATATATAATACACACACACATATATATATATATCCACTACATATGTATATATGTATGTACTCTCATTATAAGGACTCCTGAATGAGTCTTGATGTGAGGAAACAAACCTCTATAAAAAGAACAACTTAAAAATCACCGTGTTGGCCTGCAGTGTTATATACCCTGGATACAAGCAAAAAGAAATATTGGTTATATGTAACCTGCCAGTCTAAAATGAGACAGTTCTCGCTTACGTTCATTGTGACCTACGAGCGAAAACACTATTGCACCAATTTTTGAAGGGAGAATGAGTTTTCATCGTAAAACAATCCAGAATAAACAAATACTTCATGTGTTAGTTGTGTAAATGATATAAATGTTATCCAAATGGGTTTACTTTGATGTTTTGTGACATGTATCAATTTTGTTTTAATTGCTGGCAATGTATTAAAGTACAGCCAACAATGAGTGAAAACCAGATAACAATGTGAAAAACATAGATGACTGTAAACTTTGAAGTAGTTTTTCTCAAAACCTTACTTCACAGTTTTGACATTAAAATCGTTGTGTCTCTAGTAATAATGTGAATATAGATCAATTTAGTTTTCAATTTTTTTCCCTCTGAATGTGCTCTATTCAAATATGTAATAAAACACACCATAATTTGTTCCGAGAAGCGTCTCAATTTGGCATGGTAAGTTAGATATGGAAGAGTTCGACAGTTCACAACAAGTTTCTTACAGTGAGAGTCTACCTACTGAACACAAACACTTGTGTGTGTATGTGTGTACATATACATATACTATATTATATTATTATATAGAGAGAAAGGTGAACGCCAGCAGTGGTTACAATGTACTGAGATCAAGAGTGGCGGAGGTTGTAGAACCTAAACTCTGCTTTGTGCTAATAGAATGTCTGCTTCAATGCCAGCTCAGCCCCCCTTCTTTATGTTCTCCTTGACGCAGTGACCCAACGTACAGTCCAGCGAGGACCACACGGTCCTGCGAGGACCACACGATCCTGCGAGGACCACAAGGTCCAGCAAGGACCACACTGTCCAGCGAGGACCACACAGTCCAGCGAGGACCACAAGTTCCAGCGAGGACCATATGATGGGTCACCACAATAGTGATACTCGCCAAAACCAAGCCAGATCAGCAAGTGTTAAAAGCACAAGCGGGCGGGGTGTTTACCCTCCGAGGGTATCACTGGAAGGCGGTTCCAGCCTCATCCTCTTCTGGCAAAACGTTGTCATCATCGTCGTCATCACTGGCATCGTCGTCTTCCTCCAAGTCATCATCATCGGAGGAAGAGCTACGAGCGAGGGATTCTCTACGTTTCTTGTTGTGGCATATCTGAATCGCGGTTGCCGTCGACGTTGTCGCGAAGCTAAAAAATCACAAAAAAAGATACATTATTGAAAGATACCAAAATGCTTGTACTACCGTAACGACCCTATGTATTAGGACACTGTATGTTTTGGGACACCCGATAAAAGTAATTATTTTTATATACCGTATGTTTTGGGACACTTTTGTAAATGTTATTATTTTGTCCATATGTATTGGGACACCAATCAAGACACCAATTTTTCATATTTCTGACGAACATGTACCCACTTTTTTCCCCGATGCAGATGTGTAAATAAACAAAAACAGTGTATCAATAAAACGTTTTACAATTGTAGAGCTGTTCTGATGTAAACAACACAAACTTGGGTGATGTAAATTACTGTAGCATCAGCGATGATGTTTTGACCTTCTCTCAGCTACCAGCCTTTATACATTTAGGAAGTGCCACCATACACATCTAAAATCCTAGTTGCATTCCCCCAATGTTTAGCTGTAATGTACAAAACTGCGTGATCTCTTGACTGTCTGCATTGTCCCAAGACTTGCAGATCATTTCACATATAGTTGACATTTTAATCTGCATATTATGGTCATCCACCAAGATATTAGTTACTAACAATAATAATAATAATAATAATAATCTTTATTGATACATAATGTTAAGTATAGCACAGATGTAGCAGTAATATGAAACATGTATACATTACGTATCAAATGGAACGAAGCAACACATTGCTTGTGTTCCTTATTCATGTCATATATGCAATGAAATCTATGATTCGTGTAAAAAAAAAAAAAAAACATCTTCATAATAAACTAACAATTTATTTAATAATGCATTATACGAGTACCGTAAGTCTGAACATCAGGTACATCTTAACATGACATCATTATGCGAGTACCGTAACACTGAATACCAGGTACATCTTAACATGACAACATTACACGAGTACCGTAACACTGAACACCAGGTACATCTTAACACGACAACATTATACGAGTACCTAACACTGAACACCGGGTACATCTTAACATGACAAAATTACATTAAAGCAGCATTTAGCATATGTTTGCTAGAATTAGACGCTTGGTCCTTTGTTTGAACATATGAATAGATGTACAATATTGTAAATAGTTATTTGTAATAAATGTATTCCAGATTTTAGGACCAACATAAGCCAAAGACAGTTGTCTACAATTAGTCTTGCAGTATGGTATTTTATATGTTACTTCCTGTCTTGTATTATATTTATGTGTGGATATTTGCAGGACAAATACATCATGATATATATCTGGCAACATACCCCTATTATGCTTGTACATTAGAATACAGCATAAATATTTATTTACGTCATAAATATTCATTATTTGATAAGATGTAAATAAAGGCTGCGTATGATCAATAAATCCTACATGACTTATTACACGCAAAACTCGTTTTTGGAGTAAATGAATTTTAGCAAGGTATATATTCGGGGCCCTTCCCCAGACGACATTACAATAAGTAATATATGGGTATATAAACATGTAATACAGGTTTAACAATGATTTGTTATCTAATTTGTTTGTCACCTTTTTTATAATACCAATATTCTTAGAAATTTTATTTGATATATATTTAATGTGTGTGCTCCAATTCAATGTATTATTTATAAGCAAACCCAAAAACTTTATCTCATGTACAGTGTTAATTTGTATGCCGTCTATGCAAATGTTATTACACCTCTCTCTTATACTGATCGTATTACTAAAGGTCACTGTGTGAGTTTTCTGTATATTCAAAGAAAGTTTATTAATGTTAAGCCATAAAGATAGTTTTTTTATTTCAGAGTTCAAAACATTTTCCATTTCATCTATATTGTTGCCTTGTATAAAGATGCTCGTGTCATCAGCAAACATAATGGTAAACGTTGTGTCAGATAAAGTAGATAAATCATTTATATAGATAAGAAAGAGTAAAGGTCCCAGAATTGAACCCTGCGGAACACCACATGTTATGTTTTTAAGGGAAGATTTTGTTCCATAGAATTTTACTCGTTGTTGTCTGTTACTTAAAAAGTTACGAATCCATTGGAGTATATTTCCTCTGATTCCATAATGTGTTAATTTTCTCAATAATATATTATGATTAACGGTATCAAAGGCTTTGGCTAAATCCAGAAATAACCCAATTACGTGCTCTTTGGTATCAATTGCCTTACTAATTTTGTCAATTAGCAGTGAAATAGCCATATCAGTAGAATATCCTTTCCTAAATCCAAATTGGGAATTAGACAAGATGTTATGTTTCATTATGTAATTCATTAATCTATTGTACATTAATCTTTCAAAAACCTTTGAAAATACAGGCAAGACAGAAATAGGCCTGTAATTATTAATTAATGATGTATCGCCATTTTTAAAAACAGGAACTATATCAGCTATTTTTAGTTGATCAGGAACATATCCTTGATCAAATGATAAATTTACAATGTAACTTAAAGGATCAAGTAGGTTGGAGAAGGCCTGTTTGACAATAATAGGTTTTATGCCATCCCATCCAGGACTAGTTTTTAAAATTCTTAATAATTCCCTTTATCTCATCTGGTGTGGTTGGCGACAAATACATTGAATTTTTATAGACTCCTTGGAGGTAGTCATCAGGTCTCTCTGATATGACTGGTATTTTATCAGCCAGTTCTGGACCTATACTTGTAAAATATTCATTAAATGTATCAGCTATGATTTTTTTATTTTTTGTTAATTTACCGTCAATTAGTAATTTGTCATTAGATAAAAATGCTTCCTTCCTTCCTATAATACTCTTTAAGACTATCCAGGTTTTTTTTAAATTACCCTTGTGCTGTTGAAGCTCATGTCGATAGTATTCTCTTTCTGCTACAGTAATAAGACAATTTATTTTATTTCTATATCTTTTATAATTAGTTTCATTGAAGACAGTCGGTTTTTTCAAGTAATACATATACAATTTGTTTTTAGTTCTAATGGAGTGTCGGAGTCCCATAGTAATCCACGGTTTATGTTTTCTTTTCCTAATAGTTGTGTTAGCTAACGGAAATGAATTATTGTATGCAACTAATATCTCATTAATGAATACAGAATAACATTCTTGTGGATCTCTGCATGCATAAACGTCATCCCAGCATATTTTATCTATACTCTCTTTGAATGTAGCAGTAGTCTGCGCATTATATTTTCTAGTCGCTATTGTCATTTCTACCTTTGTGCTATCAGTATGTTTAGTGAGCAAAAATATTGGTAGGTGGTCAGAAATATCTGTATATATTATTCCATGCAATTGATAATTTGCACCAATTAAATCATTGCTGTATATATTATCGATGACAGTGGCAGTTGTTGCTGTTATTCTAGTAGGCTTGCTGATAAGGGGTATAAATGCCTGTTGGAACATTGCATCTATGTAATCTTGAGTTTCCGTGTGACTACCATAATTAAGTAGATTAATGTTAAAGTCACCCATTATGTAACACTGTTTATTATCAACCTTGAGAGTTTGTATAATATTGATAACATGTTCTGTGAAAGCAGTAATGTTTGTATTAGGTGGTCGATAGACAACACCTACAGTTGTTTTGTTATTGCATGTCTTAGACCGAGTCTTGATTTCAATAAAAACGCATTCCAGATATTCAGTTATGACACTCATTTCTGGTAATTCAGTACACTCAAGGGACTTACGAACATATAAGGATACACCACCTCCCTTCTTGGAGGGCCTAGTCAAATGTATACTTTTGTACTCTGGCAATTCATACAGATCAAGATTGTCATTATGTAACCAAGTTTCGCTTAGACCGATGACCGAGAACCTGTTATTGATCAGTGACAAGAAATCACCCAATTTGCTAATGTTCTTTGGCAAGCTACGGATATTTTAATGCATAAGTGAAAACTCTTCATCAGAGATATTATTTCTTGTTATAACTTCATTTATATCATCCTCAAGATAATATTTAGTATTTAAAAAGCTATCTGTTGTGAGTAAATTACAATCGGGATCTATATTCCGCATTGCAGCATTGCCAGTTTCATAATCTTGTACATCACCTAAGGTAGTATTACGTAATTGGCTCATAGTAATGAAATGCAGTATATACATACATATTCACACGGTACACAATAATGCTTCTATAGCTGCATATAACATTTACAGACCGTTTTATAAAAAACAACGTTATGTGACATCTGTTAAGTTGTAGTAGGTTAGTTAGAATACATGATATGTATCGATAACATATAGTAATAAAGTATATATGAATAATTAAATAAGACACGAACCATATGTAGAATACGAAGGTGTCCATGAATGAGTCCATGAATGGTACAGTCCCTATGTGAACAAGCACCATGATAGGCCGACTAGAGATACAAAATATCCACCGTGACTTGGGCCAATGTCCAACGCAATTACAGTGCATTTAGTTCATCATCTCGACTGACGGTTTTGATTGTTCCATTTAGGTCCTTTATGACAATCCTTCCATCATACGACCAACAGTCGAGAATCTTGTGCTGTTTCTTTAATGTCCAGCACAAGAACAGTAGTCTTGCTCTCTTCTGGGTGAGATCTTCCGATATGTAGACATTTGATCGTTTAGTGCGTAGCCGTTTTCGAGCTTTAATGAAGTCATTCTTCGATTTATAGTCTTTGAACTGGACTATTATTTGGCGCGAGTGGTTTTTGTTTGTGGCGGATTTTCTGGGCCCAATCCTATGGGCTCTGTTGATATGGACCATTTTTAATGGCACGTCCATATCGTTAAACAAGTCAGTGATAATCTTATCAATTTGTTCACCGTCTTTGTTTTCAACTATTCCTGTAATGCGCACCGAGGACCGACGGCTGTACTGCTCCAGATTATCAACAGCTTGCTCAAGTTGTTCAATTCGTGCATCCTTGTCTGTCAACTCCTTTTCAAGATTTTCGAGCCTTCTATTTATTTTGTCAGCAACTATTGTAGCAATCCGGGTAGCAAGGGCCGCGATTACGTCATCGTCACTTAGCGCTAGCTTGATTTGTTCTACAAGTTCAACGGTGGTCGAGGTCGGTCTCTTCTTGCTCATTGTTGCTGGTGGTTGTCTGTTACGCAATAGTAGGGTCTAATCACAGGCTAAGCAGCAAACGTTGGCGGTTTTGAGCGTGTCGTGGGCGACAATATGGTTGTTACACGATCCGATATATTTTACCGGCGTGCAAGCTCAAGAAAATATCACAATTTAACACCCACCGCGTTCCTGAGTGTCCACTAGTCGACCTTGTTCACTTCAGCAAAAACACGGGACCTTTCAGAGCATTTCTCTTACATTCTCACCCCCAAATCGAGGAGTGCGAAGAAATCGTGCAGTCTGACCATGGCACACCTCTTACCATGCGGGGTCAAATTGGAATGTAATGGATGGCACCCTATAAATACCACAGGTAGTTCAATGGGGATCACATAACCTTTTGTTGCATTTCTGCAAGTTTATCGTTTATAATTTAATAACAAATGTGTTTCTATATGTGGCAGAGATGGGGGTGGGCGGTAATGTGGATATGGGCGATATTGCAGTCAAATATAATACAACCTGTCATTCAGTAAGTAGTCTTTGAACAAGTGTGGGAAACCGGTACCAGACAGACTAAACATTTCACGTGGCTGAGGATGTAATTATAAGTCTTCCACTTCTTCTTGTCCTTTTTCAACAATTGTATACATCTACAATTTAATAATTATTTAGTTACTTTATTATGTCTGTTGTTGAAATAAATATGTATCAATAATAAGCTACTGAATTATGTCAGTTGTTGTTGAAACAAGTTTCATTAATTCATTTCAATGTCTATTGATGCATTTAGTGATTTTTGCTCATTATATGCATATGTGTGCACATGTATATGTCAGCTACTGTACGTACATTTGATTATAATCTTTACTATGGCATGCTCATGTATTATTAGCTCAATTACTTTGTAAAGGTATTATTATACTATACTATAATTATTATTCAAGGTGGCTCTCTTATTTAAAAACAGAATTGACATATTTCAGAACAACAGTTTATGGTTTGACACAGTTTAAAACCTACAGGCAACTGTCCCGTTTAACAGGGGTCTAGTGGCTTAATGCTGTCTGTTGACACAAGCTACTGCCAATGACCAATTACAGATTAGTCACAGCTTCCATCAAACAATAGCAGGCAGAGAATCTTAGCTCCACAGCTGGGTGTAATACACAACCAGAGCCACCACTGATTCATGGTCAAGTAGATTAGCTCAATGCACCAACTAAGACAATACACAACACTGTGAGTGACAGTGTCCAGAGTGAGGCCTAAGCAGTGTCCTCATTGCTGAATAGATCAATTAAACTTGCCAAGTGGGTGACATTATGCACAAGTGTTCATTAATCCTTAGTGATTATTCAGAACACCAGACTGACCACATACCTAAACAAAGCGAGTATAATAGGTGAAGAACAGGCAGTGTTCAGATAGGGGTATTGGTTGAATTGTATTTGTCTTGACTCAAAAGGCTTTATTGTGTCTTCATCGATTATAAGAAAGCATTTGATTTAGTAGACCGGTCCTCCCTGTGGTCTAAGATAATTTCATGCGGTATTAATGGTATTGTGTTGAAAGTTGTATACAACATGTACAAAAATGCTAAATCATGTATAAATGAGGGCCAGGCTGTGTCAGCCTTCTTCTCATGTGTAGAGGTATGGCAAGGAGAAAACTTGTGTCCTTTGTTATTTGCTATTTACCTGAATAATTTTGAACACTGTTAGTCACAATTATAATGAACTTGACATGGCAGCTGGTTAAATTTACACATATAGTGTATAGCGGAACTATGTCAACTCTTCTAATGGTTGACATTTGGTTGTTTCAGGTGTCAACTATATTGTGAATCTGTAATTATTAGTCTATATTGATACAATTGATTTACACAGTACCATGTCTACACAAGGCATGGCAAGCGTAAACAGAACAGTAGAATGCATTTGATATAAATAAAGTGTAGGATATTTCACTCTATAGTTGTCCAGAATATTAATTTTCTATGTTTGTCACCTACAGGTGACAGAATATTAATTTTCTATGTTTGTCACCTACAGGTTTCTACAGACAATACATCTTTAACCAATAGACACCACAGTCACACCATTTTATAATAATTAAATGAACATCAAAATAAACACAACTTGCAATTATAGAAAATCAATAGTTTTGAAGATACAGTTTAAAAGTGTTAGGCAACTGTTCAGTCTAACAGGGGTCAAGTGTGTCTACTCTGCCTGGGTGCTGTGACCAATTAAAGATTAGTCAAGGTCTCAATGGCCTAGGCTGTAGAGATTAGTCACAGCTTTTGACTTTCTGGCACATTACACAACATCTACTGTTGGGGGTGGTCTCAAGGGCCCTTCTCAAAACCACATCACTAGATAATGTAAACCTTTTGCACTTTGGGGGCCCTTTAGGTGCCCTTAGAATGATTCAATCGAATACAGATTTCTTGTATATAGTGGCAGCACCCTAAGATACATCAATGCAAAATTAGAAAAAAAGTTGCTGAACAGTTTTTGAAAAAATAGGCCAAATGTTACATTTTTACCAGTTTTGGGGTCCTTGGAGGCCCTAGGGAGCCCTTAAAATGATTCAATCAAATACAGATTTCTCGTGCATAGTGGCAGTGCCCCAAGATATGTCTATGCAAAATTAGAGAAAAAGTTGCTGAACGGTTTCTGAGATACAGCAGCTAACGGCAGACGGCGGACGGCGGACGCAGAGTGATGGCAATAGTCCCTTGGACTTTTGGCCAAAGGACTAAAAAATTGTTTTGTAAAGTGCAAAACAATTTGGTTTTGGGCAACAAATACTGGTTTATCTGTCAAACTATTGACGATTTTTTAAGTGGCTGGTCATTGTGCAGAATATGCTGAATGCAACATTCAAAACCTTATCTGCATAGCATAATTACTCCCAGAGATATCCTTTTTCCAAATGCAGAAATTTGAGAAACCTGTGTGAGAAAATGGCCGTCAAAGATTGCATAATGGATTTGATAAATCCATATCGACAAGCTTGATCCATGAATAAAAGTAATTTACAGGTACGTAATAATTATAAAAGTGCATTTCATTGATAGTAAACAAACAAAGCTATTACAATGTTGCAAAAAAAGTTGTGTATTTTTGTAAACAATTCCACCATTTCACCTGGGGTGTCTGGCCATTTACATTCACCACAAGTATACTGTAGTAAGTGCCAATGAAAAAACTCATAAAGATCAAAGCAGTGGGAAAGAGAATGAGACGGACAGGACACATGTAAAGAATGAGCAAAGACAGGTTGTCAAAAAGAGCATGGACAGCAGAAGAGGGCGGCAAATGATGAAGAGGAAGACCAAAGCTGAGATGGAACGATAGCATGGAAAGAGACATTAGTGGGGCAGGTGTGAACAGCCAAGAATGGAAGGTCATTGCAGACAACAGACAGAGGTGGCGGGAAACAACAAGAAAAGCAGTAGAAGTTATTGAGTGACGTGGACCCCCATAAGGAGCAAGGGAGGAAGAAGTGCCAATGTGTATTCACCTGCTCGTGTCTGAGAGGGCCTCCTCAGGTGAATCAAGCCGCTGCGCAGGCTGCGAGCCGAATGAACTCGATCTCTGCAGGTGGCGCACCATTAGCTGATAGAGCGCCTCGCCAAACTTACTTCCCATCTCCTCCAACTCACGTGTCCCCAGGAAGCAGTTCTGTACACAGTCATAACAGTGTCAATGTTACTCATTGCAGAAGGGTACATGTATTGACAGTTTAGCCTGTTTGTTTATTTCTGGCCGCAGCGCACATGACGTAGCTTTGTTACGGTCCAGTGAACATGTATGCATTGTCGACAGTCGCCGATTCGCCGTATTTCTGCTGTTCGCCGTTTCGCCAATCGCTCCACGTGTTATTCTATTTAACCACTGTTTCGCGCACTAAATGTAAGTATAGATAGCATACTTAAGTTGCATTTGTTGTAGTCGCTATAGGACATCGCTAGTTTAGTAATAGCTTCGCTCGTTATCTTGTAACTGTTGGATCATAAATTGTAGCCAAAGTCGGCCCGCTAGAAGCACAGCGCTAGGTCTAGCGCCCATGCAGCCTATCCATTGTCATGCTATGTAGGTCATGTGTTATGCCATGTAGAGCCCATCGCTGCTATGTATTATCCCGTATAATTATATGCTTAGCCAATGTTTGTATCGTATATAGCCTAGTTTTATTTATTCGCATTGTTTTCTTTCTTTGCAGTTCGACTGCATAGCATTGGATAGCATTGCGTTGCGTTACGTTGTGTAGACATATCGTGTTGTATACATGCGTAGATGTGCCGCTATAATAAACCGCAGTACGAAACAGAGCAGTGGTTTTGTTCGAATTAGTACAGTTTGATTACATCTGTGACTGTAATCAATTGTAATTGGTAATGGTACAGCATGTAACTGTACTTGGAACTTATTTTAATGTTGTAATAATTCTTATAGCAATGCATGATACACCAATACTGGGCCAATGATACTTGGTTTATATTTACACAGCAACACTGTACACACATTTTTATAATCATTAGTGTTCAAACTTCAATTTATACATAATCCTTCTCTGAACCACAGACATACTTTGTAGATGCCCTGGCCACAGACACACCTTGTAGATGCCCTGGCCACAGACATACTTTGTAGATGCCCTGGCCACAGACATACTTTGTAGATGCCCTGGCCACAGGCATACCTTGTAGATGCCCTGGCCACAGACATATCTTGTAGATGCCCTGGCCACAGACATACTTTGTAGATGCCCTGGCCACAGACACACCTTGTAGATGCCCTGGCCATAGACATACTTTGTAGATGCCATGGCCACAGACACACCTTGTAGATGCCCTGGCCACAGACATACTTTGTAGATGCCCTGGCCACAGACACACCTTGCAGATGCCCTGGCCATAGACATACTTTGTAGATGCCCTGGCCACAGACACACCTTGTAGATGCCCTGGCCACAGACATACCTTGTAGATGCCCTGGCCACAGATATACCTTGTAGATGCCCTGGCCACAGACATACCTTGTAGATGCCCTGGCCATAGACATACCTTGTAGATGCCCTGGCCACAGACATACCTTGTAGATGCCCTGGTCACAGACATACCTTGTAGATGCCCTGGCCACAGACATACCTTGTAGATGCCCTGGCCACATACATACTTTGTAGATGCCCTGGCCACAGACATACCTTGTAGATGCCCTGGCCACAGACATACCTTGTAGATGCCCTGGCCATAGACATACCTTGTAGATGCCCTGGCCACAGACATACCTTGTAGATGCCCTGGCCACAGACATACTTTGTAGATGCCCTGGCCACAGACATACCTTGTAGATGCCCTGGCCACAGACATACCTTGTAGATGCCCTGGTCACAGATATACCTTGTAGATGCCCTGGTCACAGACATACTTTGTAGATGCCCTGGCCATAGACATACCTTGTAGATGCCCTGGCCACAGACATACCTTGTAGATGCCCTGGCCACAGACATACTTTGTAGATGCCCTGGCCACAGACATACCTTGTAGATGCCCTGGCCACAGACATACCTTGTAGATGCCCTGGTTACAGATATACCTTGTAGATGCCCTGGTCACAGACATACTTTGTAGATGCCCTGGCCATAGACATACCTTGTAGATGCCCTGGCCACAGACATACCTTGTAGATGCCCTGGCCACAGACATACCTTGTAGATGCCCTGGCCACAGACATACCTTGTAGATGCCCTGGTCACAGATATACCTTGTAGATGCCCTGGTCACAGATATACCGTGTAGATGCCCTGGCCACAGACATACCTTGTAGATGCCCTGGTCAGATATACCTTGTAGATGCCCTGGTCACAGATATACCTTGTAGATGCCCTGGTCACAGATATACCTTGTAGATGCCCTGGCCACAGACATACCTTGTAGATGCCCTGGCCACAGACATACCTTGTAGATGCCCTGGCCACAGACATACCTTGTAGATGCCCTGGTCACAGATATACCTTGTAGATGCCCTGGTCACAGATATACCTTGTAGATGCCCTGGTCACAGATATACCTTGTAGATGCCCTGGCCATAGACATACTTTGTAGATGCCCTGGCCATAGACATACCTTGTAGATGCCCTGGCCACAGACATACCTTGTAGATGCCCTGGTCACAGACATACCTTGTAGATGCCCTGGCCATAGACGTACTTTATAGATGCCCTGGCCATAGACGTACCTTGTAGATGCCCTGGCCACAGACATACCTTGTAGATGCCCTGGCCACAGACATACCTTGTAGATGCCTTGGCCACAGACATACCTTGTAGATGCCCTGGTCACAGATATACCTTGTAGATGCCCTGGTCACAGATATACCTTGTAGATGCCCTGGCCACAGACATACCTTGTAGATGCCCTGGCCACAGACATACCTTGTAGATGCCCTGGCCACAGACATACCTTGTAGATGCCCTGGCCACAGACATACCTTGTAGATGCCCTGGTCACAGATATACCTTGTAGATGCCCTGGTCACATATATACCTTGTAGATGCCCTGGCCACAGACATACCTTGTAGATGCCCTGGCCACAGACATACCTTGTAGATGCCCTGGCCACAGACATACCTTGTAGATGCCCTGGTCACAGACATATCTTGTAGATGCCCTGGTCACAGACATATCCTGTAGATGCCCTGGTCACAGATATACCTTGTAGATGCCCTGGCCACAGGCATACCTTGTAGATGCCCTGGCCATAGACATACCTTGTAGATGCCCTGGCCACAGACATACCTTGTAGATGCCCTGGTCACAGACATATCTTGTAGATGCCCTGGTCACAGACATATCCTGTAGATGCCCTGGTCACAGATATACCTTGTAGATGCCCTGGCCACAGGCATACCTTGTAGATGCCCTGGCCATAGACATACCTTGTAGATGCCCTGGCCACAGACATACCTTGTAGATGCCCTGGCCACAGACATACCTTGTAGATGCCCTGGTCACAGATATACCTTGTAGATGCCCTGGTCACAGACATATCCTGTAGATGCCCTGGTCACAGACATACCCTGTAGATGCCCTGATCATGGACATACCACGTAGATGCCCTGGTCACAGACATACCTTGTAGATGCCCTGGTCCCAGCCATACCTTGTAGATGCCCTGGTCACAGTCATATCCTGTAGATGCCCTGGTCACGGACATACCCTGTAGATGCCCTGGTCACAGACATACCTTGTAGATGCCCTGGTCACAGACATATCTTGTAGATGCCCTGGTCACAGACATACTCTGTAGATGCCCTGGTCACAGACATACCTTGTAGATGCCCTGGTCACAGCCGCAGTAGCTGCTTTCCATCGTGTAGCTGCGAGCGATGCCAAACTGACGCCAGACGACGACGCGAGCCGTTGTTTCCTTCGACTTCTCCACAACATAACTACAGCCGCTCAGTGAGAATGCTGGAGCAATGTGCTGAAGGATCCTTGGCAGTATCTGCAACAAGAGAGGGCGTTTGGTCTGTTTTCCTAACACAATATGTCAAACTTCCTCAGAGTCCAAATAACAAGAACCCATGCAAAACATAAAAACTATGTCTACAGTCAGTTCACCAGTTCAAACTTTCACGTTAATTATGTATTTCATATTTTTTCTGTGTGCAAGTTTAATGATAAGTTGGTTATATCAACAACATAATAATAATAATCTGCGCGTGTGCGTGTGTGCATGTGTGTATGTGTGCGAGTGTGCGAGTATGCATGCGTGCATATAATACTTTAATATGTCCAAACATTTGTCAGAATGATAACATTACAAGTATTGCACAATGAAACTCAACTCCAGAGTGAATATGAACTGCAGCTGAAAACAAGACTAAGGAAATTAGACTTGAAGTCACAAAGTTCAGTTTTGTTAGTCGGTCGAAACAAAGCGAGTAAACTTTCATTACCTTGTAGCAGCCGTCATCTATTCTGTTCACATTGCATGCCGCATTCATGGAACAGCCACTGTCTTCACTGAGCCACGACAGATTGCGACTACAGCCGTACAGAAAGACATTCTTCCTACGAGAGTGGCCGTGGTAGTCGCAGTACACCTACAACACAGACAACATGTGGTAGTCGCATTACACATAGAACACAGACATGTGGTAGTCGCAATACACCTACAACACAGACAACATGTGGTAGTCGCAGTACACCTACAACACAGACAACATGTGGTAGTCGCAGTACACCTACAACACAGACAACATGTGGTAATCACAGTACACCTACAACACAGACAACATGTGGTAGTCGCACTACACATAGAAAACAGACATGTGGTAATCACAGTACACCTACAACACAGACAACATGTGGTAGTCGCATTACACATAGAACACAGACATGTGGTAATCACAGTACACCTACAACACAGACAACATGTGGTAGTCGCATTACACATAGAACACAGACATGTGGTAGTCGCAATACACCTACAACACAGACAACATGTGGTAGTCGCAGTACACCTACAACACAGACAACATGTGGTAGTCGCATTACACATAGAACACAGACAACATGTGGTAGTCGCACTACACATAGAACACAGACATGTGGTAGTCACAGTACACCTACAACACAGACAACATGTGGTAATCGCAGTACACCTACAACACAGACAACATGTGGTAGTCGCAGTAAACCTACAACACAGACAACATGTGGTAGTCGCAGTACACCTAGAACACGGACAACATGTGGTAGTCGCAGTACACCTACAACACAGACAACATGTGGTAGTCACAGTACACCAAGAACACAGACAACATGTGGTAGTCGCAGTACACCTACAACACAGACATGTGGTAGTCGCAGTACACCTACAACACAGACAACATGTGGTAGTCACAGTACACCAAGAACACAGACAACATATGGTAGTCGCAGTACACCTACAACACAGACAACATGTGGTAGTCGCAGTACACCTACAACACAGACAACATGTGGTAGTCGCAGTACACCTACAACACAGACAACATGTGGTAGTCGCAGTACACGTAGAACAGACAACATGTGGTAGTCACAGTACACCTAGAACCCGGACATGTGGTAGTCGCAGTACACCTACAACACATACAACATGTAGTAGTCACAGTACACCAAGAACACAGACATGTGGTAGTTCCAGTACACCTAGAACACAGACATGTGGTAGTTACAGTACACCAAGAACACAGACAACATGTGGTAGTTCCAGTACACCAAGAACACAGACAACATGTGGTAGTTCCAGTACACCTAGAACACAGACAACATATGGTAGTTACAGTACACCAAGAACACAGACAACATGTGGTTGTTCCAATACACAAAGAACACAGGCAACATGTGGTAGTTCCAGTACACACAGAACACAGACAACATGTGGTAGTTCCAATACACCAAGAACACAGACAACATGTGGTAGTCACAGTACACCAAGAACACAGACAACATGTGGTAGTCACAGTACACCAAGAACACAGACAACATGTGGTAGTTCCAGTACACCTAGAACACAGACTTGTGGCAGTTCCAGTACACCAAGAACACAGACAACATGTAGTAGTCACAGTACACCAAGAACACAGACAACATGTGGTAGTTCCAGTACACCTAGAACACAGACAACATGTGGTATTCGCAGTACACCTACAACACAGACAACATGTGGTAGTCGCAGTACACCTAGAACACGGACAACATGTGGTAGTCGCAGTACACCTACAACACAGACAACATGTGGTAGTCACAGTACACCAAGAACACAGACAACATGTGGTAGTCGCAGTACACCTACAACACAGATAACATGTGGTAGTCGCAGTACACCTACAACACAGACAACATGTGGTAGTCGCAGTACACCTAGAACACAGACAACATGTGGTAGTCGCAGTACACCTAGAACACAGACAACATGTGGTAGTCACAGTACACCTAGAACACGGACAACATGTGGTAGTCACAGTACACCTACAACACATACATGTGGTAGTCACAGTACACCAAGAACACAGACAACATGTGGTAGTCGCAGTACACCTACAACACGTGGTAGTCACAGTACACCAAGAACACAGACAACATGTGGTAGTCGCAGTACACCTACAACACAGACATGTGGTAGTCGCAGTACACCTAGAACACAGACAACATGTGGTAGTCACAGTACACCAAGAACACAGACAACATGTGTTAGTCACAGTACACCTACAACACAGACAACATGTGGTAGTTCCAGTACACCTACAACACAGACAACATGTGGTAGTTCCAGTACACCTAGAACACAGACAACATGTGGTAGTTACAGTACACCTACAACACAGACAACATGTGGTAGTCGCAGTACACCTACAACACAGACATGTGGTAGTCACAGTACACCAAGAACACAGACATGTGGTAGTCGCAGTATACCTACAACACAGACATGTGGTAGTCGCAGTACACCTAGAACACAGACAACATGTGGTAGTCACAGTACACCAAGAACACAGACAATATGTGGTAGTTCCAGTACACCTAGAACACAGACAACATGTGGTAGTTCCAGTACACCAAGAACACAGACATGTGGTAGTCGCAGTACACCTACAACACAGACATGTGGTAGTCGCAGTACACCTAGAACACAGACAACATGTGGTAGTCAAGGTACACCAAGAACACAGACAACATGTGGTAGTTCCAGTACACCTAGAACACAGACAACATGTGGTAGTCACAGTACATCTAGAACACAGACAACATGTGGTAGTTACAGTAAACCTAGAACACAGACAACATGTGGTAGTTTCAGTACACCAAGAACACAGACAACATGTGGTAGTCACAGTACATCTAGAACACAGACAACATGTGGTAGTCACAGTACACCAAGAACACAGACAACTGTGGTAGTTCCAGTACACCAAGAACACAGACAACATGTGGTAGTTCCAGTACACCAAGAACACAGACAACATGTGGTAGTCACAGTACATCTAGAACACAGACAACATGTGGTAGTTCCAGTACACCAAGAACACAGACATGTGGTAGTCACAGTACATCTAGAACACAGACAACATGTGGTAGTTCCAGTACACCAAGAACACAGACAACATGTGGTAGTCGCAGTACATCTAGAACGCAGACAACATGTGGTAGTCGCAGTACATCTAGAACACAGAAAACATGTGGTAGTCGCAGTACATCTAGAACACAGACAACATGTGGTAGTCGTAGTACATCTAGAACACAGACATGTGGTAGTCGCAGTACATCTAGAACATAGACAACATGTGGTAGTTAAAGGCAGGCTGTCCATTTAGTTTTATTGTAAAATCATTTGATACAGTATATATATGAATTCTAACATATTTACTGATATTCAATGTTTAAAATAATGGCTGAGCTATCATTCAAATCCCCAGGCAATTGCAACAAAGGCCATAATGTGACGAGGGTGTGATGACATGTCACATGATGCACACATCCATCTCATTAGTAGTCAGACCTGAGGCAACGTCTTCGAAAATGGCACGATACTATGAAAACAAACAGTCTCCTCCCAAAACCATTAAATTTTGACCAAAAAGCAGCCGGTGTGATATGATAGATATATTTATACTATATAACATCTTACCAGAGGTGTTTTGTTGATCATGAACATATACTGCAGCAGCCCCTTGCTGTGGAAGATGGTGGGGTGGAGTTTGGGACAGGGCCGCAGCCAACATCGGTTCAAGTCCTCCGCCACCAGGGAACAACGGTGGCTGCGGGGAGAAAACGGTCGACATTTACATCAACGACCCATGCTCCTCTTGATATATCATTTTAATTAACTGTCATATCTTAAAAACTACTTGTTCAATATTGACCAAATTTGTAGTCTACAAAATCTATAAGAAAAGAATGCCAGATATTAAATACTAGTCAATTTGCATAATGGTAACCTTGGAAACCAGATAATTCTTGGAAATTCTGATGGGTGGTTTTGTGGATAGTCCCATGGAAAATTGAATTCATGTTTTCATTTTTGTTATGTATTCTAACAAACAATATATTAAGTTGCGCAATGAAGTAGTTTGGCTGAATGAAGAACAAAACTCTTGGTAAAAACTAAAATTTTAAATATTTGTGTATATTTTCTCTAGTGTACAATAATATTAAAAATTCACTCATCATTGCCTGAAACTAGCTAACATCAACACACGGAGCAACTAAGCAAAGGCAACAGTTTTTATCTAAAACTCGTTCCCGTTGACCATGTAATTTCTGTTGTCGCCAATTGCGGCACTGCATGTAACAAATAATCATTTCCGGCAAAGATCGCTTCCCAGTAAATCAAACACAACACAACTGTGGCGCCCTCTGAAGGATGTCTCACCATTCAATTTGGCGACTGAAGAAATTTAGTAATTCTAAACAAATCCTTTGGTTTTTTTTGAAGCACACTGGTGCAGGGAAGTAAATGTACACAGAAAACAGCAAGTGAGCCTCTGTGCCTTGGAAGATGTCAGTCAGGATGCTACACGAATCATTGATCTACAGCACCTATGGAACATGGATGAAAGAAAACTTACTTTCCATTAATGACCCCATCTGGATTCAGCATGGGGATGACCTTGAAGATGTAAAGTTCTCGCAACGACTGTGCTATGAGCTTGTCACTCAGCAAGAAGTCAATCGTACCTAGGAAGAATCATTTTCCATGGAGATATCTAACTACTTCTGAAAATGTGGATGCAGCCTACAATTCTATACACATTGTTAAACAATATATTGTAATTAGTTATTAATTACTTAAGTCACTATTATATATTCTACATCAAATTCAAAAGGTAAGTTTTGCTTTACATTTTATTTATTTCTAAAAAATCCAAGTGGCAGTAAATGACATAGTATTGGGCAAGCTCGCAAACGATTTACATATTTTTACAACAGCAATAAGTGAATTGTGAAACATCTAGCATGCATTAATTTAATAAAAACAAGCAGACAAACAAATTATCCACATGAGACTACATTTGGTCATAAATATTATGTGAGAACTAGTCAGCTATACGAACCTTTCATTACCCAACTTGCATTGCTCTCTCCAGGATGTACCCGTCCAGTAAGGAAGATGTACGGTCGGTTTTCTGTAAATTAAAAATAACACATTAATAATTAATAGTAACTGGCCAGAAAAAAACATTGCAAAATGCTCCACAATTTAAAGGAATTTGATAAAAATTGCCACATTCACTTATCTTTGCAAAAAACAAACTTATATCATAACAATTTAATTTCAACTTCAGTCCATAAAATTACTCAGGTATTCATAAATCTTTATGAGCAACAAACCTTTACAATTTGCTTAAGCTTCAAAGCAATGAAACGTTAATTAAAAAGCAAACCACAGTTTCACCTAATAAGACTTAGTTTTGTAAACGCCCCAACAGGGCCAATAAATGAGGGCGATTGGCAGAACAATTTGGTGAGGATGACTTAGTTATGCTTGATTTGAAATTCTCCAAGTTTTGAAACGGCCGTAAGTGGACTCACAACATGGAGCCAGTTTCACCAACCTTCCTATGACCTCATAAGCCCACCAGGAGGTGCCACTGGGACCATTTCACCGGTCGTTTTGGAAATAGTGGTCTCTGTGATACTTAAATTTAACAATAGATTATTTTTAATGATGGATTACCCTATATGAGCCCAATGTCTTGACTGACAGTCCGGTATTCTACCACCGCGCTATCGTGTCCCAATCAGGTACTAAACATAGTTCTTATAAGGCACAGAATCCAGTCCTTACGACTGCTCAAAGCACTTTACACTTTACTACCTGGCAGACCTGTTCAATCGAACACCATCTCAACTTCTCTGGGAAGCATTTAGCCACGCTGCAACTAATGCGCAAAGACTATTCGTACACATTTGTCCACCACTGTGTATAGCCAGTTACTCATTCATATAGCTGAGTGAACCGGAACAGTGTGGAGTGAATGAACTTGCCCAATGTTTGACACTCAATTTGGGACGTAAAAGAACCACTGAGGACGACAAGCACCCTGGCAGTGACCACCCTCAGTGCCAGCATAGAAAGGTCGGCTTTGATAATGTTCTGGAAAAGGCCGACTAGTTGATTGAGACCCCATAAGACCATAACATTCTAACCACAATGTATACAGACTAGTCAGTTAGTAGAACATTGCAGAGTGCTGGAAACAACTAGAACATGGCTATACAGGATTCGAACCCGGGTTCTCTCGATCGAGAGTCCGATGCTCTAGCGACTGCACCACTGGCTCCACTTAATAACACTGACACACACACAAATAGCCTTTGTGCATTAATTGCAGTGTGGCTGAATGCTTCCCAGAGAAGTAGAGATGGTATTCGATTGAACTGGTCTGCCAGGGAGTAAAGTGTAAAGCGCACTGAGCAGTCCTGACGACTGGTTACTTACCTTTACTTTTACTTTTTACTTACTGAGGTTGGCAATGCTGGCGTGACTGGAGACGTCGGGCAGGGCTGTGATGGTGAGGAGGGGGAAGTGGTTGCCAGCGAGGGTGTGGCACAGGTTCTGACAGCGGAAGTAGATCTGGCTGCGGTTGTACGTGTTGTCCCACCTATGAATGTGAGTCTGGCAACAGACATGTTAAGCTAGTTTCAAATGTTGATTCAAAATTAATTTTCTTCTTAGTTTCAAATGTTGGCTAAAAATGTGTTTTCTTCCACATTTTAGTAACTTTGTAGATAAACAATAAAGTTTCTCCATTTGTTGTAATTTAATAATTAATATTTTGTATAGGTTTATTCACATTAGCAAGCAATATATTAACATTTCATTTAACCAATAGTAATATTGAATATACAATGTGTATATATATATATATACATTAAATTATATTTATTTAACCAATTAAATAATGTTATATGTATTGTTATATCTTGTTTTTTAATAATAACTATTAGTATAAATGTTATAATATATTTATTTGTTTATTTATCAATTGCACACTGTGTTTTTAATATGTTAAGTTTGGATCTTGCACTTTATACAATAACAAGCTGAATACTATCAACATTATTATGTGATTAATTAGAATCAGCTTAAAATGAAAACACCATTTCCTTTATGGTTTAGTTCGCCTCAAAACTTAATTATCTTCACGCACCAACACAATGTCATAATGTTATTAATAAGTTCTTGTTAGTTTGTTTGCCCCGCCGTCTTCCAAACATACCACAATACGAGCATAAGAGAAGAAAGTGGTAATTACGTGTAAGAAATGTTCTTCAATTAATTTTTTGGTGTGTCATTTATACGTAAACAAATAATTATCACAATTAGTTGAATTGTTAGAAATTAAGATGGGGAGACAGTGTTAAGAGAGATCTTGCAATGGCAGGAAGGAACAGCTGAGAATGGCAGATACCGTATTTGTTCTACTGAACATACAGTGCTGAACAAATATTTGAGAAATATTTCATATTTTGCATTTCAGTAAGCAGACAGGCATGTACACCCATTTTCTGGGGTGTCTGGGTACAGCTGTCTCAGCAGACGCGATACATGCATCCACATGTGAGCAACAAGATACGTGAACACTGTAAAGTCTGATATTTTAGGTGGACCAGTTGTTTCATCACTGATCCTTGAATCTAGTGCGACATTGGTAGAAACTAAACTACAACAATGGACTCAAGAGTCTAGGTTGGCACTGGAGATTGCTGTCAGGGTGTCACACACTGCTAAAAGGGGTGTATGCTAATTAGGGCATGTACGCTTAATAGAAAGAAAACGGTAATTGCAGTGGATCTTGTTAGGTGGGGACAACTGCTCAAATGGACAGAACAAATTAAGTGATATGGCACTCATTACCGAAGGAATCAAGAGGGAAGAAGGACATGTGTGATGTGCCGTACAAGTTCACACTGTAAGGTACATTTCACGAAACTGAGAAGTTAAAATACATTCACAGGGATGAAAGAATCAATTTTCAGTTTTTCCATTATTAAATACAATAAACAATTTACTGCAACTTTTAATAACGCAATTTGGAATTATTATCTTAAAACAGTGTTTTTTTGCGTGTTTTGGATTGAATGGTACGTGATTTGATACAAAAATACCTAACGTTGATGTTAATTCTTCGGGTGGGTTAGTTCAATCACCCACAACTTTGCAAGAAATCTACCTACATGAATAACACTGATATTCACGTACAGTAGGTAAATTTGTTGCGAAGTAAAACTGAAATGCTTCTCTTCAACATGATGGTCACAACTCGACAGCCAAAATGTACGGGCTCGAACCAGCCTCGACTCTTCAGTCAGTCAGTAGTCAGACATACCTGTAACATTGTGTATGTGTACGGGAAATGATAGGCGAGATAGCAGACGTCGTTTTTGTGCGGGAAGGTCACAGAGAAGGTTGTTGTGTAGTACGACTTGCCCTTGACGCCGCCAGTCGTTTCAGCACTGCGCATGAAGTGGTTTTTGTAGTAGCAGATTTTCGAGCCGATGCGCAGCCAATATGGCCGCCCGGCGACCGCTTCCGCCACGGAGAACATTACCGGCTTCATTCCTGCGACCACACGGTGGAGGGCATGAGAACTAATCACCCTATAACATCTCCTTTTTACGTATTTCAGTCAAATTTACCTTTTCTCATTTGCCACATTTCGGCTGACTTCAGCTGAAAGCTGCAGAAACACAACATAATAAAAATCCTTGACTCATTGCTCTATACCATTTGGGGATGCATTAAAAATAAATAGTTATTTAGAGTTATTGACTTTATTCAGTGAACAAATCGAGTGGTGTACAATTGTGCAAGTGGCATCACAGAGATATTAAATTTCTCAGGATATTATTAACTGCTGCATACAACACAATAACTGACGACAGCAGAAGTTAAATGGCCACGGGAACAAGTTTTAAATACTGTAATGGTGATAATTGTGGCCCTTTGTTTCGCCACGGGTGGGTGTGGGCCATCTTCGAAGGCAGGGATGGTGACTATACACTGCCCCTGGCTGATACCCCATGCATAGTGCGGGAGTTTGTTGAATCAGTTGTACAGCAGTACTTTGTCCTATATGTTTCTGTCTCCGCTGGTCTTGCTGTGGGAACCATGAAAATGTCTTTGTGCACAAACACCCTCACCTCACATCAAAGAGCAGTTCTGTGAAATCCCAATATAATGCCAATCACGAGCGACAGAGCAGTACTGTGTATTCAAATTATTACTTCTACTTCCCAAATAAAAATGAGCCAAACACCCTGGCTAACAATATTACTGGCTAAGCTTAACTTCAGCATTTGGCAAGGCGATCTGTCAGGGGGTACCGAGACTGAGGTAATTAGCAGTGCCCCCTGACGTGCGAGGATGGGTGTAAGCTGGCACAGATTATTACTGCGACTCACCAAAGTTGAACTGACTGTTAAGTTTCTCGCAGTTGATGATGTTGAAGCGATAGTCGACGTCTGCCTTCATGTTTCTCACCTCAAAGTAGAACCACTGGTGGTGGTGGTTCGTGTTGATGTCGGGACTCAGGATTAAGTCATACTCCAGTTCTCTAACCTGTCAGAGTGAAAGACGCTAAGCTTGGTACACTGATGTTTGACACTAAATGAAGGGGTTTTTGGCAATTTCATTTAAAGCTGTGCATTTGATTTTTCAAAAACTGCTGTCTTGACGCATAATTAAGTGATACTTCAGTTCTCTAATCTGTCAAAGGGAAAACCGCTAAGCTCTGTACGCTGACGTTTGACACTAAATCAAATTATTTTTTTGGAGGGGGGTTTGTGGCAATTTAATTCATTTAAAGTTGTGGATTTCAATTTCCAAAAACTGATGTCTGGACTCAGGATTAAGTCATATTCCAGATTCAGACCTGCCAAAATGAACGCCTCTAAGCACAGTACGCTGATGTTAACATTAAATCAAGTTGTTTTTTGGAGGGTGGTTTGTGGCAATTTCATTTCAACATTTCATCTGTATCTGTATTTTGACTGGCAAAATGTCCTATGGACACATCACGCCAGTGCGCATGGTGGCTCTTATGGATTAATTTTTTACATGTTGGGCTAGGCTAATCTGGAATGAATTCAGTGACGTACTTGATACAATGCTTGGAGGTAGAGAATTCCACTCTTTTATTGTGACTGGGAAAAAGCTGTTTCCAAATATGTTTGTCGAGTGCCTGATTTGTACTAACTGTTTATTATGTTTACGTGAGCATCTGGTGTTGCGTTTGGTGTATTGATCTAGTGGGATATCTATGAGGTTATGTTCCATTTTATATAATATGCTAAGTCTTTGGGTTTTTCTTCGTGATTGGAGGGTGTCCCACTGGAGATCTTTAAGGAGTTGTGTTACCGTTCCAGGCTCTCTAGAATAGTTGTTCTTACAAAATCTGGCGGCTTGTCTCTGGGTTCTTTCTATGAGTTTGATATTTCTTAGGCAATGTGGATCCCATGATGCTGACGCATATTCAAGTATGGGGCGGACAAGGGTTGTGTAGGCTATGGACTTGATTTGGGTTGGGCATTTATTTAAATTTCTTCTAATCATTCCCAATGTCTGTTGTGCTTTTTTTGTGACCGAGTTGCTTTGTATTGTCCAATTTAATGTATTTGATATATGTATGCCAAGATAACAGTGTGATTCAACAGATTTAAGTTGTTGTCCGCAGAATGTGTAGAGATTTGGTGTCGGTTTTCTTGAGGCTATTGTCATTGTATAACATTTAGTGGGGTTGAATTTCATAAGCCACGTGTGTTGCCATTTCTCAAGTTTGAGCAGATCGTTTTGGAGGACAGATGTGTCTTGGTCAGTTTTAATCGGTGAATATAACAGGCAGTCGTCTGCAAAAAGGCGAACAGTTGAGGAAAGATTGTCTGGCAGGTCATTTATGTAAAGTAGGAAAAGTAGGGGCCCCAGTACTGTGCCCTGTGGTACCCCAGAAATGACTTGAGTTGATCATTGATCAAATGTAACTAATGTCTGGACACAGGTTTAAGTTGTACTCCAGTTCTCTACTCTGTCAAAGTGAAAGCCCCTAAGCTCAGTACATTGATGTCTGACATTAAATCAAGTTGTTTCTTAGAGGGGGGTTTGTGGCAACTGCATTTGAAGCAGTGCATTCAATTGTTCAAAAAGTAACTGATGTCTTGATGCAGGTTAAGTCGTACTCCAGTTCTCTAATCTGTCAAAGTGAAAGCCACTAATCTTGTGGATGATCTCAATACACTGACGTTCGACATGAAATGAAGTTTTTTGGAGGTGAGTTTGCAGCAGTTTCATTTAGAGTTGTGCAATATGTTGTTCAGAAAGTAACTGAGAAATATCAGGACCCTCAGGAGCTCTATCGATAATTGAGAATAGTTTATTTCAAGTTATTCCACAACTCAATTTAGCATTAAATCCAATGTTTTTAAATTGTTGGCTTCATTTTGCAGAATTAAAATATGCTGAACACTTCATGAGTTCACGTCATCAGTATACAATATGTTTCTTTATACATGACAAGAGAAAAGAAGGCTACTTGAAGGAGAAAACAGAGTAAAATTCAAAGATAAGTTTTTATACAGTGCAGCATCCAGTTCATTGCCCAGCGCTTTACCTTTACTCCCTGGCGACTTTTAGCGGAATCATTCAGCCACAATTATTGCGCAGACTATTCGTACATAAATATCCACCTCTGTCTATAGCCAGGTACTCATTCATGCAGCTGAGTGAACTGGAGCAACGTCGAGTGAATAAACTCATCCAAGGTCAAAATGGCCGCAAGAGGAGTCGAACTGTGAATCTCTTGCGTGAGATTGTGTGATGCTCTATCCTCTATGCCACCGCACCCTATATACAACTGAAGTACAAACCTGTACAGCCTTGCGCAGGTTGCCAGACTCAAACTGTGCATTGAACATGAGATGGTCGTATCTCCCCTCCGGCACTTCCACACTACAAATATACCATGTGGTCAAGACAATGTCACTCAACGTTAACTGGATGCTGTTTAAAGGAAAACAAAAGGCAACGTTGCGGTGTTTAGCACCTAAGAGTTAGCACAAACTAACCATTTGCATCTACAATCAAAATGTTCAGTTCAGTGGTTTACTCAGAATGTCGTCTTGAAGTGGAAGATTCTAACAAAATCTGCGATAACATGTAGCTGGTTGGAAGCCTTCGAAATACAACGCACTATGTTCGTTTCATTGAAGAAACGTGCTTCGAAGGATATCTATATCGTCAGTTAATGACAGAAGATCCGACAAAACGTCGCTGACGTCGATGTTTGAAGCCAGGTGCAGTGCCTACGATATTTAGTCACGGACCTCAGCCGTCGAAGAGACGCATATTTTCGGTCAAACGCGCCGCCGCCGAGAAATCAATCGCAAGAAGGTTGGTACAGAGGTACTTGGTATCCAATTAAAATCTGTTGACATTTGAGATGCAAGATATGCTGGAGGCAAGCTACAACAGTACCAGAATGTACTACATTGCACCACAAAGAGTTTAGACTTTAGTCTTTAGAAGATAGCCAAATAGCAAAAGTTAACGGCAATCAAGTCGTGTGAGCGATATTACAGTAACGGATTAACATGGGTTGGAATGACTGTCGTTTATAATAACATTGCAAAACTTACTGTATTTTGTGTTAAATGAACAAAAATACATTCTGCATTCAATAATATTGCATTAGACATTTTCATATATCAAAATGTTTGGTCTATTATTTATGTCATGATGTTATATAATTGGACTTTGTATATAATTATGTGTGACTACTGTTTATGTGACGAAGAATATCACTATATACTCCATTGTAAAACATTTAAAATGGCTTCATTTGTATTTAGTAAAATTACAGGTGAAAGTGGTTTTTTTTAGAAAAAAATACAAAAACAATTTGTATGCCAGATTATGATAGCTTATTATGTTTACTGTGAAAAGATATCATTTTACAATAATTACATACCTTTAAACCACTCTTATCCATGGAATAAGGGTGTCAATATCAAGTAATTTTTATTCATTATGCCACATTTGATGGCCATTTTCTAAAAAAAAACATTTAAATTCTGCATTTGGAAGGAGATCGCTGGGAGTAATTATGTGATCCAAATATAGTTATCAATAAGCTCACCAGATACACCATGTTTGTATTATAAAAATACTGGCATCACTCAATAATCATATATTGTTGAAATATCTTTAATAATATACCATGTGCACACATCTTCACTAACTTGTTTTTTTGCAAACTAACAGCAAAAACAGGTAACAGCTGTTGTGAAAATATCTTGTATTTGGATCAAAAATATAAATAATTGTAATTTGTATTTCAGCTCGATCACCAACGTGATGTGGCACATGGGGAAAGGCATCAACCGCAAGTTTACTGCGAAGGTCCGAGGCAAGGGATGCGAGGACCTCCTTCATTGGATACAGAATGTATCAAACCATCTGTGGTGGTGTTGTGCAACATGCAACGGTGACGCACAGTTGCTGGAGTAAGTACCAAACTTGATATGTATCCATTTTATACCTGAGGCATGTCCAAAGCAACAAGTAACCTTTAGATTTGCAATCAGTAGATGATGAGTAGGGACCACGACCCAAGTAGTGTAAGGTGAATTCCAGTCACTGACTTGAATCCCAAATACACTAAATCAGCTCCTATGCATAACTAACATTATAATAAGTTTTCGAAATTACTGCATTTCATAGGCATCCAACTTGTTTTTTTTAGGATGGCTACTCAAAAGTACCAGCCAGTATGACTACTACCTTATCAGTAAATGTGTTTATTCAGACTTCCAAAACTGATAATGCAAATGCTGTTTACATGTTATGTGTTAATATGTGGACTACCGACTTATGTATGGGACCAAAAATGTTACATAGTCAAAGTTCCTGATGACCAACTTTTCAGTAGTTTAGTTATTCAGACGTGATGGGGGCGAATACTCCACAGATGGATAATGCCCATTCTGTATCACCCTACCTATTCCTTGTAATCCGTTGCTATGTAGATTTATGAGTTCAGTTACTTGAGTGTAATAAATTACATCTCCATGTAATAATTACATTCCAGAATGCAATTGTCTGTAATGAAATAAATAAGAGCACTTGTGTCATTTTCACCAATTTTATTAGAAATATAAAATCAAAACAAGATATCAAAATACAGTGACTGTATATACAGTAGATACAGAAATTAAGAAGAAAAAACAAGTTATAATAAATTATGTGAAGGAGTGTGATGATGGAATGCCTTATTTGTAAGGATCAGTATCGGTTTACTAATGTACCAGTATGATTACCATTGTATTGTTACTAAAAACAACCAACACTTTACACAGGAAAACTACTTTAAAGTTCACTGAATGCTACAGTCATAAGGTAAATAACAGCAGCTTACTAACAACATATAGACTGGTGTGTTACACCAGTTGTTTGCAGACATTTTATTAGAATGCTGCATGCACTATTCTTCACTTTAGGAATGAAAGCTAGATTGATGCTGTCTGCTCTGGCGTGGAACTACCGACCATGTCCCAGCCCAGACAAACCTGTTGAGACTGGTGTCATGTGGTCCAAAAGACGCAAGCAATGGGTGCTGCATAACAGACCACAGCAGGTGAACCCACGTACCCACCTACCAATGCTCACGGATCGAGTGACAGATGTGTTTAAAAAGAAATATCACACTGCATCCGATCAAAGTCACTGGGGCAGATGTCTCAAAACCAGAGAAGGAGGATCTGCTGGCAGCAAGAATCAGTCAATTTGTAAAGAAACAGTAAATACTGCCACCACCCACCTACAGCTTCATAGGTCACATGTACATTGTCTAGTTTAGTTTTCAAGTCCAGCGTGGTATCCCTCGTGTTGTCCCCCATCAGGGGCAGGGAACCTTGATCTTATTCCATGGCTGGCGCATGCTGGTAGAACTCTCTGTACCCTTCGTCCCAGCTTGCCATGGATCCACCAGTTAAACTGTCTGTATGCAGCCCACCTGAGAGACCTGAAATAAATTAGGCTCAAATAAACATCTGACATTGTAAATAAATGACATATAAAAATTGGTTCTATAACGACACCATTCCTTTATATAAATTGTTTACCATTAAACATGTGTTCATCTGGAATAAGGCAAATATTTATAATTTTGCACTACAGAACAAATTATGACGGTGCAACAAACATTGTATCTATACGTTATGATAACGTAAGTGGAACCATTATAATTTGTTCTGTAGTGAGAGAGTATCACTTTATTCATACAGTAGAATACAATAAAGTGTGAAACGATAACCCAAGTACATGTGTGAATACAGTAAATAACTATGTATAGTAGTATATTGTAACAGGCTAAGGTAAATAATGACTAACGGTTAAAGTAAGTCATATTGAAAATGAACACATTTATATAGGATTACTTGCTGTTGAGGGGAATTTTATTTTGTAATTATTGTCATATTAGGGTGATGGTCATCATATTTAAATTAGTCTTGGGTCAAACCAGTGTGGTTCGTCTTTACATTTAGAAAGGGTGAATGGCGTTAGCAGGGCTAGTTTAGACAAGCATACGATTGAATTAGTTGTTTTGTTGGTGGTTTTATTCCAAGAGGAGGTTGTCAGTCTTAGATTTGTTGGGTTCAGATACATAGCCTCTGCAACCTATTTCAATGCATGTTAATTCTGATTTTATTCCGTTATTGTTTACATCATGGATTAATGCGACATACTTGTTAGTTTTGAATACATGATGTTTCTGTATGTTAGTTTCAAATGGTAGTCAGTTCAATGATGTGAATTTGCTTAGCATGTGGATGGTAGATGACGTATGGTAAGTCCACTAAGTAATTTCCCTGGAAGATTGTTAATAATTTGGGCATCAGACATGAGATTGCTGATAAAATTATCTATATATATTTGTATTGCTAGTGCTACTATGATGTTGTATTGTGTTCATTATTAATACATTTCAATAAATATTTAACAACACATTTCATTGGTCTTGTAACAATGCATGCACATATATACGTACTTGTTTGTTGGACGGCGTAATTCCCATTCTGCAGCATCACCTGCTCCAAACAAAGAATTCTAAATCCCCTGCTGTTTGTAATGCACAGCAGTCCATCTGTAACAAAGAATTAAGCATTTAAATAATAGTTTTACACGAATGTTAAGCAAACATGGATTATTATTCTGAACAAATTTCACAAAGAATGCATCCCGATCCTCTAACTGTATTCATCCCAGTATTATACCTGGGTCCATAGAAATATCATGCAGATTAAGGAAGGCCGTTTTGAAATGTGTCAATATTTGCACAAAACGGTGGTCATTTTCTTTGTCACCAAAACAAATGGGGGCTCTGGCTGAAAACTGTTCAAGGTATATTTTATTCATAAGAGCCAATGTAAAATTTGGGCAGAAAAATTGCAGTATGCATAAAGTTAAAAATAATCTATCTACCTGCCATGTGTTTAAAAAGTAGTACTGCCACATATTGTTCATACATGCACAGGGTATGGCATAGCCATTACTGCGAATGTGAAGAGTGTCGACGGGGATAGAACAAAAGGGGAGTTAATTCCTGCTTATTTTCTATCATAGCTCTGCCCTGTACAATTTTGGTTCACATGAATCCTGGAAAAGTGAGGGTACAGCCATGGGTGGTATTCGAAAATGGACATGTCAAAGTTCAAACACTGAGTCCAGTGGCACTGAGAGTGAGATCTAACTAAGTTAAACATCAACCAATCCCAAATGTAAGACAAGTGACGTGTCCTGGCCCGAGCTATCATCTCTCGCTGTTCATATGCAGCCCGGAACTTAGGCTCATCGGTTATTTAAACAATAAACTAAACAGATTAATAATTACCTTCACCAACAGCGTTGCTGTCGAGTAGCAACCGCCTCCTGGCAGCAGACATATTCAGTTCTTGTTCCTGAACAAGGAGATCGCTGCAGCATTTTCCACACCGACACCAGTCAATTTCATCTCGGCATGGTATGCGCCTCGACATTTCCACTGCCCGTGCCCTCCTGTTCGTGCCCACCGGCACGCGCCTCTGCCCTATCTTCCAACACAGGCCCTTGTTTTTGTGGTTCAAACCGGTAACCAGCTGCTTCGAAATCGATTTGGTTTTCGTTGTCTTTCGAAGAATTGGAAAGCCATCTTATTTACACAGTCACAGCGCATGCGCACATAGTTTAATTGGTAAACTTACCATAGCGCCACCTAACGGAGTTGGGAACAAATAGTACGCAGAACATTTACGAAGTGAGTTACGACAGTGTGACATCACTTTCTTCTAACAATGGCGTAGTCCATAGAAATTCGGTAGTTGTGTGTTCAAAAATGTTTTCCTGGTAAACCGCTGACGTTAAAATTTTTATTGTAGTTGGAAATTGTTAGTTTGTATTAACTCTTTTGGATGCTTAACACCAAAACATTGCCTTTTGTTTTCTTTTAAGTCTTCCAACAAGTAAATAAATATTCCGATTGTGCAAAATCAGAACCGATATTATATAACTTAATATATTAATATATAGTAATAATAATAATAACATTATATATAAACGATCACATCCGGGGCTAATGCCTCATTCACAAGTGTGAACCAAATACATATAAAATAGTTTTTAATTAAATTTAACATAACAAGAAATAAATTTAATATATAAAATAAATAAACATATAATATATAAAATAAATAAACAGAAATGCATAACAGGTTGCAAAAGATCCTGAGCTTACATTGTCAAACGAGTAATTAAAATTGTAGTGGACATTGCTGCCATAAACATAATATAAAACATAAATAAGTTAGTTGGAAAATTAAATCCCGTGAAAACTGCTTTCAACTTACCGCTGCTTGTCTCTATTTGATTGGTTCGAGTAGTCAGTCGTGTAGGTCGGTCCAGCCATCGCTACGATCGCGTCAAGGTCATACACCACCCGATCAAGTAAACTGTCCACATTGATAAATCGCTCGATATCTTCAAATATCATCTTTCTGAAATGGTCAATGCATAAAATCCATGGACTACTTTGTGTGAACAAAATAGAAATTAAGCAGGACTATTCATAGGTTGTACTTAATAATTAATTACAGATGCAAGGTGTGAAAAACATTACAAACAGTAAACAAACACCTTGACGCTGTGAAATGTTTTAAACATGTACTGGTAGCAACGCATCACAACCACAGTGCGTTACAGTGGACTGAGTTAAGTTACAAACGGGATAACAAAGACATCTCTATTCAGTAAAGAATTACTACAATAAAAATGGGCCAAGTGGCCCTGAAGTTCTTTGGACTAATACGTCTATATGTGACCCCGGCTGACCAAATGAGTGATAAGTCGGGAAAATTGTAACATTGTTTTCTTACATCCTTGTAAAGGTTTGGTAGGGTACTTTACACGGTTTCAAAAAGTATGACTGCTACAAAAATTGGCAAAGTTATGGAGCACTGAACATGGTAGGGATCAAAAAGTGAAAATGAAGAAAACGGCTATTGAAGTTTTACATTATATATGCAAATGGATTGCATGGAAATATTACATGCACAATATTCAAATGTGGCACACAGTATGTAATATGTATGTTATGTTGCAATGATACACTGGAAGTACAAACGTGCTGCTACAAAGACTTATCAAGTTATGCCAGATTATGTCTTCATGTATAAAACTAAGAGGACAGATTATCTGAGAGCAAAAGGTAGACTCACTGTTTGACACAGTTTAAAACCTACAGACAACTGTCCAGTTTAACAGGGGTCTAGTGGCTTAATGCTGTCTGTTGACACAAGCTACTGCCAGTGACCAATTACAGATTAGTCACAGTTTCCATCAAACAATAGCAGGCAGAGAATCTTAGCTCCACAGCTGGGTGTAATACACAACCAGAGCCACCACTGATTCATGGTCAAGTAGATTAGCTCAATGCACCAACTAAGACAATACACAACACTGTGAATGACAGTGTCCAGAGTGAGGCCTATGCAGTGTCATCATTGCTGAATAGATCAATTAAACCTGCCAAGTGGGTGACATTCTGCACAAGTGTTCATTAATCCTTAGTGATTGTTCAGAACACCAGACTGACCACATACCTAAACAACGCGAATGTAATAGGTGAAGAACAGGCAGTGTTCAAATAGGGGTATTGGTTAAATTGTATTTGTCTCGACGCAAAAGGTTTTATTGTGCCTTCATCGATTATAAGAACGCATTTGATTTAGTAGACCGGTCCTCCCTGTGGTCTAAGATAATTTCATGCGGTATTAATTGTATTGTGTTGAAAGTTGTATACAACATGTAAAAAAATGCTAAATCATGTATAAATGAGGGCCAGGCTGTGTCAGCCTTCTTCTCATGTGTAGAGGTATGGCAAGGAGAAAACTTGTGTCCTTTGTTATTTGCTATTTACCTGAATAATTTTGAACACTGTTAGTCACAATTATAACGGACTTGACATGGCAGCTGGTTAAATTTACAACAACCTTAGTGATGATGATGTAGAAAATGTATGTTCTACTATATGCTGATGACACTAGAATGATTCAATCAAATACAGATTTCTTGCTTGTGTATAGCGGAACTATGTCAACTCTTCTAATGGTTGACATTTGGTTGTTTCAGGTGTCAACTATATTGTGAATATGTAATTATTAGGCTATATTGATACAATTTATTTACACAGTACCATGTCTACACAAGGCATGGCAAGCATAAACAGAACAGTAGAATGCATTTGATATAAATAAAGTGTAGGATATTTCACTCTATAGTTGTCTAGAATATTAATTTTCTATGTTTGTCACCTACAGGTGACATACTATTAAATTTCTATGTTTGTCACCTACAGGTTTCTACAGACAATACATCTTTAACCAATAGACACCACAGTCACACCATTTTATAATAATTAAATGAACATCAAAATAAACACAAATTGCAATTACAGAAAATCAATAGTTTTGAAGATACAGTTTAAAAGTGTTAGGCAACTGTTCAGTCTAACAGGGGTCAAGTGTGTCTACTCTGCCTGGGTGCTGTGACCAATTAAAGATTAGTCAAGGTCTCAATGGACTGGGCTGTAGATATTAGTCACAGCTGTTGATTTTGTGGCACAATACACAACATCTAATGTTGGGGGTGGTCTCAAGGGCCCTTCTCAAAACCACATTACTAGATAATGTAAACCTTTTGCACTTTGGGGGCCCTTTAGGTACCCTTAGAATAATTCAATCAAATACAGATTTCTTGTATATAGTGGCAGCACCCTAAGATACATCTATGCAAAATTAGAAAAAAAGTTGCTGAACAGTTTTTGAAAAAATAGGCCAAATGTTACATTTTTACCAGTTTTTCAGCCAAAGGACTAAAAGTATGCCTGAAGTTAACCAAAATGGTGGCCATTGCATTTGTTTCATATCAAATGAAAGCAGTAAAAATCCAATGTATTCTTTAGATTGCATGACCCATGCTATAATATGGGTTTAACAACACGCAGCAAGTATATAACAAATTAAATACAATCTGTAATTAACGAAGGTAACATGCTGGATGCTGTGGGAGGGTCAGTAGATGAGAACGGAGGTGGGCAGAACACCAGTCAGAGGGAGATGAATGCTGGAGAGAGGGGAGCTGCTGACAGAGGGCAGCATGAGCAAGAGCAGTGCAGCAGTACAGGAGCAAGACCTGTACTAGGGAACAAAGGTGAATGAGGAAGCGCAGGGGGTCATTTTAAAATATGAGCCATACGAAAAATCGCCACAAAACAAGATCTGTTGTTAAATCTTATAAACTTTTTCAAAACACCAAAATGAGTCATAAGGATATAGACGAAGAGGAAAACCAAAGCTGAGATGGAACGACACCGTGAAGAGCCGTTAGGAGGACAGGTGTGAACAGCCATGAATGGAAGGTGAATGCAGACAACAGATGGAGATGGAGGGAAATTACAAGAAAAGCAGAAGAAGCAACTGAGTGATGTGGACCCCCCCTCCACAAGAGGGCAAGGGTTAGGGTTAAGGTTAACCCTAACCCCCTCCACAAGAGGGCAAGGGGAAGAAGAAACTCATAAGAATATCCGTTGAACCCACCGTTGTGTTCCAAACTTCTTATCAGGCAGCTGCTCTTTGTTCGGCGACGGCAGATGTCCGTGTAGATCGGGGTAGGCGACCTTGTTGAAGCGTCCGACGCTGCGTGTCTGGGCCGCGATATCGCTGTACACCTCCGTGTGGTCGAACATGTTGTTGTAATCATCCTCAGATGTACTCGTCGTCACGCTCCCACTCGTCTCCTCGAACCGATCCTTGACGGGCTTCACGGAGAAGCCCGCCGGTGGGCGCCCGCCGCTCTTGGGATGCACCCACTCTTCGGGTGTGTGTCGGGCGGGGATGAGGAGGGGAGAGAGGATGCCACGGGGGATCAACCGAGATGGGCCCTGTCTCGAGTGCGCGCTACTCGGCGTGACCTGGCGACTCGGCTGCGGGGAGATATCGAGAGAGAAGATGCTGGAGCCAGTCTTGAGGTTGACGGCGCTCGCCTGGGGGAGGTTCAGATCGTAGAAGAACCCGAGGGAACGACTGCGGGAGTACACCGCCATCTCCGTGTTGCTCAGCTGGGAGTAGGACCTCTGGAGGGTGCCATTACTCCCGCGGGAGGGGAAGTGTAGGTCACGTATGCTCATACTAAGGGAGTCAATTTCAGATGGGCCATCGCTCTTCACCATGCTCGGCAGCGAACACGCCGACCGACTGTTGCACAGGCCAGACCACTGCCTCATTCTGACAACGGGGTCAGAGGTTATCAACAGAAGCGCGGGATCCAAGTCTTCATCCAGATCATCATCGTCCAGCTAAAAAATAAATGTAAAAAGGTAAAAGTAAGTTCTTATATTGCGCAGTATCCAGTCCTCACGACTGCTCAAAGCGCTTTACACTTTACTCCCTGGCAGACCTGTTCAATCAAACACCATCTCGACTTCTCTGGGAAGCATCCAGTCATGTTGCAATTAATGCGCGAAGACTATTCGTACACAAAATCTACCACTACCTATAGCCAGGAATTCAATCATACAGTAGGATGAACTGAAGCAACGCAGTGTGAACGAACTTGCCCAAGGTTCGACACTGCAGCATGGGATTGTCTACAGATAATCCGATTGACTTACTGTATTGTCCCAATAGACGCACAGTGCGCGAGTGTAAGGGCTCGGGTGTGCATCTATTGGTTAATCATAAGATCTGAGTAGCACAAGTTGTGAGGGGTGGGTGGACACCAAATCGCAAGCACGTCACACACTCATGCAACTGTAAGGTGGGCAACATGTAACAAAGACAGACTCAGCACATCTACGAAAACACCCAATGCCCAATTGACAGAGTATGGTACATGACACGAAGCGCGACTAGAGACAGACAGTTATTTTTGGTTTGTGTCCGGAATAGACGAGTGCAACTTAATAACTAGGTTGCTGTGCTTTGGATTGGATGGACATTTCTGACCTGCCTCAGTGAACCTGGTGTTAAGTTACACAGGTCTTTTCTGCATGCGAGCCAAAAATACCTGTCTACTTCCTGTCCAATCAATGTCCTTATTTTGGCAGAAATGCATGTTATAGTTTCATCTTTCAATGTCAGGTTAATTTTCATCGACAAATAATCCAAAATTGCATTGGATTTTTATATAGCACAATTTGAAATCTTATTTTGCTTCATTTTTATAAATAAATCAACAACTACTGAAAATATTTCAAGAAATGAGGTATCAGCTTATATTGTAATCTGTTGAATGCAAAAAGGTACAATGCTTTATTTTGCTATTTTGCACCTTTATACCCCCTTTGCTGTGGTCACATTTTGTTAAGTCTTGTTAACAAAATCTGTTACAAGCATTCGTGTTTAGCAGCTTGTAACATGACTGTCGACAATTACCTGCATGTCAAACTCGGTGAGCTCGGGGAAGAAGTCAGCATACATATTCAAGTCTGTCCATGTACGGCTGTAAGACGGGACGTCTCTGTTCAATTCAGCACCCTCATCCTCCTATAAACACAGCACAATTATAAACTTACAGTCACACTTTCACTTTCTAACGTGTCCTGTTTTCAATCTGTTCTGTGTGTTTTCGGATGATATTGGTACGTCATGTATGAAGTACATGAAATTGGTTCTGTGGGGGGTAACACTAGCTTTGATTAGTGGTGTACATTGATGAACAGTTGAACATCGCTTGACAGTCACCTCGGAAAAAACAGTAAATTACTATAGGACAGTTGGTTCCTATTTTTATTTAATTTGAACCAAAGAAAATGGGTGTACAGTTATTATAAGGCAAAAATTTACATATTCTCATGTCTCAGATATTTTTACTATATGCTTAATAGAAGTAACGTGATATGTTGAAGAATACTCAGTGTACTGGTGGAAGCGCAAATTGTGTATCTTAATGTCTTATGCTGTTCTGTCAAAAACCTGAACAAATTCCTCCGTAATATAGCCACATTCTACATCTCTAACATGTGTTCAATGCGGTGGAAACAAACTGTTGGAAAAGTTGTTTTGAGTGATGTACTTAAAATATACCAGTGGAATCCAAATCTCGTAATCTGCGCTGTGTAAATCGCTCTATGGCCAGAGCGTGTCACATGAATCGGTGCAAGATCAGGCAGTGTATTAAAATAGGCTAAGAGCGTTAAGAACACAAGATTTCAGTGACACGGTTTTTACTTGACACAAATTTTCTGGTTGTGAGTATAATCTTATACACACTGATTACCATGCAACATACATACAGCACATGACTTTCTGCACTATACATGCAGCACACAACGTTCTGCACTATACATGCAGCACATGACTTTTTGCACTATACATGCAGCACATGACTTCCTGCACAATACATACAGCACATGACTTTCTGCATTATACATGCAGCACATGACTTCCTGCACTACACATGCAGCACACAATGTTCTGCACTATACATACAGCACATGACTTTTTGCACTATACATGCAGCACATGACTTCCTGCACTACACATACAGCACATGACTTTCTGCACAATACATGCAGCACACGACTTTCTGCATTATTCATACAGCACACGACTTCCTACACTATACATGCAGCACATGACTTGCTGCACTATACATGCAGCACACAACTTTCTGCAGTATACATGCAGCACACAGACTTTCTGCAGTATATGTACATCACACACAACTTTCTGCACTATACATACAGCACACAACTTTCTGCAGTATACATGCAGCACACATGACTTTCTGCAGTATACGTACATCACACATGACTCACTGCACTATACATACAACATACATGACTTTCTGCAGTATACATGCAGCACACATGACTTTCAGCACTATACAAACAGCACACGACTTTCGTTAGCATACATACAGCACACATGACTTTCTGCACTATACATATAGCATGCATGACTTTCTGCAGCATACATACAACACACATGACTTTCTGCAGTATACATACAGCACACATGACTTTCTGCAGTATACGTACAGCACACATGACTTTCTGCAGCTCAGCGTCGTCTTCACTGCTGATATCATCGTCATTGTCAACGGAGCTCTCATAGCCGTTCTCTCCACCTGTGCGCAATTGTTGAAGCATACGGGTGAGGCGTGTAAGCGGTACGGTGGCTGGCGGAGAGAGACAGAAGGAAGGAGAGGTGCTGTTAGTACATCGCACACGAAGCACTCTGGTTAGCAAGTGTCAGCTCAAAGCCATATGTACAAAGTGGGTCAGCTCTGTCTTATGTACAAGTTTAATCAAACAGCTGTAAAATCACTTTAACAGGTCCATCTTTAATGCAACTGCATCAGTTATATAACTTTATATAACCCTTTAGACATCAACTTTTGTCTTAACTCCCAAATACCTGACTTGATTTAGGGACATTTTAAAGCAAGTATGTTCATGCAAGAAATAATCTCGAGACCAGTCATCCTGTAAAATAGATGGGCTGAGGCCATTCTGGATGGGCAAGAATTTTGATTGATGGGTACAGTCCATCAGTAAATGTTATGACCTGTTGAGGAATATCAGGCAGCTAACAACCAATCCACCGATATCGGTCCAGTGATTCTTACCAAGTCACTGATTCTGTCACAGTCGGCAAATGTACACACTACGTTGCATATATTTTAATGGGCAAACATACACACTACGTTACATATATTTTAATGGACAAAAGTACACACTATGTTACATATATTTTAATGGGCAAAAGTACACACTACGTTGCATATATTTTAATGGGCAAAAGTACACACTACGTTGCATATATTTTAATGGGCAAAAGTACACACTACGTTGCATATATTTTAATGGGCAAAAGTACACACTACGTTGCATATATTTTAATGGACAAAAGTACACACTACGTTGCATATATTTTAATGGGCAAAAGTACACACTATGTTGCATATATTTTAATGGGCAAAAGTACACACTATGTTGCATATATTTTAATGGGCAAAAGTACACACTACGTTGCATATATTTTAATGGGCAAAAGTACACACTACGTTGCATATATTTTAATGGGCAAAAGTACACACTATGTTGCATATATTTTAATGGGCAAAAGTACACATTATGTTGCATTTATTTTAATGGGGAAAAGTACACTATGTTGCATATATTTTGATGGGCAAAAGTACACACTATGTTGCATATATTTTAATGGGCAAAAGTACACACTACGTTGCATATATTTTAATGGGCAAAAGTACACACTATGTTGCATATATTTTAATGGGCAAAAGTACACACTATGTTGCATATATTTTAATGGGCAAAAGTACACATTATGTTGCATTTATTTTAATGGGGAAAAGTACACTATGTTGCATATATTTTGATGGGCAAAAGTACACACTACGTTGCATATATTTTAATGGGCAAAAGTACACACTACGTTGCATATATTTTAATGGGCAAAAGTACACACTATGTTGCATATATTTTAATGGGCAAAAGTACACATTATGTTGCATTTATTTTAATGGGGAAAAGTACACTATGTTGCATATATTTTGATGGGCAAAAGTACACACTATGTTGCATATATTTTAATGGGCAAAAGTACACACTACGTTGCATATATTTTAATGGGCAAAAGTACATACTATATTGCATATATTTTAATGGGCAAAAGTACACTATATTGCATATATTTTAATGGGCAAAAGTACACACTATGTTGCATATATTTTAATGGGCAAAAGTACCTACTTTGTTGCATATATTTTAATGGGCAAAAGTACACACTACGTTGCATATATTTTAATGGGCAAAAGTACACACTATGTTGCATATATTTTAATGGGCAAAAGTACACACTACGTTGCATATATTTTAATGGGCAAAAGTACACACTATGTTGCATATATTTTAATGGGCAAAAGTACACACTATGTTGCATATATTTTAATGGGCAAAAGTACACACTATGTTGCATATATTTTAATGGGCAAAAGTACACACGACGTTGCATATATTTTAATGGGCAAAAATCTGATTCCAGTTTATACATAATACCAAATGCGTTTTCAAAACTATCCACAAGATGCGCCATTTTTATAGATGCTACAGGTATTTCTGACTGGGTTTGGCCGACTTGAGGCACCAGTTCGTGGCCAGATATCTAGACAATGATTTATCATTCACTTGGCTTTTTCAAATGTGAACATCTGCTTTACTCCCTTACTCACAATAAATCTTATCAGTAAAAGTTTATATACATTATTTTTTCTTAAATGTCACTGCCAACCACTATGAAATCATGTGTTAAAACAAATAATACCATTGCATGCCAAACTGCTACAAAAGGAATAATAACTAACTATAACTGGGAGAAAAATCCATGCAGAATATACACGTTCACTTAACTAATAGTTCACTCAAGATCAATCGACAATTTTTTTATAACCCTGCTGGTTGAGTAGTATCATCTGACACTGCCCCCTAATGTAAATTGTAACCGAAAATAATTTAAATAAACCAACCATAGTTTAACAATAAGTTCTCTGACACATAAACATATTTACAAACCAATGAGACATATTAATACATTAACATTAATACCTAAGATAGCACAAGACACTGAGCATGCCGCCAAAACTCTGGTAACGATTAAAAATGACAATTAAGTGCCTTTGTAATATACTGCCACAGCAACAACGGTGTAGGGATTGTCTTATACGTTCACATTCCAAAAGCAATTATGCATTTAGAATTGGTCCAACCCCCCCTTCCCCACTGATATATCCTGTGAGACGTGAGATTTTTGTGACCCAAAATGACTATCTGCATCAAATTGCATTTTAAAAGTTTAACTTCCTATGTGGCCCCACCATAGCAATATAGATCCCTGCGATGTGTGGTAATAATAACCCCCTCTATGTAATGGTCGACGTATTTTTGGAACTTGTGAACTTATACGTCAACCCGTTACGTGAAGCTAAAACACACTTCTATAACAAAAATACTGTTTAGTTTTTAAAATGAGAAACTGTAAATTCATTGTTTATTATTGCTTGAATGACTGGCAGCTGTCAACGTGTTTCGGTCATTCGTGACAGGTGAATATAGTGGTCATCCGACCGGTTTATGTGGTTATTGGTCGTGTCAGGTAGGCAGTCGCTCGTAAGTTACATTACTGTTTGAAACATTGCAAGAGTAGGATTTTGTTCACCCAAGATGTCTGGCTGACTGCCAAAATACAGGTCACCTAAAATAGGTTGTACATTTGTACACACATTCACACTGTTTATAGTCATAAGGTCATCGATATTATGCAGTGTTAATATAAAGCAATGTAAGCATTAATTGCTTGTTAAATTTAGCAATGCCTAACACAGACTCCCGCATTAGTGTTGCGTTACCAGTAACATGCAGAAAGATCATTAGCATTGAACCAGTTTCATACAATAATTTATAAGACAATACCTTAATAATTTTTTGAGGGCACAGTTTATGTTTCCACCTTCATAACTACATATATTATGCCATTTCTTTCGACTTCACCTGTAACTTTGCTAGTGGCCAGACACGATAAAATCTCAAACATGGACCAGTGTACCATCATATGCATAACATTTTTATAAGCAACTGTGCTGCAGTGCATTAATGTGACCATGCAGAGCTGAGGAACTACATCAATCAAAGAAAACTGCTTTCAAATAAAATTGGACTGTCAACTAACAAATAGAAATGGTTCCCATGCAAATTTAGAGTGTAACTTTTTGCAAGATGATATTCCAGTTTTGATTACATTCCATCAATTACAAACATGCTGTGCAGCAGGTCATTTATTACACAACAGTTCTGTGTAAAAGATCCATTAAAAAATGCTGTATAATAATATCTTTCATTTGTATAGCCAGATATGAGACCTTTTCAGAGACACTGAAAATCAATATTGGTAAAAAAAATCACAATAGTCATAAAAAGTAACATATATCATACATAATGTAAATAGACATTTGTAAAGAAATAGCTTATTTAAAATGAAATATCAGCTAAATTCTTATTAAAGGAGGTATTTAACTAGTCACTGCTTTAAAAACAAACAAGTAATAAAAATACAAACATAACAAAACTGCGATACATGACAAACCAGGACATCTAACATGCTTTCTTTTTCCTAGTCTATTTTTCAACATATGAGATATTCATTTCAAACACTACGGGAGACGTGCAGTGAAAACATGTGTACTTAGAAGACGAGTGAAGACAGTCCTGTGGTCAGTGCATCGACTGACCATCGAGGTGGACACAGTTAGACAAAGCTGTGGTTAACTGCTCGTGCCTCGTTACTGCCACCTGGTGGTCAAGTTATGAAATAAAGCAGAATGAGAAGATCACGCATGCGTGCGAGAGGTTCAGTGTACACAGAACGGAAAGGAAAAGGCACGGAAACATAATATAATAATGCATAATAATAATAACGTAATAACATAATAACAATATGCAAAATAACTGAAGCATGACTTCTGGATTGTTCGTTTCTCTATTGATAAGTTATGATGCAGTTATTATTTATCTGGGGGGGTAAATGGAGAAATCTGTGGACATCCTCATTTGAAATCTAACCCATTCCAAAACTCACCCTCCAATGACGTGCACGGAAATCTGATCCCCATTCTGTATGTCGGTAGCAAACATCATTGATAAATTTCTGTGCACAGAAAATATTTACCCACCCCCCAAATCTCCAACAGTGAAACCTGATCACTGACAGATTCTGTTCATACAACAGAGTCCACCACTGATTCCACAACCCATCCCATCTTTCCCACAGATAAATAATAACTTCTCCCTAACCTAAGCTCAGCCCTGTTTATATGTCTCAGATTCTGTACAATTAAAGCATATTTAACTATTATTTTGTACAACTAATTCATACATGATTCGCTATCCTTACTAACAAATATCTGAAACATTAACTTAAAACTGTGATGCTGCGATGACTGTACATTCAGACACCGCTTGTTTTCTGACACCCCAAAAATATACAAGAATAATATTTTTTTCTGTATTGTATGTTCTTTTTGGAAAATATTATTTTATGTGTCTGAATGCCTATAGTCTTATGATGACTGTACATGTTTTCGGACGCAATTAATTTTTTTGTGCTTCCTATTTTCGAACAGCTGAGAATTTCATTACTCTTAGGTGCCCAAATACACACAGTCATTATGGTAATAATAATAACAATATATAACATTTTTATATAACATAAAAACAAACAGACCATCTAAAACACCATTGAACTGAATGAATATTGTTGCCGTTCGTAGAGGCGATCATGAATCATGTGGCACTCACCTTGACCTTCGCCGTCGTCGATTACGTGGAAGTCGCTGTCGGGCAGGGAGAAACTGAAAGGGCTGCGGAGGGAGTCGAGGGGAAGATGACTCTTAGGGAAGCACTTGCGCATGATGAGACTCGAGGTGAAGATGAGATTCTCGAGTTCACGACACTTCGTTGCGGACTGGCATGACGTGTACAGGATGCGTATACCATCTGCGTCGATCAGCGCCTGCCTCCCGGCCTCTGTGACAGGCGACGTAATTATTTAATAATAATAAACTTCTATAGCGCCTATATCCCAAGGAATCTGAGCACAGAGGTGCAACATACAAGAATCACTGGGCAAAATTGTTAACATGACAAGCAAGAGTCATCATTAGAGCAAGGTACTACCAAAGGTTAGAATGTGAATGCAATTTCAAGTTCAAGTCTTTAGGTTTTTATAAAACGTAGTTGTTGTCTCAGATGATTTTACAATAATAGGGAGTTGATTCCAGATTGTGGGTGCAGCTACAGAAAAAGCATGTTAAACTCAAATCCTTAATTCAGACACACATACGTACATATGTGCACAGACATGCCATGGTGTACAGATTTCCTGTGATTTTTTTGAGACTTGTGGGGAAGATGGCTGTATCCTGTTTTAGTATGGATCTGTTTCAAATGTAATATGATGAAATATGTATTGTCTTGATTTTCTTTTATTAATTCAAATGCCAAAGAAACTTGTAGCCATCAGCATAAGTATATTATATGTATATTTTATTATAACTGTTGACGGCGACACTCGATCAGAATATAAACGTTACAGACTGGGTATCCAATAAAAAACATAAAGTGATTAATTAAGAATTTCAAGTCAAAAGTATGGATATCAACCACGAAAATCTGGCATGTGTGTACAGTTTATCATTTCATCTGTTCTTACATCGTAACAGTCATGGAAGCCAGTATTTTATATTATAGTGTGCCAAACTAATAATGTATAATTTTTATCATATGTTTCTATGTATTTTAGAAGGCTGACTATGGAGGTAAGGCCAGGATGTCAGCAGTCATCACCGGCTGTTCTGACTATGGAGGTAAGGCCAGGATGTCAGCAGTCATCACTGGCTGTTCTGACTATGGAGGTAAGGCCAGGATGTCAGCAGTCATCACCGGCTGTTCTGCCTATGAAGAAGCATCACTGCCATCCTGTCATGTCGCAGAAGCCATGAAGATGGAGATGGTTTGGTCATATCCTCAAAAAATGGGCCAAGTGGCCCTGAAGTCCTTTGGACTAATACGTCTATATGTGACCCCGGCTGACCAAATGAGTGATAAGTCGGAAAATTTGTAACATTGTTTTCTTACATCCTTGTAAAGGTTTGGTAGGGTGCTTTACACAGTTTCAACAAATATTACTGCTACAAAAATTGGCAAAGTTATGGAGCACTGAACATGGTAGGGATCAAAAAGTGAAAATGAAGAAAACGGCTATTGAAGTTTTACATTATATATGCAAATGGATTGCATGGAAATATTACATGCACAATATTCAAATGTGGCACACAGTATGTAATATGTATGTTATGTTGCAATGATACACTGGAAGTACAAACGTGCTGCTACAAAGACTTATCAAGTTATGCCAGATTATGTCTTCATGTATAAAACTAAGAGGACAGATTATCTGAGAGCAAAAGGTAGACTCACTGTTTGACACAGTTTAAAACCTACAGACAACTGTCCAGTTTAACAGGGGTCTAGTGGCTTAATGCTGTCTGTTGACACAAGCTACTGCCAGTGACCAATTACAGATTAGTCACAGCTTCCATCAAACAATAGCAGGCAGAGAATCTTAGCTCCACAGCTGGGTGTAATACACAACCAGAGCCACCACTGATTCATGGTCAAGTAGATTAGCTCAATGCACCAACTAAGACAATACACAACACTGTGAATGACAGTGTCCAGAGTGAGGCCTAAGCAGTGTCATCATTGCTGAATAGATCAATTAAACCTGCCAAGTGGGTGACATTCTGCACAAGTGTTCATTAATCCTTAGTGATTGTTCAGAACACCAGACTGACCACATACCTAAACAACGCGAATGTAATAGGTGAAGAACAGGCAGTGTTCAAATAGGGGTATTGGTTAAATTGTATTTGTCTCGACGCAAAAGGTTTTATTGTGCCTTCATCGATTATAAGAACGCATTTGATTTAGTAGACCGGTCCTCCCTGTGGTCTAAGATAATTTCATGCGGTATTAATTGTATTGTGTTGAAAGTTGTATACAACATGTAAAAAAATGCTAAATCATGTATAAATGAGGGCCAGGCTGTGTCAGCCTTCTTCTCATGTGTAGAGGTATGGCAAGGAGAAAACTTGTGTCCTTTGTTATTTGCTATTTACCTGAATAATTTTGAACACTGTTAGTCACAATTATAAGACTTGACATGGCAGCTGGTTAAATTTACAACAACCTTAGTGATGATGATGTAGAAAATGTATGTTCTACTATATGCTGATGACACTAGAATGATTCAATCAAATACAGATTTCTTGCTTGTGTATAGCGGAACTATGTCAACTCTTCTAATGGTTGACATTTGGTTGTTTCAGGTGTCAACTATATTGTGAATCTGTAATTATTAGTCTATATTGATACAATTGATTTACACAGTACCATGTCTACACAAGGCATGGCAAGCGTAAACAGAACAGTAGAATGCATTTGATATAAATAAAGTTGATTAATAAAGAATATAAATTTTCTATGTTTGTCACCTACAGGTGACAGAATATTAATTTTGTATGTTTGTCACCTACAGGTTTCTACAGACAATACATCTTTAACCAATAGACACCACAGTCACACCATTTTATAATAATTAAATGAACATCAAAATAAACACAACTTGCAATTATAGAAAATCAATAGTTTTGAAGATACAGTTTAAAAGTGTTACGCAACTGTTCAGTCTAACAGGGGTCAAGTGTGTCTACTCTGCCTGGGTGCTGTGACCAATTAAAGATTAGTCAAGGTCTCAATGGACTGGACTGTAGAGATTAGTCACAGCTGTTGACTTTGTGGCACAATACGCAACATCTAATGTTGGGGGTGGTCTCAAGGGCCCTTCTCAAAACCACATCACTAGATAATGTAAACCTTTTGCACTTTGGGGGCCCCTTAGGTGCCCTTAGAATTATTCAATCAAATACAGATTTCTTGTATATAGTGGCAGCACCCTAAGATACATCTGTGCAAAATGAGAAAAAAAGTTGCTGAACAGTTTTTGAAAAAATAGGCCAAATGTTACATTTTTACCAGTTTTGGGGTCCTTGGAGGCCCTAGGGAGCCCATAAAATGATTCAATCAAATACAGATTTCTCGTGCACAGTGGCAGTGCCCCAAGATATGTCTATACAAAATTAGAGAAAAAGTTGCTGAACGGTTTCTGAGATACGGCAGCTAACGGCGGACGGCGGACGCAGAGTGATGGCAATAGTCCCTTGGACCTTCGGCCAAAGGACTAAAAAAGTAATGGTCATCTCGTGTGCCTTGCATAGTGGCTACATTCTCGTAATGTCTGCTGTACAGACATGCGTCGCTCATGGCAGAGGTCCAATTGCAGAATTTTTCATGGACTTCGCCGCCAACCCTGAACAATTCCACGATAACTGGAGGAGATATAAGACTAAGCTGTTCCCTTTGATGTGACATTGATTATTATGATCATCCAAAGAACAAGATGAACTGCGACATGTGGGTCTATGTCCCATGAATACTTACCACCACATCAGTACTCTCACATCTCTAGAATTCTAGAACGTGTCAAAATTTATATTTACGCTGTCAAGAGCTTTTCCCTGCACAGTCCACTTGGCGGGTCAAAGCATGCGAATGCCAGAGTACTTACTCTGTTTCCATCATGCTTCATTTTATCCAGCTTATGTCCCTCTTCGGAGATTGATTAACAAGCATGTTAATCCCTGAGGTGAAGACATCTCTCACAACGTTCTTACGGTCTCTGCACAAGCTGACCTGGGTTCAGTGCATGACCATTTTTATAGACCGAGTTATATATACAACTACATTCTTTGCACCTGTCTTACTGCATCCGTCATAGCATAGGAAGAAGTGAAAAAAGTCAGGTGTCGAGGCTGGACTCAACCAAGACTAAAGGAATAAGTAGGAGAGCTGCAATATCTGGTAAAAGCAGGTAAACCTTACTGAGGTTTGTGAGGTGCTTCAGAACATTGAGGACGGCCTTGCGAAGGTTCACATGGCGATTCTTGCTGTCTGCTTTGTGCCAATCGCTGAACACGTTGAGCAGTACACGCACGCCCCCCTGGCCTACTGCTCTCGCAGAGTTGCTCTCTACAACACACCAGTAACATGGTCATATTGTAGTTACTCACTACAACACACCAATAACACAGTCATATTGTAGTTACTCACTACAACACACCAATAACAGTCATATTGTAGTTACTCACTACAACACACCAATAACACAGTCATATTGTAGTTACTCACTACAACACACCAATAACAGTCATATTGTAGTTACTCACTACAACACACCAATAACAGTCATATTGTAGTTACTCACTACAACACACCAACAACACAGTCATATTGTAGTTACTCACTACAACACACCAACAACACAGTCATATTGTAGTTACTCACTACAACACACCAATAACACAGTCATATTGTAGTTACTCACTACAACACACCAATAACAGTCATATTGTAGTTACTCACTACAACACACCAATAACAGTCATATTGTAGTTACTCACTACAACACACCAACAACACAGTCATATTGTAGTTACTCACTACAACACACCAACAACACAGTCATATTGTAGTTACTCACTACAACACACCAATAACACAGTCATATTGTAGTTACTCACTACAACACACCAATAACAGTCATATTGTAGTTACTCACTACAACACACCAATAACAGTCATATTGTAGTTACTCACTACAACACACCAACAACACAGTCATATTGTAGCTACTCACTACAACACACCAACAACACAGTCATATTGTAGTTACTCACTACAACACACCAACAACACAGTCATATTGTAGTTACTCACTACAACACACCAATAACACAGTCATATTGTAGTTACTCACTACAACACACCAATAACAGTCATATTGTAGTTACTCACTACAACACACCAATAACAGTCATATTGTAGTTACTCACTCACACCACACAACACAGTCATATTGTAGTTACTCACTACAACACACCAACAACACAGTCATATTGTAGTTACTCACTACAACACACCAACAACACAGTCATATTGTAGTTACTCACTACAACACACCAACAACACAGTCATATTGTAGTTACTCACTACAACACACCAACAACACAGTCATATTGCAGTTACTCACTACAACACACCAACAACACAGTCATATTGTAGTTACTCACTACAACACACCAATAACACAGTCATATTGTAGTTACTCACTACAACACACCAATAACAGTCATATTGTAGTTACTCACTACAACACACCAATAACAGTCATATTGTAGTTACTCACTACAACACACCAATAACACGGCAGTCTTGTAGTAAATCTCTACAACATACCAATAACATGGCAATCTTGTAGTTACTTTCCACAATACACCAGTAACACAGTAATCTTGTATTTGGTCTCTACAGCACACCAACAACATGATAATATTGTAGTCACTCTTATCAGAACACCAATAATATAGCAATATGGTAGTTACTGTGTACATCCAACCAATAACACAGCAATCTTGTAGTTACCCTCCACAACACACCAATAACACAGCAATCTTGTAGTTACCCTCCACAACACACCAATAACACAGCAATCTTGTAGTTACCCTCCACAACACACCAATAACACAGCAATCTTGTAGTTACTCTCCACAACACACCAATAACACAGTAATTTTGTAGTTACTCTCCACAACACACCAATAACACAGCAATCTTGTAGTTACTCTCCACAACACACCAATAACACAGTAATCTTGTAGTTACTCTCCACAACACACCAATAACACAGCAATCTTGTAGTTACTCTCCACAACACACCAATAACACAGTAATCTTGTAGTTACCCTCCACAACACACCAATAACACAGCAATCTTGTAGTTACTCTCCACAACACACCAATAACACAGTAATTTTGTAGTTACTCTCCACAACACACCAATAACACAGTAATTTTGTAGTTACTCTCCACAACACACCAATAACACAGTAATTTTGTAGTTACTCTCCACAACACACCAATAACACAGTAATCTTGTAGTTACTCTCCACAACACACCAATAACACAGTAATCTTGTAGTTACTCTCCACAACACACCAATAACACAGCAATCTTGTAGTTACTCTCCACAACACACCAATAACACAGTAATTTTGTAGTTACCCTCCACAACACACCAATAACACAGCAATCTTGTAGTTACTCTCCACAACACACCAATAACACAGTAATTTTGTAGTTACCCTCCACAACACACCAATAACACAGTAATTTTGTAGTTACTCTCCACAACACACCAATAACACAGTAATTTTGTAGTTACTCTCCACAACACACCAATAACACAGCAATCTTGTAGTTACTCTCCACAACACACCAATAACACAGTAATCTTGTAGTTACTCTCCACAACACACCAATAACACAGCAATCTTGTAGTTACTCTCCACAACACACCAATAACACAGTAATCTTGTAGTTACTCTCCACAACACACCAATAACACAGCAATCTTGTAGTTACTCTCCACAACACACCAATAACACAGTAATTTTGTAGTTACTCTCCACAACACACCAATAACACAGTAATCTTGTAGTTACTCTCCACAACACACCAATAACACAGCAATCTTGTAGTTACTCTCCACAACACACCAATAACACAGTAATTTTGTAGTTACCCTCCACAACACACCAATAACACAGTAATCTTGTAGTTACTCTCCACAACACACCAATAACACAGCAATCTTGTAGTTACTCTCCACAACACACCAGTACGACAGCAGTCTTGGGCACTCTCTGCAGACAATGGCTCTGACATTCTTAACAACTGATCATACTTGTGATTGTAAAACTAATTTAATTTTTAAACTGCATTTGATTTTACCCTTAAAACGGATTTTGAACGTACAGGGTTCAAAAAGGCCAGTTTGTGTGCATCTGGATTTTTCAACAGTTTTGGCCCAAATCATAACAACCTTCGTATAACAAAACTTTACCTAGTTACGTACCATTATTCACAATCCATTACGTGTCTTCTATGTTTGTTCCAAATTATGTTAATTTGCTACATTCTATGCCAAACATCCCCGTATCCACACGTGGGTAACAACATTAGTTTTCACTTGCACCTAGCGGTAAGCAATTTGATACATTAGCAACTAGCACTTATTCAAAGTGCTTTTTATGCACTAAAACAATTTTTGACTAAAAATATTCATTGTATGTTTAACAAAGCATTTCTGACACGCATTGTCATGTCTATTTAGAAAGTCTGAATAACCACTGACCTTTAACAAAAACGTACAGTTAATGGCGACTTACTTGACCGGACCAGCAAGGCCAGTGTGTCCAGTGCACACCGTACATGGTTGAGATACTTGCGTCCATACAGACTGAGGATGCGGAACAAATGACTGACCGCTCCGTTCTTGCCGAGGTAGCACGCGTTCACCGCTATCAAAATGAAGAGGACGTATGCACCGTATTCATTCTAATATGCAAACATACCCTATTAAGCATTCACCCGTTTTATCAGTCTGACACATTTACAGCGATCTCCAATTCCATGGCCAACCACGACTTGAGAAGTTGAATCTTGACTGTTGAATCCATGATTCATTGTAATTTAAGTTCTACCTATGTTACATCACATTAGAAGCTCAGTGAAGACGGAATATCTACATTATCTATCATTACAGAGTTCTCGTATTTTTTGGTCTATATGCGTAAACTGCTTGCCAGTCCTGCATGCTGCGATGGGTGTATGCACACAAACATATGGTAGCCATAAATATTTGACCAAAATGTATATGTCCAGCCGAGTCCATCACGTCAGCACAAAAGACCGGACGCTATATTTGTGTATGTGCTGCGTGATGCCACCTGGTGAATGAAAACAAAAGTATCACCATCTAGTGTGAGACAGTGAAATCATTTTGGGAAAAAATATTGATAATAAATGGGTGTATGTTTAACAGAAAGCATATTTCGACATATTTTTGTGTCTCATATATTTAAAAACATACTGTACACTGAACAGAACAAATGCGGTACTTATTAAAATGATTTGTTGGTTTATACAAAATCTTGTTTCATATGAATCTTTTCTTCCTCAAGATTCCCATGTACAGGAGTGAGGTCTGGCTCCTGTACTGCAGCACTGTTCTTGCCCTCCACTGCTCCCTCTCTACAGCCCCCCTCCCTCCACTGCTCCCTGTCTACAGCCCCCTCCCTCCACTGCTCCCTGACTACAGCCCCTCCCTCCACTGCTCCCTGACTACAGCCCCTCCCTCCACTGCTTCCTGTCTACAGCCCCCTCCCTCCACTGCTCCCTGTCTACAGTCCCCTCCCTCCACTGTTCCCTGACTACAGCCCCCTCCCTCCACTGCTCCCTGTCTACAGTCCCCTCCCTCCACTGCTGCCTGTCTACAGCCCACTCCCTCCAATGCTCCCTGACTACAGCCCCCTCCCTCCACTGCCCCCTGTCACCTCCACTGCACCCCTTCTGTCTACAGCTCCCTCCCTCTCCACTGTTCTTGTCTACAGCCCTCCCTCCATTCCACCTCACTGCTCTCACTACAGCCCCCTCCTCCTCCACTGCTTCCTGTCTACAGCCCCCTCCCTCCACTGCTCCCTGTCTACAGTCCCCTCCCTCCACTCCCCCCTGTCTACAGCCCCCTCCCTCCACTGCTGCCTGTCTACAGCCCACTCCCTCCAATGCTCCCTGACTACAGCCCCCTCCCTCCACTGCCCCCTGTCTACAGCCCCCTCCCTCCACTGCACCCTGTCTACAGCCCCCTCCCTCCACTGCTCCTTGTCTACAGCCCCCTCCCTCCACTGCTTCCTCACTACAGCCCCTCCCTCCACTGCTTCCTGTCTACAGCCCCCTCCCTCCACTGCTCCCTGTCTACAGTCCCCTCCCTCCACTGTTCCCTGACTACAGCCCCCTCCCTCTACTGCTCCCTGTCTACAGCCCCCTCCCTCCAATGCTGCCTGTCTACAGCCCACTCCCTCCAATGCTCCCTGACTACAGCCCCCTCCCTCCACTGCCCCCTGTCTACAGCCCCCTCCCTCCACTCCCCCCTGTCTACAGCCCCCTCCCTCCACTGCTCCCTGTCTACAGCCCACTCCCTCCACTCCTCCCTCTCTACAGCCCCCTCCATCCACTCCTCCCTCTCTACAGTCCCCTCCCTCCACTGCTCCTGCCTGCTCTTCCTCCTACTCCCTGTTCCAGCCCTCCTCCAATGCCCTCTATCACCTCCTCCTCCACTGCTTCCCTCACTACAGCCCACTCTCCCACTGCCCCCTGTCTACAGCCCCCTCCCTCCACTCCCCCCTGTCTACAGCCCCCTCCCTCCACTGCTCCCTGTCTACAGCCCCCTCCCTCCACTCCTCCCTCTCTACAGCCCCCTCCATCCACTCCTCCCTCTCTACAGTCCCCTCCCTCCACTGCTCCCTGTCTACAGCCCCTTCCCTCCACTCCCCCTGTCTACAGCTCCACTCCCTCCACTGCTCCCTTGCCCATGTGCCCTCCTCCACTGCTCCCTATCTACAGCCCCCTCCCTCCACTCCTCCCTGTCTACAGCCCACTCCCTCCACTCCTCCCTGTCTACAGCCCACTCCCTCCACTCCTCCCTATCTACAGCCCCCTCCCTCCACTGCTCCCTGACTACAGCCCCATCCCGCAACTGCTCCCTGTCTACAGCCCCCTCTCTCCACTGCTCCCTGTCTACAGCCCCCTCCCTCTACAGCCCTCTCCATCCACTGCTGCCTGTCTACAGCCCATTCCCTCCACTGCTCCCTGACTACAGCCCCCTCCCTCCACTGCCCCGTGTCTACAGCCCTCTCCCTCCACTGCTCCCTGTCTACAGCCCACTCCCCCTGTCTACAGCCCCCTCCCTCCACTCCTCCCAGTCTACAGCCCCCTCCCTCCACTCCTCCCTGTCTACAGCCCACTCCCTCTACTGCTGCCTGTCTACAGCCCCCTCCCGCCACTGCTCCCTGTCTACATCCCCCTCCCTCCATTCCCCCGTCTACAGCCCCCTCCCTCCACTGCTCCCTGTCTACAGCCCACTCCCTCCACTCCTCCCTCTCTACAGACCCCTCCCTCCACTCCTCCCTGTCTACAGTCCCCTCCCTCCACTGCTCCCTGTCTACAGCCCCCTCCCTCCACTCCCCCTGCTCCTCCCCCTCCCTCCACTGCTCCTGACTACAGCCTCATCCCCCTCCACTGCTTCTCACTACAGTCCCACTCCTCCACCTCCCTGACTACAGCCCCTCCCCCCACCTCCTCGCTCCCCTGTCTACAGCCCTCCCTCCTGCTCCTGTGTACAGCCCACTCTCCACTGCTCCCCCTGGACTACAGCCCCTCCACTGCTCCCTGACTACAGCCTCCACCTCCCTCTCCACTGCTCCCTGTCTACAGCCCCCTGTCTCCACTGCTCCCTGTCTACAGCCCCCTCCCTCCACTGCTCCCTGTCTACAGCCCACTCCCTCCACTCCCCCCTATCTACAGCCCCCTCTCTCCACTCCTCCCTGTCTACAGCCCATCCCCCTCCACTTCTCTCTGTCTACAGCCCCCTCCCTTTTATTTTTCTTGTTGTTATTTCTATGTATGGGAAGTCATGTTCACTCTACACTGCCTCAGTTCACTCAGCTGTACACATGAGTACCTGGCTATAGACTGTGGTAGATATTTATGAACAAGTAGTCATCGTACAGCAAAAGCAGCGTGGTTGATTTTTTCCCAAAAGAAACTGAGTTTGTGTTTGAATGAACAGATCTGCCAGAGGTGAAGTGTAAAATGCTCTGAGTGGACCCATGGACTGGATATCACAATATATAAGAAACTAACCTTAGCCTACATCACAAGCCAAACATCTCTTACTACGAGTGACTGTAGTGGCAACACAAACTGCTACGACACTCAAGTTGATAGTAGCAAAGTGGTAGAACATCAGGACCACGGTTCAAATCCTGGGCAACTATATTCACACCACATTGCCTCAGTACACACAGCAATGTTAAAAGGAGGCAATCTGTTCCTAGTTTTTAATTTCTTAATTAATATAATGGTCTCAAGACTATAGTAACTATGTTGTAGGTATATTGCTCGCCAAACTGTGTTTAGTGCACCCGTAACAACATTTGCCATTTAGAAGGTACAACCCGGAGCATGGTCAATAGTGAAAAAAACATCCAGTTTCATAACAAGCCCTATTGGCAATATGGCCGAGTTGGACTGAGCTAAGTGCAATACTCTTTCATGTTCAAGGATGTCCCATTTTCCCACATTCAACATAGCAGACTTCCTGTTACAAAGTAATGTTCACGTGACCGTCACCAATAACAAGGTCTGTGTGACTGTACTCACCGTTGGCGGAGTAGAGTTTCAACACCTGAAGTAGGTAGTTGACAATCTTCGCGTGACCAATATACGTCCTGATTAGGTGCAACGTCACGCCCAGGGCTTGCGAGAGTCGAGCCTTCACGCAAAACTTCCGATCTGCAAAGGTCACAAAAGAATACCGTGCATAACACTTGGGCAAAAACACAGCGAGGTTTTAAGTCAGTGGTATTATGATAACAAGTTTTTTTATTAATATCACTAATGCAGGAGTGGCGATGATGTATGGCAGGAGTGGCAATGATGTATAGCAGGGGTGGCGATGATGTATAGCAGGAGTGGCATTGATGTATAGCAGGAGTGGCGATGGTGTATAGCAGGAGTGGCATTGATGTATAGCAGGAGTGGCGATGGTGTATAGCAGGAGTGGCAATGATGTACATCAGGAGTGGCGATGATGTATGGCAGGAGTGGCGATTATGTATGGCAGGAGTGGCGATGATGTATGCCAGGAGTGGCAATTATGTATGGCAGGAGTGGCGATGCTGTATGGCAGGAGTGGCGATGATGTATAGCAGGAGTGGCAATGATGTATAGCTGCAGTTAACATAGGTGTCTAAGATGGTATTCATAGTTCATGTAACGTCCATAACAGTTTTAACAAAAAACATAGAAAAAGCTCAAAAGCATGGTTTTATTACAGTATAGTCAAACCTGCTGAACCTTTCCCTCAACCACCTTCCCCAGAAGCTCAATAAAATGATTGTAGCTACGGCATTTATATCAGTTGGAGTATGATCAGAGCAATAAGTCAATGTCTACATCTTGGCTCAGTGGGTAAAATGCTTTATTCAATACAATGATCAATACTTCATGGGCAATGTATCCACAGAAAGGACTCATGTACGTGATAAACCTGCACATGTCCACCCATCCACCCACCCACCCACCCACCCATTCATCCAAACACCCACCCACCCACCCGTCCATCCATTCATACAAACATACATATATATATACATACATCTATGCATGAAAACACCCAGACACACCCACCCACACCCGCCAGTAAGAAGGAAGGTGCATGGCTGTACCTTTGGGTCCGATGCGGATGAGAAGCTGGTGGATGGTGACGAGGAGGTCGATGGGACACGGGTTGCTGCGGGACTCCACCACGAGGACATGGAAGAGGGTGTTAGTTATTCCCGCTCCCACCAACACACTCACCTTCTTGTTCACCTCTGTAACACAGCCGTGTACAATAGTGTACGCCAACATGTATAACAGTGTACATCAACACGTACAATGGTGTACATCATCGTGTGTAACAGTTCACATCAACATGTATAACAGTGTACATCAACATATTCAACAGTTCACATCAACATGACAAGAGTGAACATCAATATGTAAAACAGTGTTTGCAAACATATACAACATAGTACATCAACATGTACAACATTGTACAGCAACAGGTACAACAGTGTACATCAACACAACACTGTACATCAACGTGTACAACAATGTACACTAACATGTACAACAGTACACCGACATGCACAACAGTGAATACCAACATGTACAACAATGTACACTAACATGTACAAGAGTACATCAACATGTACAAGAGTACATAAACATGTACAAAGGTGTACACCAACATACACAAGTGTACACCAACATGCACATCAGTTTTCATGGATATGTACGACAGAGTATAACAGTGTACATAACCATGTGTGCAACAATGTACACATCATTGTACATACTATTTTTTCAACAATGTATACAACAGTGTATACAGCATCATACAACTGTACACACAATTGTATACTATATATAATATATATATAAAACTGTAATACTGTGCAAGTCAATTAACAACGCATACAACCATGCATACAGCAGAACACAACTGTAATATGTTGTACAACAATGCATACAACCATGCATACAGCAGAACACAACTGTAATATGTTGTACAACAACGCATACAACCATGCATACAGCAGAACACAACTGTAATATGTTGTACAACAACGCATACAACCATGCATACAGCAGAACACAACTGTAATATGTTGTACAACAATGCATACAACCATGCATACAGCAGAACACAACTGTAATATGTTGTACAACAACGCATACAACCATGCATACAGCAGAACACAACTGTAATATGTTGTACAACAACGCATACAACCATGCATACAGCAGAACACAACTGTAATATGTTGTACAACAATGCATACAACCATGCATACAGCAGAACACAACTGTAATATGTTGTACAACAATGCATACAACCATGCATACAGCAGAACACAACTGTAATATGTTGTACAACAATGCATACAACCATGCATACAGCAGAACACAACTGTAATATGTTGTACAACAATGCATACAACCATGCATACAGCAGAACACAACTGTAATATGTTGTACAACAATGCATACAACCATGCATACAGCAGAACACAACTGTAATATGTTGTACAACAATGCATACAACCATGCATACAGCAGAACACAACTGTAATATGTTGTACAACAATGCATACAACCATGCATACAGCAGAACACAACTGTAATATGTTGTACAACAATGCATACAACCATGCATACAGCAGAACACAACTGTAATATGTTGTACAACAATGCATACAACCATGCATACAGCAGAACACAACTGTAATATGCTGTACAACAATGCATTCATTGTCCAGGTCCAGGGGTCAACGTGAGAAAAACACCACCATCTTGAATCAGCTCGAAGCTGTACAGAACATTTATAGTCACTTATATAGTCCCTGATTATTTGACTCCCAAGGAACAAGAACAAGACTTGAAAGCATGGCACATCATGCCTAGGTGTATCGAGGCTGCTCTCAGGTTCGATGTACATACATTGGGTGTTGCCATCTTGGATTATGGGATTGGAATATGTTGAGAAGAGGCTCTCATTTCTGACTCCCAAATATGAGCAGCCCACCAATTTTCTATGAAAATTGATGCCTGACTGTTTATGATATTATGCCACAGTGTATCCCTGTTAGGATATTGCAGATGCAAACAGCTAAGACTTGAATGTAGAAATCAAACAATCCACCCAAATTAGGTCAACCTTTATGAACTATTTTCGGCACAGGAATGACGTCACAGGCTTGATATATATGAAGGTGTATAAGAGGTATTATCAGGATTAAAGCATCAGATAATCCTGTAATATTAATAGCAAACGCTAATTACATGTTATGTGACAATTTGCATTGCCTTGTTTCTGACGCAGGTGATGATACTTTAATACGTTAGTCAATCACATATGAGGTAGACACTGATTAAGCAGAGTAACACATTAATTATCTGTGACATAAAATATTGATGAAAAGAAAAGGTGTACAAATTATTATTACCTAGGCACAATATCTCTGTAACTTGTGGACATGTGCAATACCCAGTGCTATTTTGTAAAACAAATGCCAAAAATGGTAGGAAAATAAAACTATAATTTTAATACATCAATGTAAATAAATGAATCAGTGGCCAACCTCATTCCCCAGTGAAACCAATTTCAATATGTTAACTAGAATGAGATTCTGTCCGAGAAAGGGAAGCATCCCTTGTCTTACCTGTCTTCCCAATCAACTCATTGAGGACACACAGGATGTTCTGTTGCGTGCAACTGTCGCTGATATTCTGTAAAAAAAAAGTAAGTTTTGTCTCACTCCCGGGGTTGGAGGGGATGTGGGAACTAACATACAGGGATCAAAGACCAAGGGAAAGTTTTCAGGGGAGATTTGGACACCACAGGAAAGAGATACTTTGCAAGGCCTCAAAAAATAGTTTCTAGCTGTTCAGCTCATAAGCATTAAGTATTGTGAAATTTCAATTTTCAATACCCTAACCACGTGGGGCAAAAATCAAAACCTCTGGGTGGAGAATATCAGATTCCAAGTGGTGTTGCAAATTCGCAATCTACCCTACCCCAATAGTGGCCAATACACACTCCACTCCCCAGGCAGAAACAGAAAAGTGCATACATCTAGTTTCCTTAGATAACCTTATATTTTCCAGGATACCGATGCCAAAAAACAGACACATAATTTCTTTCAAAATCTGATAATTTTTATCAAAACATGGAAGCATTTAAAGCATAATTTATGTATTCTGTATATTTAAATTGCAATGGACAGTAATGATCTATATCTATAATCCTCATGTTACCTCCAGCTTAACTGTTATAATTATTTTATCAGAAGTGACATCACAATGATTCACAATTATGACTTAACAAATAAATTATACATTATTACATGTACAAGATTCACTTACTTGTAATGTCATCAGAAGTTGTTCAATGTAAGAACTATTCTTCATGATAACTTCCCTGTTTTGTCTGTCTGCAAACAGATCATCAAACGATAAAACAGTTATATAATTACTTATTCGTACTGGCAGACTCAACCATTGTTGTTTCTGTGTTCAAACAACACTTGTGTGCCACAAAATTTGAGCCCTAAAAATTCTTCTGACCCCCGGGTAAACACCACCAGTGTGCTATTTCCTAAGGGAAAACATTTCCTAGGAAATACTGTTTACATTCCCTTCACACAAATTTGTGTTTTTCAATTCTCACACTTGTTGTATATTTCATTAGTCTGGCACCACAATAGTGCACTGATGCATTCACTATTTCATCTTGCATGGAAATCCCTGCAATGAAATATTCCCAAAAGTAGTGAGTAATCCAAACATTAACACACTATCACTGGAGGCAGTTTGACAGTCCTCCCAGGTGCCATGGGTTCAGTGAGAGACCAGTCTGCCAGTCTTCAAGACTTGCAGATGACTGGCCAAGACTGGTAATTACTACTTGTAAGACTGGTGGAATTTAGAGAAGACCAGCTGGCTGTTAGATTAACTAATAGTTCTAAGTCTAGGGCCCCACATTAATGACTATCATTGGTACAACTGGTAGTGAAACAAATAGAAATGTTTGTATTAATTAAATAAATAGCTCAAATGACAAGGGTTTGTCATTAAAAAAATAATAATCTGGCCAATACTGGCTGTGATTCATGTAAATGGCTTCCACGCAAGCCATTCGCGTGCTAAAAGACACAATTTTGATTCATTCAAAACTGGCACAAAATTATTTCTGGCTAAGGGCTGCCAGGAGCTGATCTTTATTCGCCTCTTTCCATGTTGATTCACATCCTTGGACTCTTATATCAAAAGTATGTAAAAGTGATTGCTGCGTTTGTTTGTTGTTTCACAGGGGTATTATGGTGATGGGGGTACACCTGTACCTACAGAGTTAGCCTTAGGAATGTATAAACAACAGTTTTGTAGATGTTCATATTTCCAGCAAGCCCTGGGCTAGGACAGGTGGCAACAAACATAAAACAGGTGACAGTGTATATGTGTCATATTTCTGACATGCTACACAGATGTGAACATCAAGGCATGCGAAAACGAAAAACATACATACGTTCTGAACCAAATGCACTAGCTAACTGGTAAATAACATGATAGTCGGCATCCCTACATTGTGGTGTATGTCAGAGAGTGACAGGCTTTCAACGGTGAGTGCCTGACAAAGATGTATAGATCAGTAGAAACCTGGTATTTGGCAGACAACAGTTGGCTACATTACTCCTTTGGAAACACATACAGGAGTGGGTAAAATCTCTCACAAATGCGCTTGTTTTCATTTGCTAGGGCCATGCTGATCATTAGTAATTTAGCCAATGGTTACAAATTAGTAGTTTGGCTAAATAAAACAAAAAAGTTTCCAAATAATTTAGAAAAAAATAAGTTTGCTAAGAAGAAACTATTACTTTGCCAAGTGGCTATTACAAATTTTGTTAGAGTGAGGCCATAATTAGTACTGTAAACCACTAGTAATACAAATTGTGAAGTTAGTTTAAGATAATAAAGTTCAGATACAGTTAGGCCTACACAGATAAATTGCAGCAGTTGAACTGAAACCTAATCTAGATGGATTATATTAATTCTAAATAAATCTAGCTGAAAAAGTGCATGTCGTGTGCATAACAGGAATTGCTTGCTTTGATGGTATAAATACTTCCACTTGTGCAGCAATGAATATTAATAAATAACAATTAACATACACAAAAAACAATAAAGCAAAAGTGTCATATAAATGTAAACTATTTGAAGGTAACGAATAATCACTATTTAGATAAATAAGTATATGCCTGAATGTGCACAAATGTTGCAACAGCGCAGTGTCAACGTAAATAAAACATAATATTATCTATGCTCCAATCCAATAGATAATGGTTAAAGACTAAATGAAATTAATTTGTTTCATTTCTTTGAAACTTTGTATGTATGTAAACTTAATGCTCTTGTCAAGTAATGTGCCAAATATGAAATCGATTGATTGCGAACTCATGGCGCTAAGCAAGTTAAGTCCGCCCAAACATGGTCATTTGCATGTCACAAAACAACCAGCTCGTCAGATGTTGATGATGTCAAGGGAATAAATTCCGCTGAACACCCCAAACTTATTAGCATGGTGCGCAATGGTGTGGGTTGGTGTTTCAGGCTTTATCTGAAATTGCAGTTGTGAAATTAAATGCTTTTTGTAATCAACATAAAGATAATAATCTTATCTAGAAGTTTGTCACTGGATGTAGACAGGAATTGTGTTTCATTTTCGAGTTATTGCTGTTTGAACATCACGAATGCTCAACCTTGTATTATATACACGGCCACGTATATATTGCAGGATTACTGTGACATATTGTGGATTATCTTTATTGTGATATCAAAAAATATTAAATCCCATTGCATGTTTAAGTATGATTTAGAAAATGCCTGCCTTACTGTGGACTCTGCTGCACTAAACTAGCGGCCATGTTCATATATCAAATGCATATTTGATAGCTATATTGATCAACGTAGACTCGTCCTTGTGTCAGCCTAGTGCCGTGGGTTAATGTGGTTATATCGCTGAAAGCGGATCTCTTTACGGATGCGGTTAACGTGAAGTTGGTGGCAAATCATGAGTGAAGTACATGTTGAGTTATTGTCGCTGTGTTGGGCACTAGTGAAGCGGTCACAATAGACAGGTTTAGCAACCATATTTAATCCCCGAATGTGATGCCAGATCAGACATAGACACCAATAATGGCGTTATTGTACTCCAAATCTGTCGTTGACATCTAGCAAAACAGCATTAGCAAAACACTAAGTGATCAGTTCTACATTCAACACTGATAAAAATAAATTTCTATGAGAAATCAGAGCGCATCTATAACATTTAGAATGTGCACTGCTAACTATGCAAATAAATAGATCAAAGATTACTTTCCGGGTCCAGACACAAATTTTTATTTTACTGCCTTGGCATTGTGCATTGCTGCATTTGTAAACAAGCAAATCATAGGTTTATTAAAGTCATCAAACTTGCTTAGATCTATGTCTTCCAAACTTAGCTTTCTGTGTACATATGAGTTCCTAAAAAGGTTGAGTTGTAATATGTACATATTTACTTCTCAATACACAACTATTTGTGTAAACAATAAAAACTGCTACACAACACACCAACTTGGCATTTGTGTCAAAGTTCACATCAGCATTCGCTGCTTAACAGTGGTTGCTAATCCTGTCTAATGTCAGACAGGTGGAGTGTCATGCGGCAAACCTCCGACATGACCGTTTATTAGCTCACAAAGCCACAACGTGAACACACACAGTCATGCACAAGCAAGTACGCACGCACACACGCATGCATGGTGGTGCCCCACGAGGTACATGGTAATCAATGGGAAGACAGGCCAAAAATGGTCAGGGTACTTACTTTTCATAGTTCTTTTACCTACAAGTTAAACACAATGACAAAATTGCATGGTTTTATCTGCTTACATTTGTCCCCTGACTTACATGTCTCTGAGCTAATCTGTTTCTCCTATGTACTTGTGATCCCCAAAATGTTTTCTCTATGGATGAACAATGATGTTGACAATACGGAAAAAAGCAAAAAACCCAAATGACAAGAAGAGACATGGATGCCACTGGATTAAATCTTGAATTCGATTAATTTTTATAATATAGGTACCATTACTCGTGAGATGTGAGAATGAATACATTTGGATATCTGCTACAGATATCTGAATATTTTGTGGTATATCTGATATTACATGTTCATCCTTATATGTACAGTGGAGCCTCACTTAACAGCCACCTCGATAATACAGCCAACTCACAATTAAGATCACCCTAGAACAGTCCCAAATTAGTTCTACGTAGAGGATATTAGTCCTGCTAATACGGCCACCTCGCCAATACTGCCACCTCGCTAATACGGCCACCTCGCTATTCAGGTCATTTTTGTCCAGTCCCAAATGTGACCTTGATAGGGAGGTTCCCCTGTACATGTCTCTTATCATAATTGGGAGTAATCAGTTGGATTAAACCACCAGAGGTAAACGCAAATCTCTGTAATGAGTGTTTTCTGTCACGCCAGCTTGGGGCATATGTGTAGGATTATCGATTATTTTTTTACTAAAACTGTTTTTGGCTCCCGTAATTGCACAGGTGTAAAATGAGTGCAACATTGGGGTGGCATATTACCTAGAATGGACATGGAATTGCAAGCAGTGTTCAGTAGGTGGTCCGCTTCCACACAACGATGTTATTACTCACATGTATAGACAGATTTTGAATAATGCAACCTTTTACCAAATGGAAAGATGCAATTATAAAATAAAGCATATATTTTGTGGAATTAATTTTGTTTTTCTGTCACAGCTAACAGCATTGGTCAATCACAGCTGGTTGAAAAGACAAAACAAGGCCACCGATCAGTGATCACCATTACATGTCAGAACAACATACCGTAATCTACACACAATAGCTTCTTACTCAGTTAAAGCTTTCATTATACAATTATCTGTCCACACATGCAAGTAACATCATCATAATGAGCACCCATTCAATACTATTCGCCAGTCATTCCACCCTTTCCTTCCGCTATGCCCTGCCCATTCTGTGTAATGTACTGCCCCTACATCATGCGGTAATCGTGTGTGTCATTGAATTAATTCCATGCAAATCCTGCTTAATTATTTAGCTCCTGTGAATTATATGGCCCTCACATCTGTTGAAACTTCCACAGGCTCAGACCAGAACCTTTACCTGTGAAATGACACACTTTGTCTTGGTCACTAATCTGTCAGCCCTATGAGGGCTTGGCCATAATTACTCAAACTAAAATGTGCACCAATTACCAGACAACATCAAGCAAAATTAGTGCACTTTAACTCAATGCTGGTGGCTGGCTAATTAGTCTGTATTGACAGTTTAACACACCTACCTAATGGGCCCTTAATGTGTAGCTTTGTAGTCTGAAAGACTGAATAAGAACATCTTCAGGCAGGTGCAATTGCTGCATGATTTATTTTGCCCCAAAAGTGATTGTAATTATCCTTGTGTAGGCCAGGCGAAAATACTATTGACTCACCCCAGATGGGTAAATACTTACTTTGGGTGATGCAATATTATAATATTTACAGTTTCCGAGTGTTCTCATTTTATAAAGAATGTTTGACCTGAAAACGGCTTCAATAAAATAAAACTATTTTACATGTAAAAACCACATAAAGATAGCTTGGATTTATTTTGATTGAATATTTATAGACTTGTATATCTTGATGGAATACTCACCTGTTATGTTAAAACAAAACTACAATATTTAGATAAACAATGTCCCATTGTGACCTTTCATGTGACCATTTCCTGCAGACTTTCTATATGCCTCAATTTTTGACAGAAAGTTTTGAGCTATGTCCGATTTTTTGCCCAGTTTCCTACGATGACCGTGACTGAGATACTTACCCTGCGACGTGACAAGTTGTTGGATCTTGGACGTGGCATACCGCACTTGTTGTATGCCGTCTGAAGCGAACCGGGTACTGGTCTGGGACTGCGAGTTCAGCCGCTCCAGGCTTTGGAACGTGCTGGCAATACGCGTCCTACAACAAGAGGGAATCACAAGAATTTAGTTTTTATTATATTACACCAATTTCACCCTTCAACAATGAAGCATCATTAGATTAAAACGTTTATTATACATATTATGTTTTAGAATATACTTTATAAGTATTATTATTATATTATAATTGTTTAATTTTGGTATTTATTTGTTTACTTAGCAATCATAAACCATGTTCTTGATGTCTGATATGTTATGAATTATTACAAACAATCTTAGGTATGGCATTGTATTAAAAGGAAACAGTCTGTTCCTAGGTTTTTTATTTATTACAGTAATTAATATAATGTTCTTAAAATTATAATAAATATATTGAAGGTAAATTGTGTTTAGTAAGCCAAACTGTATCTAGTAAGCTCGTAACAAGGCTTGCAAGTTGAAAGTTTCCAACCCGAACCATGTTCAAATGGTAAACAAAACATCCAGTTTCAAAAACAAGCTTTATTGGCAATACTGCCATGGCGGGCTGAGGTAACCGTAATACCCTTTGATGTTCAAAGATTTCACATTTGCCCACGTTCAAGATAGTAGACTTCCTGTTACAAATTATTACACACACACTAATTGTGGGTAGAGGAATCAACTGCTTGCCTTCAACTAGGTTTGTTGTTTGTTCCATGGCCAGGGATATGTCTGGGACGTAATTACAGTCAAACCTCACTTAATGGTCATCTCGGTAATAGGGCCACCTCACAATTAAGGTCATCCTAGGAAAGTTCCATAAGATGTTCATATACAGTAAGCACCGGTACATGAAATTAGTTCTGCCAATAAGGCCACCTCGCTATACAGGACACTTTTCACCAGTCCCAAGGGTGACCTTAATTGTGAGATCCCATGGGTGACCTTAATTGTGAGGTCCCAAGGGTGACCTTAATTGTGAGATCCCATGGGTGACCTTAATTGTGAGATCCCAAGGGTGACCTTAATTGTGAGGTCCCAATGGTGACCTTAATTGTGAGATCCCATGGGTGACCTTAATTGTGAGGTCCCAATGGTGACCTTAATTGTGAGGTCCCATGGGTGACCTTAATAGTGAGGTCCCAAGGGTGACCATAATTGTGAGATTCCACTATGTTAACATGCAGTTCATTGAATTTCTTTTCTTGATGGTGGGAATATTGCAACCATATGGAGCTTTGTGGTTAAACCAACCAACCAGTGTATTTTATTGTTGCCAATACAGTTTAGAGTTGTTTATATTTTGAGTGTTTTCTTTACTTTTTGGGGGCTAAACATTAAAATAGCAAAAAATATTCTGGGGTTACAAAATGCAATTTGGTGGGCAGTATACCACAACATATTTCTTCCAGTCTTAATGACACTATACTATTTTATTTCTTAATGTTAACAACAAGGAACAGACACGCATATATATGTGCAGGCAACATTGTATCACTAGAATAGATAACATTTAAGTTATGTAACTTCCATTTCCAATAACAAAAATCAGGCGCTGCATAAATAATTGATCAGCTGGACATGTTTAATTATGGATGCAAGTCGTAATCGTACATCATCATAAATATTTATTTCTGTCAAATATCAATGCACCTGTCCCTGTTGGAACATGTACCACCACAAAAGCATTCTGCTTCAATGTGTAGCTGCACTGACGTTGTCTTAAGTCAGAATCAAACATGTTGTATTTTAAAATGTGCATCATGTTATAATGCTGTCAGTTGGCTGAACATTTACAATGTTCTTCTTGTACTGCTCTGACATATTAAAGCCACTCTTGCTGATGGTTGTGTTATAAAGTCAATCATGGCTTTAGTTCTGGACAGGGTCGAATCCAGAGAGGTTAAGCTAAGGGGGAGGGCATAAAACCTTCACTGGCAGTCGAACCAAATGGTGTAAAAAAAATGTCGCTTCTACACCACCATAACTTCAGGTTCTCTGCTGTCTCAGCTTGACTGGTGACATCGGAACATGGGGAATGTCCTGTTGAAAAAATTTCGTCGCTGCACAGCCACAATTTCACTTTCTTTTCGCTGTCTCCTATCTCGCCTCATCTGATGAAATCGGGAGATGGGGGTTCTGCTGAAAATTGTTGCTGCCGCATCGGCATAACGTCAGCTTATTCTAACCTGAATGGAGGCACATTTCCTAGGGTCTAGGGGGACATTGTCACTATGCCCATTCAAACAGGTCTACGGGCACGTCAAATTCCAAAGGTTTCTGGGGGGCATGTGCCACCCAGGCCCCTGAATCTGCTGGGACACATATTTTTACTACACAGTGTGTTGCTAAGGAAATATTGGATTTCAAAATGGCAGTGTTTGAAGTTGAGCTCAGTATTTTAGCAATGAGTCTGTGGCCAGTGAGCCAAGTGATGCACAAGTTGAAATCACAATTATCTCAGTAATCTAAGTATAAGAAATATGATTATGCACAACCTTCTGGGAAAATGTAACTACAGTTGACTTAATCTATAGTTAATTATCACACAGTTATAAACAATGCAGAATGTCAAATAGGACTCATTTTTCTAAGTGGCTGAACAAATATTTTTTGGTGAATACATTGTCTGTTTATCCTTTTTTATAAATGTAAAATAATGCAGTGTTCACACAGAAAAGCTTAGTTGGCTTATGACGTACAATTGTTCGCAATGCGTCCTTTCAACAATGGTTCCAAGCCACACAACTGTCATACACATGAAGTTAAACTGCTTATTTAAACTGCTTTAACTCTGAGCAATTTCAATTTGGTCAAGATAGGATTAGGGTGAATGTGTGAGATAGATCTGCTGATTGTTAGTAGCAGCCATTTGAACAAGGTTAGGGACTGCAAAGTTCTGGCAGGAGAGCACATAACGAGCCAACATAAACCATTGGTTTATGAAATGCGGATAGGAAGAGGCAAACAGGGAAGGAAGAAACAAAGACAGGTAATCAAATGGTGGAAATGTGAAGGAGAGGTGATGGCCCAATACAAAACCGAAGTTGAGAGTAAGTTCAGGCTACTCCAAGAACACAGGGAGGATGTGGAATCAGAGTGGAAAGCACTTAAGGAAGTCTTTGTTAGAACAGCTGAGGAGATATGTGGCCGAACATCAGGAAAGCCCACACAAAGCCGAAAGAAGAAAGAACAGTGGTGATGGTGGAACCAAGAAGTTGAACAAGCAATACGAGAAAAAAGGAGGCACTGAAGTGTGTGGAAGAAGCGGGTGATGAAGAAAAGACAAGGCTGAAGCAGAAGTACCGGGAAAAGAAGGCAGCAGCAAATAAGGCAGTTGCTAAAGCAAGAGATGATAAACAGGAGGAATTATGTGATAGGATTGGAGAAGATGGAGGGAAAAAACTGATCTTCAAACTTGCCAGGGATAGAGACACAGACAACAAAGATACCATACAAACATCAGAGAATGAAGAGAAGTGACGGGACACTGGTTACTGGAGCAAAACAAGTGCTGGGTGTTTGGGAGGAGTACTTCAAGAAACTACTAAATCCGGAAGAAGAATATGAGATAGAGATACCTCATACCGTAAGGAGAGAGCTGGAGGTGAGGACAATAACAGAAGAGGTGGAGAAAGCAGTAAAGAAGATGAAAACAGGAAAGGCTGTATGAGTGAATGAACTCTCAGTGGTAATGGTGAAAGCAAACAGGCTAGTTCGAATCAAATGGCTGACGAGGCTGTTTAATGTGTGCTTCACAGCAGGAGAGATACCAGCAGAGTGTGGAAGAGCAGTGATTGTGCCTATATGGAAGGGGAAAGGGGACATCCATGACCCAGGGAGATACAGACTCCAGAGGCATCACATTACTGCACCAAGCCCTGAAATACTGGATGCTAGGGTGAGGCTTACAGTGGTGAGTAAATTCGGAGAGAATCAGCTGGGATTTAGGAAAGGGAGAGGAACAGATGATGGATTGTTTGCCATCAGACCAATTATCGAGAAAAAGAGAATTTTAAAATGATGTAGCATTCGGCTTTGTAGATCTGGAAAAGACATTTGACACCGCGCCGAGAACTCGCATTTGCAGTCATGAGATGAATGGAGGTTGGAGAAGCAGAAGTCAGAATGGTGGAGGAAATGTACAAGGAGACAACAGCGGTAGTGAGAGTCGAAGGAGAAACATCGGAACAATTTGGAGTGGAAGTAGGACTCAGACAAAGAAGTGGCTTGAGTCCCTTGGCTGATAACAAAGAGGAACTACAGAAAGCATTGCAAGAATGGAGTAACACCTTTAGAAAACACGGCCTCCGAATGAATCTGGAGAAGACTGAAGTAATGTGGATAGGTGTACAGGAGGTAGATCTGCAGGTAGTTGTTGACGGAAAGACCATTAAACAAGTGAACAGCTTTGTAGACCTGGGTGGTACAGTGTGTGAGGATGGAAGGAGTAGTAAAGAAATACAGAGGAGGGTGCAAGCAGGAGCAGCAGCATGGAAGAGGGTAGAAGGCATTATGTGGGACAGAAAACTTAAGAAACAACTGGAAGGAAAAGTGTTGGAAGCCTGAGTTGTACCAGCCTCTATATATGGGCTGGGAACACTGGCACTGACAGAGAGACAGGAGGAGAAACTACAGGTGGCAGAAAACAACTGGGTCAGAAGAATACGTAGAGTAACACGAGAGGATAGACAGAAGATGAGGGAATTGAGAGAGGAGATTGGAATGAAAAATCACATAAAGAGGAAAGTAGCCGGTAACAGAATGAGATGGGCGGGACATGTACATAGAATGGGTGAAGACAGACTGGCGAAAAGAGCGTGGAAAGTAGAAGAGGGTGGCAGACGAAGGAGAGGAAGACCAAGGCTGAGATGGAACGACAGCATAAATCGAGACCTGGGGAGGGCTGGCGTGAACAGCCATGAATGGATGGCCATTGCGGACGAGAGAGAGAGAGGTGGAAAGAACTGACAAGAAAAGTAGAAGCTACCAAGTGATGTGGACCCCACCCCGCAAGGGGAAGAAGCTACCAAGTGACGTGGACCCCACCCCGCAAGGGGAAGAAGCTACCAAGTGACGTGGACCCCACCCCGCAAGGCAGCAAGGGGAAGAAGACAGAAGAATTAGGGCGAGTATTTTTTTACAATAGGACAAATGAGCCCCCTCACATCACCAACTTTTTAATAGCTTCTGCAGATATCATTTTGTTTACCAAGTAACCTCTAGATACAAATTACCATTCAGCATGCTGCTGTTGAATTGTGGCGGCATGACTTCAGCCTCTGTTAGCTATAAATGAAGACACCAGTATCAGGTTCACGCGCATGCAGAAAGACAAACAATGAAGGTTAACTGCACTGCACCATAGCCTATAAAGGTGAACCGAAGACAGCGTGAACTTTGCTATGCTGGGCATGTCATAGTCTCCCAGTCCCAGAGCAGTTAGATGGGGGCCCACCTAAAAGATAGCAAGGCAGCAAAGGTGAACTCAGTATCACTCTCTTCTCATTTCAGTCATTTAAAGGGAATAAAAACATATGTTGCTAGAATTCATATTATATTACATCCTGCTATCTATTTCCATGTCCAAGCAAAAAAAATAAAAAATTCAATGAATTAAAAATTCCAAATTTTATGCTGAGCAGCCAGAAATTTTCGAATATGCATATTTTTGGCACGCTTTTCGGGATGCTGAGATGTGACGTCACATATGACCCATACTCACATCAGGCCGACCCTTTCCATGCATTCAGAGCTTGTTAGCATGAATCCAATTTTATTCAAAACAATGAATGCAAATGGGCCTACAAGTCGACTAGGTTTTGCCGAGCTTGGGCTCGTTTTCAGAATAATTATATCGGATGCAACCAACGGGAGATAATCTACACCAATAAACATACATAGCAAATATATATATTGTATACAGAAAGTAACTTGTATAATCTCATATCACTAGAATATCGATGTATGAAGGAGTTGTACAATTTATCAAAACAACTTAAATCAGTCGGTGAAATACTGTCAGTGCCGCTAGCCCAGTTGGTAAATGCATTGGTTTCTTGTCATTTATTTTATAATCGGGCGACACCGGTTCAATCCCGACAACCATTGATTTTTTTACACTTTTTTGTTTGTTTTCACGAAGGGTCGGCCTGATGCGAGTGTGGGTCATACGTGACGTTACGATACCACGTGATCGCCTAGCTCATTAAATTTTTATTTTCCACAGGAATCGCTACACAGACAGGTTTAAAATCGAATTTATGCTACAAATGTATTTTTTAATGTTCTCGATTGTTACATACAATGATAAACTTTGTGTACACATGGGGGAAAACGGATTTTAGCTAATGCCTTGTTTTTATTTCCTTTAACACTCCAAATTGTGCTATCAGTATGGAAATGTTCTGGTATGTGAATGACTTGCATCAGGTAACAATTAAAGCTGCAGATCCTCTGAATTTTACAATGCTATATTGTGGGCCACTGTTTCTGCTCCCACAGCTTAGCAGCAAAAGTGCAGTGTATAAATAATTTATATAAGTAACAATCACAGGAGTCGGGTAGTTCAAATCTGTACAAAAATATATATAATTACCAAAATGGACAATTTTCATATAGATCTACAATATGGATTAATAAATGACTAAATTGAGAAGAAAAACGCACTTCTGCCTTTTCTAACTCAGGCAGGTCTTCCAAGTTACAAAAACAAATAGCATACAAGGTTTTTACATGGAATTTGTAATTAATAATTTGTATTCGTGGCCTCCCTTTCCAAATAATTTTACAAGGATTAATCAGGGGCTACACTAGTCTTTGTGTGCCTGCAAAAAATGAAGCAATTTTCAGATTGTTGGATTTATTTTGTTTATAACATAATGTATGTACATAACTCATTTAATTATACTATACAATTGTATACATGTAAATAAACTAAATCAATACAAAAAACCCAACAAAAAACGCTAACAATCCTTGCATGTAAACATTTGAAAATCAAAATAAGTTTAATGAGAAGCAATGTCAACTAATACAGAAACTGTCAAACCCAAATTACCCAATACAACAAAAGCGGGAGATTTTTGTTTGAAAGCAGGAGATATTGCTAAAAGTGGGATATCTCCCGTCATATCGGGAAACTGGGGAGGGTTGCTACTTGTCTGCCTTTGGGATGGTCCCCCACTCCACCAGGTAGGCAGGTCTAGGCACACACAGCTGACTGCTGCACAGGTAAAATGTGCCCGTGCATTTAGCATTCTCAGGTGAGATCTGTAAATAGTAAATGCACCGTCTTTCAGCCAGTAATCTCACCACCACCACAAGTCCAGCCGGAGCTAATCGGCTGTCCCAAAACAACACCAGGTGTCTCCGACAGTTGCTAAACAAGCAGACTTGCAGTAATGATTAATAATCTGGGTTGGAATGTACTGGGTGCATCCCTAATGGGAAGACTTCAGGAGTTCAACTAGGGAATAGTTGAGTTGTGCATGGAGTTACCCAAGGACTGCCGACTTGTAACTGCTCAGATTTAGTACGATTTAATATTAATAATAAGTTTGCCACCCAAAGTGATCAGTTACAAAAGGCAGGTGGACAAGGAAGCTATTGGTTAACTGACAGTGGCTTACCAACCGTAGCTTACCAATGGTGGCTTACCAACCGTGGCTTACCAATGGTGGCTTACCATCCGTGGTTTACCAACTGTGGCTTACCATTTTTTACATGACCATAAGGGTGGTCATTTGTTAATTAGGTATCTCTACAGGATGTTGGAGGAACACAGGTTATTAATTATCAGTAGCCCAGTAGATAGCTTTGTCTTGGTGTACTTGGCAAGAAGGGTGAAGCCACCCATTGACCGGTTTAAATTCTGTAGTCAAGCTGGTTTAGTTATAGAGAATGGTAGAACTAAAACTGAGGGAGTTGGTGGGCTGGAGTGAAGCCTCCTTGATGTACAAATACAATGCTAAACAAAACAGCTGTTCAAAGCCAATTTTGTTGCATATCAAACATTGCTGTTTTGAGACGACCCATTAGCATTTGACTAATTTAATTAATTACACATGATGGATGGTCCCATGACTGGGTGTGGCAATTGATGCATTGAATAATGCTAAATGACTACCTGTTTTGGAAATACATTGTCAATTGTAATCTGTTTAATCAGAGACCAATGGTCCAGACTCGAATAAACGGAAAAGAGGTCAGTGAACCTTGCACCTGCGAGAAGATACACTTACAGTGATCCAACAAAGTTATATATATTGTTGTTATATAGATGTTGCCTCTCCCCCTAATGATGCGCACTGCTCAAAGAACAACGTAGACACAGTAGACACCAGCACACAGTACAGAATATACTCCGCCTTCTTGAAGCTGAAAACGAAGGACTGCAAACATCCTCTAGTACAGCTCTTCATTAACATAAACAATATACCTTAATAATGTTAACTACCGACTGAAATGAACAATGGTAGTTGATTTCCCATGAGGATATTCACAAGATCTAATTAATCTCATTTAGGTTTCCATTTTGTCTACCACAACCATGTTGACTTTGGCATAAACTGCACAGCCTGGTCAACAATGCCCTAGGTTAAATTTGTAGCTCATTAGTCCACCTGTTTTGCTAGATCGAGCATGCAACTAGTCTAGACATGCTGTTTGGATACCAATGCCTTAAAGAGAGGCTGTCCATTTGTTTTCATTATAAAATCATGTTACGCTGTATAAAATATATATACTTATATTCAAAATATAACTAAGCAAAAACACTGTTTGACAGTTCAATTTGATAAAAATCAATAAGCTGCTACTCAAATCCCCGGAGTTTGGATACTTGTAGTTGTAATGAAGGTCGTGACCTGACGGGAGCGTGATGACATATTACGTGATGCATATGAAGGTTTTCAGGGCAAAACGCGATATATCCATTTTTTCTTTGTTTTATAAAAAGTCACTTTTGTGCTTCATCCTCAAAGTTTAACTAACAAACTGTAAATTAACCTCTCGTGGTCAGAACGCCCGAATCAACCCGACTCCCACTCACGGTAGGCACTTCAAACGATTCTGCTCGCTACGTAATTTTCCGTGCGCCGAGATCCGTTCACGATTTAGCCGTGTCGTTTACGCACCGCCCGGGTAGTGCTTTGTTTTAACTCTTGGATTCGCGCGCTTTATCTGGTCGTTGACGTCATCTGCTGATGGATTCATTTTGCTGGTAAGTCAAATTTTATTTACGTGTCTTTCTTTTTCAAATTTGACCAAATAATCTGCTAGATTTTATCAATTTGACGACATAGCTGTTTTTCATTAGTAAAGTTAGCACATTTGCATTAGTATAAGAAGAAATCGTTTGTGTTTAGCAAGATCTACTAGGTTTATATTAGTCTGTGTTGAAAAATCTTTGGCGGAATCGGGCGCCATCTATGATTTTGAACCGTTCCAAAAAATTGAAGTTTCACCATTGTCAGGCATTGCGTGTCGATGAAATCGCATGCGCGTATACAAAACCAGGTCGGATTAAGCTATATAAGTGTGTCTAAGAGAAAAGATTTAGTGTTTAGCCTGATCTATAGGGATTTATGCTAGTCTGTGTTGAAAAATCTTTGGCGGATTCGGGCGCCATATATGGTTTTTGAGCCATTCAAAAATCATGATACGATTATTTGACCAATCTGTGACTATTGGTTAAGCCACTTGCGCCGCGTCATCGACATCGTGATGATGTCATCGGAGCCATATTGTGACTTATTCCACATTACTGAAATTAAATCACTACAACACAACAGTCAAAGTAGTAGTTTAGAGTTGCTAGACTTTCACTTTGTTTAATTAATAGCCTATTACTATGATACTATGGGCCAAGCATGGTAGTCTTAGACTTAGGCTAGCCTTAGCCTAGGAAAGGGCTGGTTACTGCTTACTCTTGCCTTGGCAGTCTTGACTTGGGTTTGGCATGGCTTATCATTATGCCATTATTTATGGTTATGCTTTTATTTAGAATTAGAAATAATATAAATTTCATTATGCAATAATTTTAAATAATTGTTGTTACATATTAAATCAACAATTGGTTAGAATTTTTGTTTACATCAAATACGTAAATTATCCGACTTAATTTGTTTTTAAAAATATTTCATGATAAACAGTCACTGCACAACATTTTGTAAAATGTAATATAAACCATAATGCCTTGGACAGATGTAACATAATTCGTTTCATTGTGTGACAACTGACATAATGCATTATTATAGAATTTCACTCTGCTCTCTTGAGTAACAGTTGCAGGGATAAGAAAATTATTTCACAAGATTTGCATGCAGAATCAAAATAGTTATCAAAATATGGTACACGATGGCCTTTTTATTTCAGATATTCGCAATTACATGCAGTGACACTGATCTTACACTGATCTGTGTCTGACTGTGAAGGTACCGAGCCACAGAGTCGTCTGAATATGACATTCATCACATGCCTGCATACATACACATCTTGCTGATTATATATCTGATATCTAGATTGAACGGTGTCCATTCAACACGACATGAACATTACTTATAGACATCATGTTGATGAACACGTTTTTCTACAAGATACTGAAATATGAACCTAGCTGCACAGATCTTGCAGTCTACTGGCATTAAACTATGAGACAATCAACTGCCAATATTACAAAAAGACTGTATTGTGAGCACACCAGACTTCATCTTCAGAAATTATATAACTGTCTTCATAATTATGGACATTCCAGCCTTTTTTTTTATCAAAATGTATTGGTCAGTCATTAGCGTGCTAATATTAGCCAATATTAACTTATTAATTAAGTTACTGTTAATGTGAAATGACTGGTTAATGTATATTTATTACTATAATTAATGTGGTTTACTGCTTTCATAAATGATACAAATATCTTCATAATCATGGACATTATGGCCTTTTACTGAAATGTGTCCGTTTGTCGAGATTGCGCACTAATTAGCCAATATTGACTAATTAAATCAATTATTAAATAATTTGTTAATGTATATTTATTACCATTATTAATGTGGTTATACACATTGCATAATATGTATAAATATCTTCATAGTCATGGACATTATGGCCTTTTACTGATATGTTTTGGTCTGTCGAGGTTGTGCGCTAATTACCCAATATTGACTAATTAATTAAATAATTATTATTTTTAAATTCATATTTATTACCATTATTAATGTGGTTATACACATTGCATATGTATAAAATCTTTATAATCATGGACATTATGGCCTTTAAATGGAGCGTTTTGGTCTGTTGAGTTTTGCATGCTACATAACTAAAATTAACTAATTAATTGCATTAATTTGGTTATAATTAGTACTAAAAATATTAAATATTATAAATTTATTACTCTTGTTTGAAAACCCTGAAGACAGTATTTAAATATCTGTATAAATAAAAAAGTTATTACATTTTAAAGCAAATATTTACCTATAGAAAACACAAAAATGACGCTGTTTTTCCGTCTTAAAATCGCAATATCTTTTGATCTATTAAAGGTATCTTAATAAAGTAAACAGTTATGTGATCCTTAACCTATTACCTTTAATTTAAGCCCATTCCCAATGTTTTAGCATGATATTTAATTTTTTTTTGAAGTGCCTACTCACGGCCAGAACGCCTGAATACGCCTGAATACAGGGGCACATTTAAACTGGTACCGCGAAACAGTGTCATCCAATAACGGCAATTAGCATATAATAATATTGAAGTTTCACTGGGAAGCGTCAAAAGTGAGAAATTATGGCGATTTCCGTGGCTAAACAGCGCCAACCACCACGCGGTTTTGTAGTCGAACGCAGCGACACACAATTTCCGGTCCCTCTTTTGCGCCACGCAGTGAATATTTTAATGGTGATTTTCAGCCAATGAGATTAAAGTTTAACATTTGCTGCGGGCATAAACATGGAAGCACCCAGGAATTATTCCAAAACACGCGTCCGCAGGCGATTTCTACGATTAAATGCTAACTTTTGAGCGGTCTATTTTGTTGTAAAGAAGTATTAATGCGCCGCGCAACGAGGCGGGTGGTGTTTTTTAGTTTTGATGTAATTCTCGACATTGTCATTATGTCGAACTCCAGTAATTCGGACTTTGATGGGATTTTCGAATCGAGTTTATAACGAACGCTGCCATCGAAGGGGAATGTTTTGCACAATGATTACGCATTTTAAATATAACACTAGCTTAAAAGTTAAGACGGGATGACGGCTATGATCACAAAGAACGCCATTTTGTATAAAATCTTGAAAATACATGCACTAAAAAACTGAAATTATTTCAGTTTTATTTACCATAGACATTTAATTAGTTTTCCATTCTGTAGCATAGTAATTTATTAACATTTCATACGCAGCATGTAACCGCTAATTATTAATGAAATTTTTTTTTTTTTTATTGTTGAAAATTATTTAAGTATTTTATTTTGACGAACTTTAGCAATTCATATTTGGGTAACGAATTGACATATATGTCACATACTTGGCTAGTTACACCAGGAATTAGTTCTTCACATGTAGTGACAATTTTATTTGAATCGGATCAAAAATTATTTATTTATTTGCATTCATGCAACCCGAGTATATCACATGATTCACTCACAGCACATTCTCTTGATTTAATAGGATTCAATAACAGGCACATATTTGCATTAATCTGGCCTTGAGAGGGATATGTTAATATATATTTAGAATCCAAAATCATAAAGAATGGTGGCAAACTCTGAAATATGTCACTCTGCAATCAGGCTTTTTCATGTTGAAATGCAATGTGAGAATACTTTAAATAATATGTGCAGTCATTTTAATACAAACAGTGTGTTCACTTGATTAAATAGTCGAAAAAATACTGTTGTCACAAAACCAATTACCGGGCCAGCTTTCGAAGTTCAGTGAATTTGTCAGTCACATGGTTTTTTATTTGCAGAGCAAGGAAAGTCAAAAAGATCAATACAAAAACACCTGCACGGTTATATGGTGCATTCACAGGTACACTCCAATTGTGAGAATCACCTGAATTTATTCTATGGTAATAATTAGATATGTTAATAGTTTTCTGATAAATGATTTTATCAAAGCTACATACAAAAAAATAAAGGAGCCAGCATGTTGTAGTGGATACTATACAGCATTCAGGTTTGCTTTCTTATGAAATTAATTTGAAATCGGACAAACAAAAACCTGAGTTGAGGATGTACTTTTAGACCACTGCAGCCTTATTTTAAATAATGACAAACAATGGATATATGTATATCACAATGGCAGATACTCACATATACTCATGTCCCCAAAACAGTAGTAGTTCTACTTGGAGAACTAGAAAGTGGCAGCATGATAAGGCTGCCTGGTACTCATCCTCCTTCTAGGTAGGTACACAAACCACAAGAAGCACAGCTGGCTGGTTTCCACTGGTAAGGCTGCCTGGTACTCATCCTCCTTCTAGGTAGGTACAAAAACCACAAGAAGCACAGCTGGCTGGTTTTCACTGGTAAAGCTGCCTGGTACTCATCCTCTTTCTAGGTAGGTACAAAATCCACAAGAAGCACAGCTGGCTGGTTTCCACTGGTAAGGCTGCCTGGTACTCATCCTCCTTCTAGGTAGATACACAAACCACAAGAAGCACAGCTGGCTGGTTTCCACTGGTAAGGCTGCCTGGTACTCATCCTCCTTCTAGGTAGGTACACAAACCACAAGAAGCACAGCTGGCTGGTTTCCACTGGTAAGGCTGCCTGGTACTCATCCTCCTTCTAGGTAGGTACAAAAACCACAAGAAGCACAGCTGGCTGATTTCCACTGGTAAAGCTGCCTGGTACTCATCCTCCTTCTAGGTAGGTACAAAATCCACAAGATGCACAGCTGGCTGGTTTCCACTGGTAAGGCTGCCTGGTACTCATCCTCCTAGGTAGGTACAAAAACCACAAGAAGCACAGCTGGCTGGTTTCCACTGGTAAGGCTGCCTGGTACTCATCCTCCTTCTAGGTAGGTACACAAACCACAAGAAGCACAGCTGGCTGGTTTCCACTGGTAAGGCTGCCTGGTACTCATCCTCCTAGGTAGGTACAAGAAGCACAGCTGGCTGGTTTCCACTGGTAAGGCTGCCTGGTACTCATCCTCCTTCTAGGTAGGTACACAAACCACAAGAAGCACAGCTGGCTGGTTTCCACTGGTAAGGCTGCCTGGTACTCATCCTCCTTCTAGGTAGGTAGGTACTCATCCTCCTTCTAGGTAGGTACAAACCACAAGAAGCACAGCTGGCTGGTTTCCACTGGTAAGGCTGCCTGGTACTCATCCTCCTAGGTAGGTACAAAACCACAAGAAGCACAACTGGCTGGTTTCCACTGGTAAGGCTGCCTGGTACTCATCCTCCTAGGTATGTACAAGAAGCACAGCTGGCTGGTTTCCACTGGTAAGGCTGCCTGGTACTCATCCTCCTTCTAGGTAGGTACACAAACCACAAGAAGCACAGCTGGCTGGTTTCCACTGGTAAGGCTGCCTGGTACTCATCCTCCTTCTAGGTAGGTACAAAAACCACAAGAAGCACAGCTGGCTGGTTTCCACTGGTAAGGCTGCCTGGTACTCATCCTCCTTCTAGGTAGGTACACAAACCACAAGAGGCACAACTGGCTGGTTTCCACTGGTAAGGCTTTCTGGTACTCATCCTCCTAGGTAGGTACACAAACCATAAGAAGCACAGCTGGCTGGTTTCCACTGGTAAGGCTGCCTGGTACTCATCCTCCTTCTAGGTAGGTACAAAAACCACAATAAGCACAGCTGGCTGGTACTCATCCTCCTTCTAGGTAGGTACAAAAACCACAAGAAGCACAGCTGGCTGGTTTCCACTGGTAAGGCTGCCTGGTACTCATCCTCCTTCTAGGTAGGTACACAAACCACAATAAGCACAACTGGCTGGTTTCCACTGGTAAGGCTTTCTGGTACTCATCCTCCTAGGTATGTACACAAACCACAAGAAGCACAACTGGCTGGTTTCCACTGGTAAGGCTGCCTGGTACTCATCCTCCTAGGTATGTACACAAACCACAAGAAGCACAGCTGGCTGGTTTCCACTGGTAAGGCTGCCTGGTACTCATCCTCCTTCTAGGTAGGTACACAAACCACAAGAAGCACAGCTGGCTGGTTTCCACTGGTAAGGCTGCCTGGTACTCATCCTCCTTCTAGGTAGGTACACAAACCACAAGAAGCACAGCTGGCTGGTTTCCACTGGTAAGGCTTTCTGGTACTCATCCTCCTAGGTAGGTACACAAACCACAAGAAGCACAGCTGGCTGGTTTCTACTGGTAAGGCTGCCTGGTGCTTTGAAGTTGAATGTCATTGAAGGGGAAAGAAGAAACCAACTCCCTCACATTCCCTAGATCTGGATAATTAATGCATCTACATGCCCTTTAGAGTACTCAGAATTAAGGGGTAGTCTACTGGTACTGATCTAGCAGCCACCCATAACCCCAAATGAGGCTCAACGAAAACCTCCATCTGCACCCCATTGAGACTCAACAAAAATCTCCAACTGCCCCCTTGAGACTTACGAAAAACCTCCAACTTCTCTCACCTGAGCGAGGGCTCAATAAAACATTTTAACTACACCCTCCCAGCTTCACAAAAAACCTTCAACTGCACCCACCTAAGGCTAAACAAAAACCTCCAACTAGATACACCCTTGAGGCTCAACGAAAACCTTCAACCACACCCACCCTTTAAATCCAATCTAGGCAGCATTTTAACAGTTAATTAACATTTAATTAAACTAAAAAAATTAAGAACAATCTTGTTATAACTGTCAACTGAAATTGAATGCCCTGAGTTGTTGAAAACACCACCTTTTACAGAGTCTATCAGTAAACCAATCAATATGCATAACTTATTCCAGAATCAGGAAAATTATACTTACAGTTACAAGTAATATGTTGGTTAAGCACTTAACTGAAACATCTTTCAACATCTATAATTGAAACATAATAATGTATAAACTTATGTTATACTTATACACACTTACAAGTCACTCTGCTTTCAAAGTAAAACAGCATATCAACCGATAACTTAACTAAACACATACCAAGAATGAACAAAGAATTCTGACATTAACATAATTATTATCAACCAGTCTTAACTGAAATACCTGAAAATGGTTGGATACATTGTTCCGTGGTAGTAACTTTGTAATTGCTGCCACTTCACCACCTGAACAAAGGCACGCATGTCAGATCAATGATGTATTTATTCTCGTCTGTAGAGAATGAACAATGAATTCAAATTATCTAAGTACTGATTGTCTAAGTACCCTCATCATTTTAAACAAACAATGAGTACGTACAAGCATGTTTTATATACTGTTTATGTAACGATGCTGTGTGTTTTCTAACATTTGGAAAATATTATTATCACGACTATCAACTACCAAGGAATCATTATAAAAATACACCAGGGACAACTATATGCATTAATTACCTTCAGTTCATACATAGATGTGTTTAATCAAACTGTAGAGCATCTGACTATGATTGAGCTTGAGTACGTGGTTATGTTACCGTTTTCCTCCTCGATGGTTTACAACTCGGGCACCAAATTTTCAGGGATTAATCTGACTGCTCGAAAGAAAATTAACACCTTTATTTTTTTGGAATTTTCCACATGTCAAGGGTTCTCACCTTTTATAGGATAAATAAATTGTTTGCCACTAAAAATATAACTAGTAGCAATAATCAACAAACGTGCATGCAGTGAACCCAGCTAAAGTTTGCATCATTTAATTATGTAACAAAACAAACATCAAAGAAAGTAATCTTCTACATCTGTGTGTACATCAGAATAGTTTCCGCTACCTGTTGCCTTTTGATGAATCTCATATTAGGAGTACAGTGGTGAGTGGTACAGTGGCCAGAGCGATGTTCTCTCAAACGAGAGAACCCGGGTTCGAATCCTGTGCTGCCGTGTTGAACTTTGGACAAGTCAATTCACTCTACGTTGCTCCAGTTCACTCACCTGTATGAATGAGTACCTGCCTATAGACTGTAGTGGATATATGTGTATGAATGGTCATCGCACATTAATTACAGCGTGGCTGAATGTTTCCCAGAGAAGGCGAGATGGTGTTCGATTGAACAGGTCTGCCAGGGAGTAAAGTGTAAAGCTCTTTGAGCACTCCAAAGGACTGGATACTGTGCTATATATATAAGAACTTACCTTTACTTTTTTACTTTATTAGCTAGGTCATTAGTCAGATATACTTATATGTGTCATATTTAATTACGCTGCACAGAAACTCACTGAACCAGTATATATGTGTGCATGTGATGGGAGTAGCGCCATCTAAAGGATAGGCATTTTTGCTAACTACCACGGTAGTACCAATAATCTTAAATGGTACTTACTTTTTTGCAAATAGTCAACATTATATAATAAATATTATCCATGAGCACTATCCAAATCGGGAACAAAATTACATAACCGCTTCATAGATAATATAAACATATCAAGCTCTCAGTAAATTGGAAATTACTTTCGCAGAAAAATCAATTAAAATCTGCCAATCACACCATGTGATCTGTATGCTGTAAATACATTGAACTGTTGGCCTGTCTAGCACGGATTCTGTCAGAGTCATGCAAGTCATTGTGTGTTCCAGCAAATGTTGCGGTGTGACTCTTAGGTACACAATCTCCTGAGTACACATCAACCAGCAACGTGAAATTAGTCACATATTAAACTGCTTATTACAGAGTCCTTTGTGTCCTGTAGAGTCAGTGAGACTCGAGACTTGACGTTGCATGGCCCGGGTCACAGGGGGTGAAATGTATTGACATTAATTTCCAGGCACAATGCGTGCAAGACTTAGAAAATGCTCGATCTGTGTATCAAGTGTTTAGTGGGCAACTTTTAGTGGAACTATGGCACTGATTCTAATCAACAATAATGGTAAATACTACGTACGGGCAAATCCATATATATATATATATAGAGTAACATTCACTGATTTCTCATTAATACTTATTATTACATGCAGTGCTCATATATGGGGCAGGTTTGATGAACCATATGTACTGTATGAAGGAACTTATGTTGACGTTTGATGAAGATTATGCAATTCAGAATAATCATAGAAAATACGAACAGTACCACACAAAAATGTAGGCAATTACAATGACTTTAGTGATTGGTAACCAACCTTCTTACAAAGGTTCAATGTTGTATGATATGACATGGTGCACTTGACACAGGATCCATGTGCCACATTGAACTATTATAAAGTGTCAATTGTTCAACTTCAATACAACATAATTACTATCTAGCAGGATCGCAGACAAGTGCATTTGATCAAGTACAATTCCCCATACTGCACAGTACAAGTACATTAGGTCAAGACAAGTACAAGTACATTGAAATAAATTGATCAAATACAAGTACTTTGAAACAAACTTATCAAGTACACGCGCATTACATTTTACACTCCAAACAACTGATTTACCCATAAACTGTGAGAATCTTGACATGTGGGGTATTTTAACAAAATAGAGGTGTTATGTCTAATCCTTGGAGTCGTAGATTAATCTCTGTAAGTTTGGCACCTGAAGTGCAAGTCATCTACGAGGAAAATGTTCACATTCCCACATACATGTAATGTGATATGTAAGCTTGATTATAGTTAGGTGACTATATCAAGTACAAGTCCAAGTACTTTTCAGTCATAATGATCAACAACATTCTATAATATGAGGTAACAGTGTGCCAATTATTAACTATTTTGAAAATATACATTCGGAATGCATTCGGAAAAGTGTTCTTTTAGAGCATCTTTTTGCAGTCGGAACAGTGAACCGAATTACATCTGTATCCACTGCTGTGCGAGCTGCATTTTTGAAATGAGTGATAAACTGGAGTGCTATTTATACTGCAACAACAACCATAAAACACACTATTTGTAGAATGGCGGATTAAATGCACCGAGATATCTTAAAATAAGATGGGTGTGGATTGTACAACATTTTACATTGGATTTGTGAATATCAGCTGTCACTTAAACTTCCACACTGTCACTGAAATATCACTGACATCACTAACTATAGTTACTGATATTCTGATTGAATATATAGTAGTACTTAATAATAGTTGCGATAAAGTAACTAAATCAATGTTTTGATGCTACAAGGATCAATTAGACGCGTAAATAAATTGGAAAAACCATACACAAACGCCGGGTTCTGCAGTAGGCAAAATGACACGCCAGTTTACTCACGCATTGAGACGACCACGTGCCAGTTCAAAATTGTATGTGCCGCTGGTGCAAGACGCATTTCAAGGAATATCCAACCATGATGCCAGCCTCGTTTTCAATTTGAATGTATGTGTATATAGAATTTCTGATCAACTAGTGGCAACAGGTGCACACCCTCCCCCTGAGTCTGCCAGCCAAAAAACTTGAACCTGTACCCACATGAGATATTTCCATTGAGTAGAACTCTTCTCTCAAGCAGAATTCTTTTGCCTCGATGGGGGTGCGTATGCACCCATCGCATTCCCAGCCTACATTATTACTCCCATGTGTGCTTAAATAGTTGTACATAAATTTTTTGTTTTGTATTGTAATTATATGTTGTGTAGTATTTCTCAAAGTTGCAAACCTAGCTACGTATCCAGGCGTTTTTTTTACGTTACAGTGACCATCACCTAACATTCGGGGTGCCTTGGTAGATGACAGTCATGGTAGTAATATTTAGAAAACACACGGCATCATTACATAAACAGAACTGAATGCGTTCGCAGATGTTCACTCAAAATGACGAAGGTCGGAGAGAATGCAAAGTTCACATTTATCGATAGGTCCTAGTCGTGATAGCTAGTGTACAATTGTAAAAAATAGGTATTTGATTTACTATGCTATTGGCATGAGGGTAGGCATAAGCGTTATTGTGTCAGCTAGTGTCTGTTTCATGTTGCCAAGCCCATAACGCATGGGCCGTTTTCCCAATGTATTTGCCGCATGTGCATCAACGCATGGTTTCTGTGATTGCAAGGTTACATTTTACGTATTACACACAAATTTTACATTCCGAACAAATGATATACTTCATAAAAGGTGAATCTTGACATATTTGGGGTATTTTGAAAAAATACAGGTTTTACATCCTACCTGATCATGTGGTCGTAGATTAATCTCTGAACAGTTGTTGCTCGAGGTATAATTATAAACTATCTAAGAGGTACATACAGAAGCTTGATATCAGTTGTCGAGTATCAATAAAATGGCAACAAAACAAGTTGTTTAGTAAAATATGAAAAAGATACAACTACAAGAAACTTTAGGAAGTATGCTATGTAGCTTTGTAGGCCTACTGCTACAGCATTCCTATAAAATAGAATACCGGTACTCGCCTCTTGTCAGCTATTTACAATTGTGTATTAAACTGTGATAGCTGGCACACTAGTACAGAGCAGTACTAGGACAGAAATCCGAAAGTCTGTACTGTTCAATTGTTCAGACACGATTGTCACGAAGGTAATCCGTCACGACTAGCAAGTGCAGTGGCTGTAGTGTAGTGTAGGCAGTATGGCAGTGCTCAGTGCGGAGCAATCGTAGTTATTATTGCAATATCTAACACTAACAGCTTAAATTGACACCTACTACCTAGCTGATAAACATAATCATGTACATAAATTGTAGGCAACGAAAAACCATAGTTTAATATCATCAGATGCAGACCATATGCGTGCATCTTAACTATTACTGTTTAATAGCACTAGCCGGAAACGTGGTCGTGAGGCAACAGTACGTGTAAACACTTAAAACAGTCACAGATATTTCTTGTTGACAAGTTTTCAAGAAAACTTTTCAAACTTCAGAGATACAACCACGTTTGTCCACGACTAAAACTGAAAATAGTATGCACATTACCTTGAGATCATATCCTACTGGATTTGTCTATCAGTACAATTTTGTATTTCAACGTTGTCCATTCTAATACAACGCCAATAACGAAAACTTCTTGCGATCGAACAGTGTCCGCTGCCTGTCGTAAAATCAAGTTTTAGGCATCCTCCCAGATGGCGCTGTGACGCCTTCACTCCTGCCACCTGTTGACCATTTGTCGTGTTAAATCGGCGAAGCATCTCAGCAGACGTGTCGGTTTTCAACAACCACTGGAAAGAGAAAAAATAACTTTGTGTCTTCTTCATCTATTTGATGATCACCTTCAGATGGTTGAAGAATTTTTTTTGGGGGGGCAACAGGAAAGTGAGAAGAACAGAACAGAAGTGGATTTATTTATCTAGACTGTTCATTCAATAATAGTAAACTAAAAAGTAACATAAAATAACATACATCGTCAGTGAAAAAACCAGGATAGATAATTTTATTATAAGATGTATATTAATAGAATGTGGTAAAGTAAACAGGTAAAAGTATGTTATGTTGTTTGGGTGTGGGTGACATCATTGTGGTTGATTGCGTATATACATGCAGGTATAACAGTTAATGTTTGTGCACGTGTTGTAATTTGGAATGGAATGGTTCTTGGCGTAATTAAAAAAAACATGTAAATTGTGTGTATACAGTTTAGCTATCACACTAAGGAAAGTGTTGTTAATTGTGTTTGGTAAACTGTATTTAAGACATAGTTTTGCAAATGAATGATTTGTACCGTAAATGTGAATTTTGTGTTGGTTGTGTGTATTGTGTCCATGAATCATGGTATCTGTAGCTATTTTCCAATGTAGAAGGTGAGCAGGTAATTTGTTATGTATAAATTTATAGTAAAATTTTATTCTTGAAGGGCTAAAATATAAGTCACTTTTAGTCAGTTTAATTGTTTGAATAACCGGTTAGTATGAGCATAAAAAATACTCAAAGTTATTATGCGTACAGCCCTTTTCTGAAGTTGATTAATTCTTTGAGAGTGGTACCCCTATGTTGTTAAACAGTAAGTTATGTGTGGTACTAATAATGTATTATATAATATTATTTTTATTCTCATTGGCAGAATTTGTTTAAGTCTATTTAGTATATCGATTATTCTGTTATTTGTTTGATGCATTTTCACAGAGTGCTTTTTCCAGTTTAGATGTATATCGATCCAATGTTAATCCGAGGAAATTAAAACTGTCAACTTTTGTAATTAGTGTTTATACTATTATTGATTTTGGTGGAATAGGTGTGTTAAATGTTTTGTGGGCTGAGTGGAAAACCATAAATTTAGATTTAGTTACGTTAAGAGAAAGTTTATTTATTGCTAGCCATTCATTAATTTTGTGGAGTTCTTCATTAATCAATGATTCAGCATCATCTGTATGTGAAATTGCTCATTGTACATAACAAAGTAGTGTCGTCTGCATAGGATATAAAATGGAACATTTGGCTCACTTGAGAAAATTAATTAATATATATAATATATAAATAATAAACAGAATTGGTCCAAGAATGGAGCCTTGTGGTTTGTATAGATAAGGTATCAGATTTTACATAATTAATTTCTACATAGTGAGTTCTATTTGATTGATAACTTTCATAAAGTTTCAGAGACACGCCTTCAATGCCATAATGTTTTAATTTACAAAGTAATGTATTGTGGTCTATGGTGACAAATGCTTTAGAGAGATCAAGAAATATGCTAAAAGGTATCTCATTATTATCCATGTAGGTTGTTATTCGGTCTAATGCAGCATATTCCATCGAGTGACCAGAACGGAAGCCATACTCGGATTTCGAAAAAAAATGTTACTTTCAAAAAAGGAAGAAAGTTGATTTCCCATAATTTTTTCCAATACTTTATATATAGCTGGCAGAAGAGAAATTGGTCTATAGTTGTTGATTATTGATGGGTCACCTTTTTTAAATAAAGGAATGACTTTGGCCACCTTTAGTTTTTCAGGGAATATTCCTGTATTAAAAACTTGATTTATAAGTAACGTTAAAGATGTTATTATGTTCGGTCGATTTGTCTTAGCAAACTGGTTGAAATGAAATAAGACCCGGTACTATATTTAGACGGAAGGTTGTCTTTTTTGTACAATTAGTTCGTCAACGTTGTTAAGTAAAAAATTGCTGTTAAAATATTTATCAAAGTAATGCCTAAAATCGTTGTCATCTAAATATGTTATATTATTAACCAGATTTCTGCCGATATTTGTAAAGACGGTGTTAAATGCGGTAACTATATCTAGAGTGTTTGTAGTTTATATATTATTTATACTGAATGATTCGGAAAAACAATTCTTCTTTTTTCTTGAAATCATTTCATTTATAGTTTTCCACGTGTTTCTAATATCAGATTTATATTTAGCGAAAGTGGAAACAAAATACTGTTGTTTAGATTCACGTAAGCTTCTCTTTAATATGGTGCCATAAGCTTTTAATTTGTTATTCTGCTCGTCTTTCCCTGTCTTCAGGGGTGAGGCTGGCTTGGATACGTCGACATTTTCTTTCTCTTCCTCCTCATTGCGCTAGCACTACTTTCTCTACCATCCTTCTCCATTCTCCTCGTTCTTTTGCTCTTTTCCTCCATTCCCCTTTCCATCCCACCAGGTCTCTCTTCACGCAATCCCCCCCTCAGTCTCGGTCGCTTTCGTCTTCTTTTTCCCTCCACTCTCCAGGCGTCTGCTTTCTTTGCCACCCGTTCTTCTCCCATTCGCTCCACATGTCCTGCCCAGTTCAACCGACTTCTCACCAACTTCTTCTTGAAACTTTCTTTCACACCAACATCCTCCCTCAGCTTTTCCACTCTTCGCTTATCTATTCTCGTCACCCCGTAATTCTCCTAACCCAGTTGTTTTCGCACACGTGTACCCTCTCCTGTTGTTTCTCTGTCTTTGATATAGTCTCTAGGCCATACAGGTAGGCTAGTGTCATACATGCGCATATAGTACATTTCCCTTGAGTTTTCTCGATATGTGCCTGTCTCCCATCACACCTACTTTCCTCCATTCTTTCTCCCCTGCTTGTATTCTCCTGCGAATTTCATTGTCTTCCTGTACAATATCGTATAATATTTAAGATCTGTACCATTACATACCAGGCACCGTCCAGTAAGCAACCATCTTATTTGCATTCATTGCTTACTCCTGTTAGAAAACCTATCCAGCATCGATCATCTAGTTCTGACCTACTTTTTTGTTCCTAGAGTCAATATTAACATTGGAACTATAGGGCTTTTTCTGTTGCTGCACCAACTCTTTGGAATATGCTCCCTCTTAGTGTTAGATCAGTTGAAAATATTACTTTTGTTTTGATGCGCATCTGAGCTTGGTTTCCAAGGATTTATGCGCAATAGAAGTTATATTATTATTATTATCTCCACATACCGCTCCGCCCAGGTATACAACTGTCTCTTTATTTTAGTTTCTTCCCTCCAGTTGTATTTCCAGTTCTTTGCTTTGTTGCCCAACCCACAGCACCTCTGTCTTCTCCAGATTCACTTTCAGTTCGTGTTTGCTGAAGATATCCTTCCACTCTATCAGTTGTTCCTGTAAATCCCTTACCCCGTCTACTGCCACCGCTAGATCGTCTGCATACAGTAATTTCTGGAGAATATCTTTCGTACTGGTCTTTCTATTTATCAGTTCCAACACCGCGATAAACAGTAGTGGGCTCAGGGCACTCCCCTGTCTCAAGCCAACATTCACTTTGAATTATTCCGAGATTCCAGGTCCACACACCACTCTGCCCTTCGTTTGTTCATATGTCCCTTCCACCATCCTGACCTCTGCCTCTGGGATTCCCATCCGTCTCAGTGTCGCCATTGCCATCTTTCTCGGTACCGTATCATAAGCTTTCTCCAGGTTTATAAAACTCACAGCCATACTCTCTTGTCTCCAACTTTTTTCGATCAGCTGCCTCAGAGCAAACATTCCATCAGCTGTACCTCTTCCTCTTCTGAAGCCCTGTTGTTCTTCTCCGATTTCTCGATCTTTCCGCTATTGTTCTTATTCTTCCATCCAGGATTCTCTCCAACATTTTCAGCATGTGGCTCAGCAACGTGATGCCTCTATATTTCCCTGGATCATGCATATCTCCCTTTCTTTTCCATATCGGAACTAGTATCCCTGTTCTCCACTCCTCTGGGATCTTTCCCTCTCTCAAGCATGTATTCAACAATCTTTTTGTTCACCAGATTCCCACGCGTTCGGCCACCACCAGCATTTCCACTCGAACTTCATCCACACCAGTCTCCCGTCCTTTCTTCATCTTCTTCATTGCTCTAGCTACTTCTTCATCCACAGCCTCTCTCACCTTTACTTCTCCCTCTACTGCACTTGGCAGATCTAGTTCTTTGCTTTCTTGTTGGTTCAGCAGAGTCTTGAAATACTCTTCCCAGACCTGTAGCACATCTTTCCTGTCCATAACTAGATTTCCATTCTTGTCCTTAATCACTGTGTAGCGTATTTCGTCTAAATACTCTATATATTTACAAAACACGACATAACCATAAGATGGCGGAACAGGAACTACTTTTTATAGTATCCAATTATGGATCATTACGCCGATACAAAACAATAGTAATTACGCATCAACACGTAGTTCTAAATACACAACATTTCCTCCCCAATTAGTTTAGTAATCCCTATTGGAGATATGATACTGTTATATTTCACATTTTGAAGCAAACATAGCAAAGTTCTAACAGCAAGGAAAACTAACTTTGTCCGTTCTAGAAAAATAACAGTAGTCATGATCTAGTACAATTACTGTCCTAGTTCTGTGTTAGTCAGCGTCATTACTGTGAATGTTAGTAACAAGTAATGTTCCACTTGGTATCTGTTCACTCTCATTGAGTCCGAGTACAATTAAAAGGTAATGGATATTAAATTAAAGCAAGTCTTCGAATTATCTCAACAAGAAGTCTCAAAACTTCAACAGTTACGTGTACACCGAGTCACAACTTATAAATCCAGCTTCTGCGGTGCCTTGCGCATTTGCGAAGGATAACGTTTTTCTCTCACGGGCGAAGACATTGAAGTGGATGGTTTCACACGTGTTTCACTGGGTTGTGGTGTTGAATCGCATTTCTTCTCTTCTTCAGTGAGAACGGATGGCGAAGGATCACCACTGGGAAACACAACCACGGCTTCCGGCACTGGAATCGGAGACTTGATTGTAGACTCGGCATCACAAATTTGTTCAATGTGTCGTCGCTTATCATGTGCTTTGTTTCCGAAAACGCCTTCTCGCACTGTACAGTCCATCGCCATTTCCTGCCTTTCTCCAACATCTGGTTTAGTGGCCATACTACTGTGGACAGATTTGGCAGAAACCGGTGATAGTAGTTAAGCAGGCCTAGGTATGCCCTCAGCTGAGCTACTTTCTCCGGTCTGGGCGCATTGACTACAGCGTCGATCTTCTCAGGCATTTTGTGGAGTCCCTCTTTGTCGATTCTGTGTCCGTAGTATGTGATTTCGTCCTTGAAGAATTCACATTTCGTTATTTCAGCCCTGAGATTGTAATCGCGTAGACGCTCGAGGATTCGGCGCACATTCGCTAGGTGCTCCTGGTCAGTCTTCCCAGTAATGATGATGTCATCCAGAATAACTTGTGTTCCTGGAATGTCCTGTAGTATCTGGTCAATTGTTCTTTGCCAGATTGCAGGTGCAGATGCGACGCCAAATAACAGTCGGTTGTACTGAAACAGTCCTTTGTGCGTGTTGATAGTCAGATACTTCTTTGACTCCTCCTCCATTTCGAGTTGCAGGTAAGCTTGACGGAGATCAATCTTTGTGAATTTCTCACCTGCACTGAGATTTGCGAAGACATCTTCAATCCGGGGTAACGGATAGTGATCCACTTTCAGTTCCGGATTTATGGTGACCTTGAAATCACCGCATATTCTTACCGATCCGTTTGACTTAGGTACAGGCACGATTGGAGTTGCCCATTCACTCCAATCAACTTTTGTGATGATTCCTTCTTTCTCAAGTTCTGCTTCAACTTTCGGGCGTAGTGAATAGGGTACTTGTCTGGCCTTGTGGAATTTTGGAGTTGCCCCCTCCTTGAGATGGAGTTTCGCCTTGGGTCCTTGGATGGCTCCAAGTCCGGCTTGAAAGACTTCCTTAAACTCCAATTTAAGAGCATCCAGTTGTTCCTGCATACTCCCTGTATGCTTCGTTGCAGTGATGTGTTTGATGGACTTCCAGTCTAGCTTAATCCTGTTAAGCCACTGGCGCCCAAACAATGCTGGTCCTCCCTTTCTGACCACATATAATGGCAAGTTTTGTTGCTGTCCATTGTACCCAGATAGCAGGTAAACGTTAATATAACGTTTGCATTTGGTTAGAACAGTTCGATTTTGGTTACTGTTAGATCTCTAACGTTTCCGGAACGTTAGTTTTTGGTTTGGTTTGAAACTGCTTGATTTCTAACGTTGCCAGAACGTTCGTTTTTGGTTTAATTTAAAACGGTTTGATCTCTAACGTTGCCGGGACGTTAGTTTTTGGTTTGATTTTAAACAGTTAGATCTCTAACGTTGCCGGAACGTCCATTTTGGGTTTGATTTAAAACAGTTAGATCTCTAACGTTGCCGGAACGTTAGTTTTCGGTTTGATTTTAAACAGTTAGATCTCTAACGTTGCCGAAACGTTCGTTTTTGGTTTGACTTAAAACAGTTAGATCTCTAACGTTGTCGGTACGTTCGTTTTTGGTTTGATTTTAAACAGTTAGATCTCTAACGTAGTCGGAACGTTAGTTTTTGGTTTGATTTGAAACTGTTTGATCTCTAACGTTGCCGGAACGTTAGGTTTTGGTTTGATTTTAAACAGTTATATCTCTAACGTTGTCGGAACGTTAGTTTTTTTTTGGATTTGAAACTGTTTAATCTCTAACGTTGCTGGAACGTTAGTTTTTGGTTTAATTAAAAACAGTTAGATCTCTAACGTTGTCGAAACGTTGGTTTTTGGTATGATTTAAAACAGTTAGATCTCTAACGTTTCCGGAACGTTCCTTTTTGGTTTGATTTAAAACAATTAAATCTCCAACGTTGTCGGAACGTTAGTTTTTTGTTTGATTTGAAATTGTTTGATCTCTAACTTTGCCTGAACGTTCGTTTTTAGTCTGATGTTAAACAGTTAGATCTCTAACGTTGCCGGAACGTTCCTCTTTGGTTTGATTTAAAACAGTTAAATCTCTAAAGTTGCCGGAACGCTCGTTTTTAGTTTGATGTTAAACAGTTAGATCTCTAACTTTGCCGGAACGTTCGTTTTTAGTTTGATGTTAAACAATTAGATCTCTAACTTTGCTGGAACGTTCGTTTTAGGTTTGATTTGAAACTATTAGATCTCTAACGTTGCCGAAACGTTCGTTTTTGGTTTGATTTGAAACTGTTTGATCTCTAGCGTTGCCGGAACGTTAGTTTTGGGTTTGATTTTAAACAGTTACATCTCTAACGTTGCCGGAACGTTAGGTTTTGGTTTGATTTTAAACTGTTTGATTTCTAACGTTGCCGGGACGTTAGTTTTTGGTTTGGTTTTAAACTGTTCGATTTCTATCGTTTCCGGAACGTTAGTTTTTGATTTGATTAGAAACGTTTTGATCTCACTAATGTTGCCGGAACACAAGTATACACGCAAGCTATTAAAACAATAAAATAGATTAAACTAGTTAGATATCATCTATAACTAGCCGAGTTGCCCGGCGTTGCTCAGGGAAAAACGGCAGTCGCTCGCTCAAATACTGTTTTGAAAATTGCAATCCTTGAGATCCCCACTGCCCCAGATGAATGTTCTAGTTGCTCGGCTTTGCACGGGAGAAAAAGAAATTGTCCAGATAAAACCACGTGTAATTATATCTATAAATAAAATCTTAGGAAGCACTCTCACAATCTTGTACACTGGAATGTGATCCATCCTGAAATCATGAATAATAATATTATGAATACTAAAATTAGACCAAACCTCAAATGCCCTACATTTTAATCTCACCCACACCAAACCGACCAAACCAATCCCAGATGTTTCTAGCCTACACACATTGATAAATGGTACCTGGTTACTGGCCTAGTTGTAGAACAAACCTAGCCTATATGCTGGAATGTTACTTTGTTTTGTGTGGGTTTTTTTTAAAGAAATAGACGCGCTCCGCGCTCAAGCTGACTTGGCCAACAACAGGTAGAGTTGTGGCAGTGTTACGCGTTCACGATTTTGAAATGTTAATAACTTATAACTTAATTATCTTTACGATGATATACAAAAACATGAAATTCCACGGCTGCAACATCACGTACACCCTTTTGAAATATTGAGCCCCTATCGGTTCTCCACCCCCCGGACGAGTTTCGAAAATGTCAAAATCTACGAACACCCCAATGGGTCCGCTAGATCACACGCAACATTTCAGCCCGATACATGCAAAACTAACGGAGATGTGGTGGTGCAAACAAACAAACATGCATGCATGCATACATACGTACGAACGTACGCACATACATACATACAAAGAAAGACTGTTTAATAATATAGACGTTCCTTTAACGTTACGTTACGTCTTCGTTTTAGTTAGACCTCTACCGTTCTCGGAATGTTAGTTATTGGATTGAATTGAAATGGTTCAGCCCCCTCCTCAAAAGACCCCCCCTCCCCAAAAGCCCCCCCCCCCGGTTCCGGCGCTTTACTACTTGTGTTAAAGTATCATTATTATAATTATATTGTTGGTGTAACAGAGAAGTGGTATATCGATCGTTTCACTATAAATTAAATATAGCATCACTGCATTAGGATGGCAAACTCTCATTTTCCATTTTACTACAGATACAACTAGTTAAAATCAATAATATACAGCTGGTTTAATTAGTTAATGGCTTTATTATTGGATAACATAAGACGTAAACTCAACTCAACGTCACGCAGATCACATCGGAAAACTGCATTGTCCCGAGACATCCTGTCAGTGGCATTGCATATATGCCTGCCCGTCATATATAATTTAATAATTTGTTTTATTCAAGTAATAATTGAAACAGTAACTTTCATGAACTCATTTTTAAATATTATACACCATCTTGTGGGGATAAGGAACGTTCCTTACATAATTTATTGTCAAATCATTAATAATTTGGAGAGAGCAAAACTATTATGCCGAGATTCATGCAAATGCACTTGTTGGTTAAACTGCTGACAGTAATGGTTTTTCTACACTGAAACGGCCAGTGACAGTACTGGTCTTCTGGTTATCCGGTTTCCAAGAGCGAAGCGTTACGGAGATGATGCGTTACGGAGATGAAAAACAACCCGCTATCCGCAATTGCGCATTATTGCGTTGCAACAGGAAATCGATTAATATGCCAAATAATATAGTTTCCTAGGATGAATAACATATCAAATAGCCAAGTAAAACAAATACAGCTGTAGATTGTTCCTTGGAAAAATATCCTGAAAAGAAAGCGACATCTCCGTAACGGGTTTTGCCACAATTTTCAAAGTCAACTTTGACGAAGTCTGCAGAAGTAACGGTTGTAATTAGGATAATATGTTTCTTTTAATTAACATTTTAATAAATCTCAATTGCCATGGTAATGTATCTTCTTTATTCACATAACGGTTTCCCGTGTCATGTGCGGTTCAAATCCATTACGGAGATTACACCAATTTGTACCACTATTTGAACCAACACAATAAAAAAATGTAGCATACACTAAAGTCTTTCATATTTGCCGGACAGTTGCGTCAAAATGCCTATTTTAAATAAACACTTTTATTGTTACATTAAATGCCATATCTTTTCTTAGGCAATAGTTACAAGGACAAAATATGGATGGGACAACTTTTGTCAAAACTACCGACAATACAGAAGACGCTATATCACGGAGACCAAACCTTTGTAATTATATACACTTTTTCGCGTTTTTACTGTACAGTGAAACTATACAAGCGTCATGTTACACGTTTGTGTGGTATTTATGTAGGGCCAACGTTATACCAATGTGTGCATATTCATTGTATGTGCGTATGTGCGTGTGCGCGTGTGCGTGTATGCGCGCACGTGCGTGCGAGAGTGCGTGTGTGCGGGTGGTATTTGTATTGGAAATGCTGGTACAATTGCAATCACCTGTAGAAGTTGAAAACCGTTAATCCAATTATCCATTAATCCTTGCACCAGGCAGGAGCTATCTCATACCATCTTAGACTGAGTTTTATCTGAGGACTTCATCAAAGTGTAAGCCTGTAAGTGCTGCTGGACAGAGGCCTGAAATAATATACTGCCCTATTTGTTAGGGTAATTATTACATCCACTACTCCACTCAAGGGGTGAACAGTGCCTTTATGGGACAAGCCACTGGGACAGAGCTCCAACACTCATTTGATGTCAGCAGGGGAGCGTCATTAAGTGCAATAAACAAGCTTCTGCAATCAACCAGAGCTGGATACAACAAACAAAGAAGAAGCTCTTCTAGTGATATCGGTGACCACCAACATGGATAGTGTCTGAGGGGAGTACAGTCATGGAATACCCATGTGTCTAACTAGATAACATCTCTGGATTTCAGTTATGTTGGAAGTAAATTATTATTTTAACAAACACTCCGGATTTTGACATTCACATATGTCGAAACGGTGTGCACGGTTTCAATGATCAGGAGTTATAATGAAAAAAAAAATATTATAGAATAAAAACGAATTAGTATCTATATCCATACAGGCTGTGTGTATATACGAATAAAAGTTTGTTTGGCAAACTGCAAAAAACTGTGTCTTTGGATTTCAACAAATTACCGTGCAGCTATGTCTTCAAATGCTGGACAAATTCAGTGAAATTATCTGTAAATAGCGTACTCATTCTACTTCAGCGAACCAAAGGCGTGAATTTAACTATATATATATATATATATATATACTGCCACAAGTGCGGAAGACTGCCATGACAGAGCAGGACTTCTAATTTAAGTCACTCCAGGCGATGTAATTAGCAAAATATACTTATTAATATTTAATAGTATGCAATGATGAGGTATATACGCCCTATTCTAAATATAGTATTCGCACACGTATGGAATACTGTCACGTCGTCCCGTATAGTAGTTGGCAGATGGTCTAGTTTAAAAAAATCATCACACATGGCAGCACCCAAGGTAACTTAACAAATCTTGGAGAATATATTTCATTAATAATTTATTATTCTACTTATTTCTCTTGTAGCTAGTTCTACTTACTTTACAGGTTGCTGGTCTTATTAATAAGTATTGAGTTGTTTAAATCTAAATTTTACTCAAGGCACAGTGATCACGTGTGGTCAGTGGGCGGGAATAACTGCCACCAACTGCCACAGTCAGTGTGCCAACGTTTAATGTTGCGGTAACACCACATGCTGTTTGGGTAAGTTCCAACCTACACCCGTATATTTTATACATTATAAAGCAATACTTTCAATTTATAATTGTACCGTGATATGGGAAAGAGAATTGTGCATCCTTCGATGTAAACTGATTTACATGTTTGGGTATAGTTATTTAGTAATGACTTTGATTACTGATAACTAGGAAAATGGGAAGACGGAGACTTAATTGTATGTCGACCTCAGGAGCAGTGTACGGCTGACCAGATGGTGGTAGAGAAGGATTAATGAGGTTTCTGAGGCTGATCACAGCCAGTAGACAGTGTCAGTAGCTGTTTGAATGGCATAGCCATAGAAAGACTGTTTTAATCGTGTTTAGATTCGTTAAATCTAGTATATGTATTACGGAAACTGCCGCCGTATTATGGGAATACAAATATCTGACTACAGAAAATGATACACATTAAACAATTGCTTAATTTATAAATAATACTGCTCGAGATGCCCTGAAGAAACTGTCATCTTTTTACTTGTTACAATTTATCAACAAATATTTAGTCTACTACAAGTTCTACAAAGTCTATGGTGACGTCATCCAATGCCGTGCCTGTGTACAAAGTTACACCTTTGACTGCCAGCAAGCCTGCTGATGACTGCAGTGGCACATGGCACGTGGGCATATTATTATGTCTGCATCTGTCAGTCAACAGCAATCACAGCGGCAAAAAATATCAGGTGTCATTAATGCGCGTCTAGACATTAATACAATTTACAGGTGTAGAGTTATATAATGAAAGAAATAAATTAAGATAGAACCATTAAATTACATTAAATAGTTATGGTTTTCTGAAAGTTATGAATATAATTATAAAATGTATTAAAAGAATATAAAATTAGTATTATAATTGTTGCAATTGCAATATAAAACTATATCATTATTTGTATTCAAAGGTTTTTATTTGAATACAACAATTTAACTTTGTCAATGACTGTTTGTAATAATTATAATATTTCCTGCTATGTGTTATAAATTTAGAAGCGGGGCATGTCTGGCCATGCATGCACTTTGACAGCTGTAATTAACACAATGTAACCTATTGGATGTTGCTAAACAAGCATCCCTTTGAAGTGCTAACCTACGACCTTAACTGCCGACAGGAGTTACAGTGTAGAAACACAATAATTATGTTGAAACAACGTATATCTACTTTTGATGATTAAATTAGTAACTTCCTGGACTCCCACGCACTGTGAACAGGCTGGGCTTGTCGTTATATCTACTCCAGAGAAAGGTTTGATTGGCAACCTTGTGGACCGGGGAGCGGGGCGGGATGCGACGGGGGGAGGGTGCGACGGGAGGTGGGGGTCATTATGGAAATTATGTTTGTCAGGTAGGCAACCCTAGCATTATGACATTGAATGTATGCATAAGGCATGGGTTGTGCAAGTTGATATATCAGGTTAACTGAACTGTTAAGCCAGCATATCAGACTCCCACTCCCCTTCAAAATTAGGGGGAGTGGGGAGTCTGATATGCCGAGTGATTAATCACACCAGGAGGTGACTGGAAGACGACAGCCAGACTATTCCCCAGATTTGTGTAATGGGCTAGACAGTGTCCCAGAGTAAGGCTGTCTACCAGTACGGATTTTTCGTAATCATGCCCATGCAACCATACAGCCACACAATTACACGATTTTTCATCAGCACGCGCATGTTAAAATAGGTGAAGCTAAACTTTTCGCATTCCAGCTCAATAGTTGAAAATTATAATTCGTGTTAAGCCAGATGAGTTTGTCTACCTGGTTTGCAGATTGTAAGATATACACTCGCTACACATCTTAAGTTTTTGATTGTTGAGAATAGCCTCTTTAACAGTCGGTACTTAATTTAATCAGCAAACTAAAAAGCTAAAAAGCCGCACCTTTCGTTTACCTTTAACAGAGTTCTGATGAAAAATAATGAATTATTTTATATGGCTTAATTTATGTGCTCATAATTGTTAAATCATCGTCCCCCCGTTCATTCACCAGTATTTTGTCTGCATCTGTCACCTCTGAGTGACTACAATTAGGACTAATAATTTTACGTTTTCATAACAGGAGACCCTGGGATAGTGAGAAGTCCTTCAGCATGGCTACTTGGATGCAATGGTCCTTTGACACACATTCCTCTAGTGACTGCCCTTTTCACACATGGCATTGGGGACAGACCCCTCAGCCAGGCTCCCATACATTCAGTGATGATCACTTAATAGATAACGGTTCTCCCTTTATCATCTGCACAAATCAGGCATTCTTGGCATTCCTTGTAATGCTTGAACATTGTCCAGCAGCTTTTAGGAGGGGGGGGGGGTAACGCTTTTTGAGAAACATGGAATGCAATTAGAGGTTCACATTTTAAAGATGCAATTTTGAGGGGGTTCACTTTTTGGAGAAAGGAGGTTCACAAAAAGAGGGATTCAATATGCATACCGATACACGCGCATGCACAATAAATATACATTAACCTTTTTTATTTTTACACATTCATGTAGATAAGATTAATTTTATCAAATAAGTTTGGTTATTTGCAATATAAAGTAATTTCGATGACGTCATGATACTTTTGATTACATAACTATTGCGTTTATGGGGTAAGTTGATCTAAAACTTCCATGGTTTTGATTATGATGTACCGTAACTATAAGCGAGTGCCATAAACTGTAATTTAGATCACTACAGCATCACTTGTGATCTGGATCGTTTACTTGATAATTGTTTAAACACACAGGAGCTGGGCGCAAACACGTCTTGACTGCCAAGGCAACAGACAAAGAGGTGGAACAGGAGGTGAAGATGTGGTTAAAGTTTGCTACGGAGAGGGACGTCGGCTGGAAGGAGAAAGAAGAGAGGAAGCGAACCGAAGTAATCGCGGTGCCATGAAGGCCACTCACGGAAACTATATATAGGACTGGTTTCTTTATCCAATACTGCAATTCTTTTTATTTCTATTTGGTGGGTCTCCCACCCATGTGTGGTTGGTCCCCTCATAATAAATTCAGCTTTATATAAAGCTTTTACACAAAAATACACTTGTCTTGTGTTACTATGCAAACTAGCCACGATTCATAGTCAGTCCGTTCAGTTGGTACATCATAAAACGTCACACTTAAAATACTATTTTCTTGTGTATATAAAGTGAAAACAGTTGTACGTACGTATACCAAGAATGGCCATGTGTTACAATATATCAAATGCGCAGGTGCTATAGGAAATGGGTTGAATTGCGCTAAATTATGGTTAGAACGTAGGTTATACATTAATGTCAGTTCAACGTTACATTTTCGTTAGAAATGAAACGTTAGGTAAACGTTAAGCAAACGACTGAAATAACGTTAAACTAACGTTTCTGCTAATGTTACAAAAACGTTAGTTTACTGTTACATTCTGGTTAGAAATGAAACGTAGATGAACGCTAAACTAACGTTTCTGTAACAGTTACATTAACGTCAGTTTAACGTTACATTTTCGTTAGAAATTAAACGTTAGGTAAACGTTAAGCAAACGACTGATCTAACGTTAAACTAACGTTTCTGCTAATGTTATAAAAACGTTAGTTTACTGTTACATTCTGGTTAGAAATTAAACATTAAATGAACGTTAAGCTAACGTTTCTGTAACATTTACATTAACGTCAGTTTAACGTTACAATTTCGTTAGAAATTAAACGTTAGTTAAACGTTAAACAAACGACTAAAATAACGTTAAACTAACGTTTCTGCTAGCGTTACAAAAACGTTAGTTTACTGTTACATTCTGGTTAGAAATGAAACGTTAGATTAACGTTAAAGTAACGAGCAAAATAACGGTAAACGAACGTTCCCATTCAACGTTAAACTAACGTTTCTGCAACGGTTACATTAACGTTAGTTTAACGTTACATATTTGTTAGATTAACGTTAAAGAAACGAACAAAATAACGTTAAACTAACGTTTGCATTAAACGTTAAATTAACGTTTCTGCAACGGTTACATTAACGTTAGTTTAACGTTTCGTTTTGGTTAGAAATAAAACGTTAGATTAACATTAAAAAAACGAGCAAAATAACGCAAAATTAACGTTTGCATTAAACGTTAAACAAACGTTTCTGCACACGTTACATTAACGTTATATTAACGTTTGCATGCTATCTGGGTACTCTACATCGACATATACCATGCCGAGTGGAGCAATTTCTTCGCCAGAATAGGTCTTTAAGACCACCGAAGTGTGTTGTGTCTTTACTTCGGGAAAGTACTCATCAAACCGTTGCTTGTTTATCACCGACACTGCCGAGCATGTATCGAGTTCCATTTGTAATGGTTTACCATTTATTTTAGGATTTACCCAAATAATCCTGGTATCAGGCGATCGGTCCATGGTATGTATTTCCAGAGCAGCTACATTCTCAGCATCACTGTCATATACATCTTCAATCACGTGTACATGTTGGAAACCTGTGTGTATACCACCAGTACTACCACGCGATGCATCGTTACCCTGGCAACGTTGGTTTCCATGTGTATTGGCACGGCACGCTGGCTTGATATGTCCTTTCTTTTTGCATTTATGACACTGTGCCTCTTTGAATTTGCAATCTTCCGGGGTGTGGCCCGACCGTGCACATCTATAACATGGTTTGCTATATTGTCCTCTTTTTGGCTTGACATGGACTTTGTGTACAGCCGTACCATTTCTGCACTGCCCCAGTTCAGCAGCATCCCTTGTAGCTGTTTCCATGGCCACTGAAATCTCCACCGCACGCTCAACAATCTCTTTTGTATATGTTCGTTTATCAGGCCACACACAAATCGGTCTCGCAGGGAATCTCCCAAATGTTCTCCAAATTCACAATGTTCTGACAGTTTTCTAATTTGTGCAACATATTGCACAACACTTTCTCCCTCTTGTTGGTCCTTCTTGTAGAAACGAAACCTTTCTGCAATCACGAGAGGCTTAGGTGACAGATGTTGACTAAGTATCGCCGTTAACTGAGCGAATGTTTTCGTGGCAGGTTTATCCGGCGCACACAAATCTCTCAGCAGACTGTACGTCTTACCTCCTATAAGACTCAGCAAAGCCGGCACTTGTTTCACATCTGGAACGTCATTCGCCAGAAAATATTGTTCTAACCGTTCATAGTAAGCTGGCCACGATTCTACCGAGCTGTCGAAAGTTTCAATTTTGCCAATGGGGACGGCCATTGCAGCGAATACGGTAACACGTTTTTATCGGAGTTCCGAGCGCTTCAAAGTTCGACACAAGTCAATGCACACTTGTACCAGCGTGACAGTTCATCACTTTTCTTCTACCGACCTGTGCAAGTGGATTGACGAGTTCTTGGAGTCATCCCCGTCGCCAGTGTAGCGTATTTCGTCTAAATACACTATATATTTACAAAACACGACATAACCATAAGATGGCGGAACAGGAACTACTTTTTATAGTATCCAATTATGGATCATTACGCCGATACAAAACAATAGTAATTACGCATCAACACGTAGTTCTAAATAAACAACACACTGTTCCAGTTTTTACATTTTTGCCATCCTCATACTTCTCTCGAGCCATCTTATAGATCATCTTCTTTCCACTGTCCTCGTCTAGCTTTTTGCATAGCTCCTCTTCCATTTCTCTCTTCGCTTTATCCACAGCTCTCCTAGCTGCCTTCTTTGTCTGTCCATACAGCTGCTGTATGGCAATGCCCGGTTGTCCTCCATTCCCCTTGATCCCTTCTATTTCTTTCTCTCTCTTTTCTCCAATTGTTTTTGCTACTTCTTCGGTCCACCATGTTTGATTTTTTTTCGTCGAGGAAGCTCCTCCCTTACCAGATATTCTGCCACGTAGCTCCTCTGCTGATCCAATGAAAGCATCCTTAAAGTGCTTCCACTCTTCCTCCATGGTTCCTATTATTGGCCGCAATTTCTCATCCTCTGATTTCACTCTGTCTCTATATGCTCTGGCTGTGTCCACGTAACATTTCTACCACTTAATGGTCTTCCACCCCACATTTTTAGTATCCCTCCTCCCATACGCAGGGGCTTGTGTTGCGTAGTCACGTGTTCACCGGGGATGATCTTACAGTCCTTCACTCGCCACCATTGCCGTTTCCTCACTATCAGCAGGTCCAGCTCTGTCTTATGGTGGCCACTCCTGTAAGATACTTCGTGGCTTTCCCTCTTTTGGAAAAATTATCCCGCCACCGCCAGCCCATTTCGCATCACCAACTCTACTAAGTCCCGGCCCTGTCGGTTCCTTGTGCCCCATCCAAATCCCCCAACTGAATCCTCTTCTCCTGTCTCCGTTGTACCCACGTGTGCATTAAAATCACCAGCTACGCAAATCATCACACGCGCTTCCATCATTCCCATCGTTCTCTCTTGCTCTTCCCTGAAGGAACTTTTCTCTGACTCTGCCCTTCCTGTTTGAGGTCCATACACTGACATAATGTACACAGGCTGCTTCTTCACCATCATCCACACACATGCCAATTCTTACGGATCACCCGTAAGTCTTACGGATTTTCTCAGATTTGACGGTCTTACGGGCGTAGGACAAATTCCTTATGGGTAACACGCGTTTTCATGTATTTGGTTGTTTATTATTATTTGGTTATATGACTCGTTATCATCTAACTAAATGATCCTTCCTGAATCGAGAAACGACCATTTGTCCAGATCATTTTAGCGGAGTTCAGTGCGCTAATCGAAGTCTCGCGAGTTGCGAAGAATATATCCCAGATTGCAGTGCAGATACCTTTTGAGCATGCGCGGCAAACCCTCTGGCGAAAATTCGTACCGCATGTAAATTTCGAAGAAGATTGAGATTCCGGCGAAGAAGCGAAAACAGAAGCAGTATTCCGGGACGTGTCAGTCCAGTTGGAATGGCTTGTTTAAAGGCATCATTAGTGAAAGCAAGTTAGGGAGCAACTACGCATGGTGTACTATCTGTTGTCGAGACATTAATGTGGCCGCCTACGGCGTGTACGATGTGCGCGAGCATATTAAATCGAAGACGCACGAACGACAATTGCAGTGTTCGCAAGTAACCAGCTTTTTCAAGCCCAAGTCTACGGACTCCACCGACTCGACCACAAAAGCGGAGGTATTGTTTTCGTTCTTTGTAGCCGAACACAACCTGCCCGCACTTTTGGCAGACCATTTTACTGACCTGGCCCGCCAAATGTTCCCAGATAGTGAGATCGCTAAGCGATTCAAGTGTAAGAGGACGAAAACAACACAGATCGTGAAACGGTGCTTGGCGCCGGCAGCTACGACGCCCGTCGTGGGCCGCTGTCGAGGCGGACCTTTCTCGATTATGATCGATGAAAGCACCGACCGAAAGACTGACAAGAGGCTCGTGATCCTGGTTCGATACTTTGACCAGAAGGCGGCACACACGCGCCTACTAGACATGCCGGTCTGCAATGGCAGCACGAGTGAGGACATATTCAATGTCATGGACGGCGTCCTGAGGTAATTTTCTGTCTCGTACTCGGTCTTAGTCCTATTAACAATTGTTTCATTACATTCAGTTTATTGTCTGTCAGGACTTTCAATTTTTGTTTAACGTTATTCTCGATTAACGGTTGACATTAAAATTTTAAAGAATAGGCCTGCCTAATCATGGCCATGGTAGCGTATTGACTACCGTATAGTCTTCTATAGGCCTAATTACAAATTCACTGCATCAATTAAGCCTAGTTACTTTATAGTATAATAATCAATAAACTAGTATAGTGGTATGCTGAACCATTTACCACGATTCGTAGCAGCATTGTCTTATGACTTATTTTCATAGACGGGTTGTTCAAGTTGTTGGTTTTTTTTGCAGCAAACAGGAGATCCCAGAAATTGCATTGGCTTCGCGACTGACAATTGCAATGTTATGATCGGGGCCAAGAACTCGGTTCTCACCCGCGTTCGGCAGCGACAACCCGATGTCTTCAACATTGGGTGTATTTGCCACCTGGCGGATCTGTGTGTAAAGTCTGGAGTGAAGCAGCTGTCGATGTCTGTGGATGACTTGTTCGTCGATATTCACTTCCACTTTCAATACAGGTCAATTTATGCCATGTTTTTATTGCTCCCTCCGCATAGCATCTGTAGATAATAAATAATATGTTCCCTGTATAATATTGTACATATTTCTACAGGACGGCGATCTGGCCAGGCACATGTGTGAAATAATGTGCATAAAGTATCATGTGTCGTCACGATATAAATCCATGTAGTCATTGCGGCGCAATCGTCGATGCACATGATATAATTTGAACGGATGACTTGTTACGTCTAACATGATGTTATTATTGTACCTTTGTGACATCGTGTCTGCGGGGGTGGTGAGGTTTTGTTTGTTTGCTTTCAGTTCCAAGAGACGCGAACTGTTCAAAGAGTTCGAGGACTTCGCAGATATCGAGCATCTGGGGATCCTGAAGCACTGCCCGACACGCTGGCTGTCTCTGCTGAGGGTTGTCGAGCGGCTCCTCCACCAATATCCAGCTCTGTCTGCCTACTTCGCAAGCCATGAGGATGGAGAGAAACCGGGCAGAGTTAAGCGGGTGGTGGATCGCTTCAAGGATCCATATACCAAACTGACACTGCTATTTCTGTAGTACATCCTCCCCGTGTTGATGGAATTCAACAAGCTATTTCAAGTAAGTGTAATTTTTAATTATAAATGGTTCTCGGTAAATGCGACTTCGGTATCCTGCAAGCTGACAATAATTTTACTTGCTAACTGCTAAGGCACGCAAGGTCGCTGTTGAGTAAGATAAATGACCCCTTAATAACATCCAAAATCCTACAGTCGTACCGTGTAACATCATATATTGCAGAGATCAAGTTCCTTGCTGTCCGTGGCGCTTCACATCATTATTTTGGCACTGAATGATCAAAAATATGTTGCACTGTTTTCAGGCAGACGAGACAAAGGTGGGGGTGTTGCTCCCCGAGATGGACCGCTTGCTGCGCAAACTCGTGGTGAAATTTGTGCCACTGCGACTCGTGCGTGGCCAGACGGATCTCCGAGAGGTCGAGTTCCACCTGCGGGAAAACCAGCACGACGATGCGACTGTTGCGATTGGAATGGCTGCAAGGACGTTCATGGACGAAGAGAACTTCGAACCTGCGAAAGAGGCGAAGTTTATCTGGTATGCTGCTGTTTACTACTATAATTATTATTGCCCGTTTACAGCCGAATCTAATCATGTTGTATTCCTGGTGCTTGCCTATTAAGATTAGTTTGTCTTTGTCTATGTTAATGTTGTCTTAATTTGCTGACTTATGCTAAGGTGATCAATGATCACTATCAAATAATTGAGTGTGGTATTGGTGGCCAGTTTAGTAAATAAATTGATAATTTTGTGCATTCCATTCCAGTGAAGTTCGTCAATTCTACACTGCCGTCCTGCAGAAGATGGTGCAGCGCTTTCCTTTCGATGACGCCGTGTTGAAGGATCTCGCTGTACTGGACATCTCTCGGCGCACAGAGTTCACATATGCACCACGTACGTGTTGACTCTTTGTTTTACTTGAATGTACTCTGTGACTAATTAACTTGTTTTTATTTTTCACAATGTTTTATGCATAATTATGGAACCCTACTCCCTAAGATTGAACAACCCAGCCCACTTGTTGTAGTGTTGCGCCTGGCTACAAAGTTCACTCCCGATGTTGATGGTGAGGCATTGAAGGACGAACTTGAAGACCTCCAGCTTCTAGAAGACGATGCTGTCGTCACCGCAGTGGATGGCCATCATCGGCGACTTGATCACATCTGGGGGACGTGATGGCGATGAATACGGCAATGGGGGAAATGCGCTTTCCCACCCTCGCAACCGTTTATACTGCACTACTCAGCCTGCCCCACAGCAATGCTGACTCGGAACGAACATTCTCCATGCTAAGAAAAATACACACAGACTCTCGCAGCAACCTACACCCAGACACAATCACATCATACCTACAATGCAAACTTAACTTTGACAGCTGCTGTCATCAGTTAAAGGTGTCGCCGGCGATGCTCCGCGACGCAAAGTACGCGTGCTATGAGGATAAGCTCGAGCACCTGTCTGACAAGTGAAGGTTAATAAAGAGAGTTGTGTGAACAGGTGTTGTTGTTAATGCCGGTATATTATATATCAGCTGTATTGTCCTGTCGCTACACTTGCAGCTTGCTTATGGCTGTCTTATGGATTTTTGCCCGTAGTCTTACAGGTGTGGATCACTGAAGGTTGGCATGTATGATGATCATCCATGCAATAATGATCCTCCCTTGCCATCTCTCCACTCACCACATCTCTACTGATCTCCTCCGTTACTATGATGCCTTGTCAGACAATTGTTCGGTGAGAGTGACAATTTGTTTATTAAGTGTGTCAATCTTCAGGAATAAATCATGTGGAAACAGAACCTCTTTCAGTTGTTTGGCAATTCTCTCATCTTGCAATAAGGATAGCATTTGCGAAATCAAATTGCTGTCAATGTCAGATGAGCCACCACTGGCGGCTGGCTCAAAGTCCGATTTGCTGTCTTTTCTTCTCGGGGTGGCGGCGATTGTACGTGTACGTGTGTTACAAGGCGTGGTCGTGGTCGATATTGGGGGTGTTCGATATTGTAGGTGGGAATTCGTACCTTCAACGAACTGCACAGCGACAGTATAGGGTCGTCTCTTTCGTCGAGGTACTGTTAATTATTCTGCTAGTTTTGCAGTGTCTATAATATGCTCTACATTCGTCACCTTCGATGTGTGGCCGGCAGGACCTTTCTAGCACTTAGCTAACGTCATTTTTGGTCAGCTCGAGATGATTTGTAATGCGATTTAGTGGGGTTAAGGGATATAGAAAGGGAGTGAAGGGGGTGAGGGAGGTGACGATGGAGTCTGGACTACAACAATATATATGTATATATATATATATATATACATAAATTATAAAACGTTTGCTTCCTACAGACATCAACAATTTTTGTTGTAAAACAGTTTCCTCTCCACGCACACGTCACGTGACTTACTTTTATACTTGGTCACAAATCTGAAACAACAAATTATAATTATGTACTCTAAATATAACGCTCGTATTACACCAACAAACGAAACATATTTAACTACTGGATATTATTTATCACTATGTGATCTACTGGTGCCAAATAGTATGCCTTACATATGCACATAAACATCACCCGGACAAATGTAAACGCGACAACGCTATATTAATTTTATCATCGAGTTCCCCTAGTAACGCCACCTGGTGAGTAGCAGTGGCCACGACTCAATGTTGGGGTCTAGCAATAGGCGTCGCTGTGAAAGGGCAGCATTTTGGATAGGAGAAGCGTACGAGGAAAATGAGCACGAGTGACGATGGTCTGTCGATAAGAGTCTATAGAAAGGGCCACATTGCCATCACAGACATCCTTGACTCGAGTTATGAATGCTATCATCAGTATATGATGTGCAGTCCTGTGGACAGGGTCTTCTTCTAATACAGAGTTGAACGAAAACACAATACTTGCCTGTATTGTCATCCTTGCGGGATCCAACTAGCGTTAGAGAGAAACCCATCCTAACACGTGGGTGAAAGCGCCTCGTGACACAACCAAATAACCCATACAGGGCGTTTTTTATTGAATTTTCACTGGGGGGCAATGTCTTAAATTAAAAGGGCACTTAATAGGTAAAAAGGGCAGTTTACGCATACACTAATGATTATGTTCATAACCCTTAGGTATGTATGAAACATAATGTGTAATTATATTTGTATTGATTCGTATAATTGTGGGGTCTATAGTGACGACTGCATCTTGGTATGAAAATAAATGTTACACATATATCCTAGAAACATGTTTTATTACAACCAATACATGCAGGAGTCATAGAAACATGAGACGTATCCTGCAGGTCAGAACGTTTGATAGTTGTTTCAATTTAACTAGACGAGTTCCGTTTCGCGGGTGAATATCCTAACGAATTTACGCTGTCCCTAGATGTCCGAGTATGGAGCCCAGCATCTTCTTGCTTCTTCTTCATACTGGTTCGGTGGTGGAGGTGGCTCACGATCCTTTCGGTCTGCATGGAGTGTGGACTCATACAAGCCAGAGATGTCAACACCTTCTGAACTGAACCTGTTGTGACTGGCAGAAGTTGGCGCAGTCTGACAATGAACTTATACAACCGAGATCACAGCCATCAGGCAGGAATGGCACATTCATCATGTTTTCTCACTGCTCGACTACACCGTCCGCAAAGTCAGATGCCTCATCTGGGAAAAGGTATTCGTACGATGCTTGCAAGACCTCCAACCTGATTGCTCGTCTGTCGCGACGGTTTGTACAAACGAACTAGTGATTACACTTTCGTTGTGTTGGGTCCTCTGTTTTGTTATTGGTTGGACAACTCACTTTCTCCTCCCTTCTTCCCGGGAATGGTCCGTCCCTCATTAGGTTCAACTTCTCGATTGCCGCATCAGACACAGTGAGAAGATCGCCGATGATCAAATCACTCCTTTGCAACTTCTTCTGGATTGTTTCAAATATCTCCAGGATGTCGCCCATCAGTGCGGTGATCGTGCAACGTTTGTTGGTGGTTCCAGATTCTCAGAACCCTTTGGCTTCAGCCTTCTCCTTTCTGTCGCTGGTACTTTCTGGCGCCTGCATCTGTTCCCACACCATAATGCAGGTTGGTAGGTTGTTTAGCACAGCATCCACCAGCTGCAGCTCGTGCTGGGCAAACCTGACATCGTGGTGCCTGGGGAATTGTTTGACATTCCCGGCTTGTGCTGACAACATCTTCATCCGTCTCGGCGTCCGGACGAATCGTACGAATCCCAATAGATTGGACTTCCAGATTCCCAACTCAGGTACGGTGCTGACGATCGACTAAATGGCTAACTCAGATCGGTGTGCAGCACACCAGAATATTGCCAAACCTCTCTGCATTTGCAACTAGACGCCATAATCCACCTTGTCTGCCGGTGTTTGCCGCCTCGCCGTCAGTGGCGACACCAACCAGCTTCGTGTCTTTACCTCCTATCAGATCCAGAGCTTTGTTCACCGCTTCAAGTAGTCCAGGGGCATCGTTCTTCTCTGGCGAATGCATGACAACTGCTACTTAAGAGTTTTTTTATTATACTCCAGTACAAATTAAATCAAACACACCAAAACGACTGAAAGGTAAGCCCTACAAGGGGCTGGTTTGGGAGAATGGGGGAACACTGGGGAGAAAGTTGGTCTGACTGGGGGGCAAACGAAAGGACTGGGGGGGCAGTGCTTTGTACGTTAAAAAACGCCCTGGACCCCTACGTGATTAAATAACTGGTTATCCCTTATATATTTGAGTGTGTTATCTATGTGGTGCAACTTGCCAACCATGTCAAATGTTTGGCCACGTGTTTCAATGTTTACGATGCGGGAAGCAGAATTGCCTCAGCGAGGGTGGGGTGCGTACGCACCGGTCGTACCTTCCTACGAGCCTGCCTTTGACTGCTCCGACAGCAGGAGACATACCTGTGTTCGGAGTAGTATCAGTATGTTACAAGCTCAATGATGGCATCTGAAACTTCCACTAACCCCATAGTTACGTTGTTACGCTAACTCGATGGTACGGCTGTTTGCATTGCTGCATCTGCCCTTAGTTTCATGCACCTTCGCCTGGAAATGTGAACGAGCGAAATGTAACTCCAGTGACATAGGCGTATCTAGGGGGCTAGGAGGACATGCCTCCTAGACCTTTGGGATTTTGCGTGTCCGTAGACCTTTTTGAAGTTCAGGTTACAATAAGCTTACATTACGGCGACGCGGAGGCAAACATTTTTAACACTCCCCTGCAGTGATCCCTTTGTTGGTGAAAGCCTTTCCATAATTTCCATAACTGATACGTACCTCAAAGTAAACATGTGTAGCGTTTGCGGCGAGAAGTAGGGAAGCATACCGGCACACGTTCACTCACTCGGTCGTACTAATGATAAGTCAGGTTATACGTTATCACAGTTTATTATATGCGGAAAACCCTACCAATACAATATCTAATACACCATATACGGCTATGTCTGCTAAATACCACCCAGTTATAAATGTCAGAACGATAGGTTCAGATTGCGGCGGCTATTACAGCAACCGAATTGTAACCGATATATTCTAAATGTCAGAACGATAAGTTCAGACGGCGGCGGCTTATATACAGCAACCGAGTTACTTACCGGTGTACTGCGATAGTCTTTTAGTACTTTTCGCAGGGCGCTCGGTGACAGTGCTTCACGAGAAACGTTCCTCCGGCAGTGTGCCCCAGTAGTCGCCAGCTACATCACTGGCCTGTGTTACACACAGCTCCAGCATGCATCTTCGGGCCTGTTCTAACAAACAGCTCCCTCGAAGTGTCTGGCTGCATCGCCCAACAGCCAGCCCTGATCCTCATTAAAGCCCTCCTTATATACAGCTAAATCTGTAGCCTTGGACAGACGCTGGCCCTTCATTATGTAATTTCCAAAGTCTAGGGTTCTCTAGAAATCTTGGCAGGATGCCAGTGAACTTACAGTAACCTTCTGAACAAAGGCCCTCTGTATAGGGATCTTGCCTCCCCAAAACCAGATGGCCTCAAATGTAAACAAATCCCCCACCCCAGCAACAGCCATTTGCATATAAATTGGCTTTTTCGAGCGCTACAACATTCAGTAATTAAGAATATGTTATACTATGTGTGTTATCATTCTAAAGTCTCTACACATGCATAGGCACCATGTTTGTGCAATATGGGTTATTTTTCACTTAAAATCAAATTTGACACATTTTTCAAAATCTATTTTGTCTACATGAGGCCTACTCAGAATATTACAAAACGCTAATCTGCTTAATATTCTATCTGCAGGTCACTGATTACGAAATGAGGTTTTAGCCACCAATTTGTTTTTATGTGTGGTCCAATGTGGGCCATTTTGGTCTCACAAATTGTAACATTTGACAAGAAAGGCACATTACGTTCACCTCCAAATGGATATGGCACACCACACCACCTGCAAATGGACACTTCTATGTATTCAATGTAATACCATCTCTTCCAACACTACCAAGTAGATGAGGTTTTGATTTGAAAACAATCTGCTATGGTTGCATATAATAACATACTGATTAAAATGGTTATTTAATAATTTGTTGGTAAAATGTTGCAATTTGTTAAACAAAATGCCCATATTGGACCCAAAATAAAAACAACCCGACAGCTAAAATCTCATTATGTAATTAGCGACCCATGTATAGAAGCATTGAACAGGTTGGTAACATTTGCAGTAGGCCTCATGCAGGCTTTTCGCTCAATTTGTGCCAAATTCGGTATTCCGCAAAAAGGCTCACAATGAGCAAAATCACATAGAGGAGTTCATCTTCATTAGCCCAAGCTTAGTACCCAAATATAAACTTTTGACATTGCTATGATTAGAATTGACTGACATTGTAGACGTTTGGATTTGTGCTTTCGAAACAATGTGTGTGTGGCTACTGGGAAGACAGGTGTACTAGTAGTATAAGGGAACTTGGGAAGACATTCACAATGCATTTACATTTGCGATATATTTATGGGTTTATATTCTGGCATTTAAGAGTGTCAAAATACCACAGGTATCTTATCCTGACAACACAAGTTTTCTTTTTAAGTACTTTATTATAATAATAGTGACTTCTTATGTGCCAATATCCTCAAAAATCAAGCTCAGAGGCGCACCAAAACCAAAGGATTAAGCAATCTTGTTATCGTATACAATGCGTGAGTCGTCAACAGGTGGATGAAAGTGCTAGGAAGCTAAGGAGGATAGGCAATATTAAAAGATAGGTTTTTAGACGACGCCAAAATGAAATTATATTTCCTTCTAATTTAACGCTGACAGGAAGTGAATTACACAGACTTGGTGCGGCAACCGAAAAGGGTCGATTTCCACCATTCGTCTTCACTCGGGGGAATGAAAAGAAGATTACAACTGGTCGAACGTAACTGTCTGTGATTTTTTGCTGGAGTGTGCATCGAATGTAGATATGCAGGTTGTTTGGATGAAAGGGCTTGTATGGCAATTGCACAAATCTTGAAAATAATCCAAAATCGCACAGGGAGCTATTGCAGTGATTTTAGAAGCGGCACCGAGCGAGAAAAATGAGGAGGACGCATGACTACCCTTGTCAACAAATTTTGGACATGCTGAAGTTTTGTTATATCCTTGCTTGCAATATTATAAAGGAGGGAATTGCAGTAGTCGAGTCTGCTGCTTACAAGAGCTGTTGCGATAGTTTTAGCGATGGAAAGTGAGATACACAGACGAATACGACGAAGATCACGGATATGGTAAAAACAGCAGGGACACGTTTTGGATATATGGTGTTTAAAATTTAAGTTTTCATCAAACGTTACTCCGAGATTCCGCGCCGAGGCGGCTGGTGTGATACTTTGACTTTTATTCAAACTAACTCCAAACATGTTTACAAACAATGAGACACAAGGTGCAAAGAACACACAATTACTTTTATTTTCACAGTTGCAAACATTGCTAGTAGTCTGAAAACATATCTAGTGACTTTATTTTCACAATTGCAAACATTGCTAGTAGTCTGAAAACATAGCTAGTGACATCTAAATGATTACATTGTCATTCCATGCTGGACAAAGTGAATACACCATTATGTCTTCATGGTCTTACATTCTCTGGCTCTATGTGTCAACATCCCATCTTTCTCCTGTTTGTGGCGTACACCTCCCATATACCTCCTGTTTAGAAGCCCAATTTCACACCTACTTACTGTGAGGCCAACCTCCCAGCATCTTGTAGAGTCTACCTCCCACCAATCTCACCTCCACTTACTGTGAGGCCACCTCCCACCATCTTGGAGAGTCTACCTCCCACCAATATCACCTCCACTTACTGTGAGGCCAACCTCCCACCATCTTGGTGAGTCTACCTCCCACCAATCTCACCTCCACTTCTTGCAAGGCCAACCTTCCACCATCTTGGAGAGTCTATCTCCCACCAATCTCACCTCCACTTCCTGCGAGGCCAGCCTCCCACCATCTTGGTGAGTCTAACTCCCACCAATCTCACCTCCACTTCTTGCAAGGCCAACCTCCCATCATCTTGGAGAGTCTATCTCCAACCAATCTCACCTCCACCTCCTGCAAGGCCAACCTCCCACCATCTTGGAGAGTCTATCTCCAACCAATCGCACCTCCACTTCCTGCGAGGCCAACCTCCCACCATCTTGGAGAGTCTATCTCCAACCAATCGCACCTCCACGTCCTGCAAGGCCAACCTCCCACCATCTTGGAGAGTCTATCTCCAACCAATCGCACCTCCACCTCCTGCAAGGCCAACCTCCCACCATCTTGGAGAGTATCTCCAACCAATCGCACCTCCACTTCCTGCAAGGCCAACCTCCCACCATCTTGGAGAGTCCATCTCCAACCAATCTCACCTCCACCTCCTGCAAGGCCAACCTCCCACCATCTTGGAGAGTCTACCTCCCACCAATCTCACCTCCACTTCCTGCGAGGCCAGCCTCCACCAATAGCTACGACCTCTGACATCTTGACACCCCCTCTATTCAATGTTCAACATTTCAGAACAACCATTGCACAATGCGGTCACAACCCCATCACACTGTACAGACTTGATGATGAATACACCCATCATGATGACATCAAGTCACCCCATCATGATGACATCAAGTCACCCCATCATGATGACATCAAGTTACCCCATCATGATGACACCAAGCACCGTATCATAATGAATTAACATCCATCCCAAAGGATTCAGCAAATATGGTCGTTATCTCTCACCAAACTGATAATTTATTCAAGAAATAAAACTTTAAAAAAATTAACAAGAAAATGTAATATTGAGAACTACATATATCTCAACTTGTCTCCCATTTTTATCAATGTTCATCTGATTCTCGTCATCAGTAGGAAGATCATGTAGACACATCCAGGGCATGGGTTTATACAATGTGTGCTGAATCACAATGTTTTATGGACATCGCCGCATTACAAGTTTCCAGGAAGAACAAACCGCGTACGAGGAATATTCACTGACAACGGCTTCACTAGATCACACTAACAACCATGAGCTAAGACTCGATAAAATAATTACACTGAGTGACATATATTCAACACCCGTTACATATAATCATTAAAACAAAAGCACCGCACTGGGTGATGATATTATTAGTGTGTTTTAAACAACCAATCAATAAACGATGATTATGTCAACACATAAAATTATTGTGCAATGGTAATGAATTTAAATACAATAACATTCCCAGCTAAGTTAGTAGGGGATCTAGATATGTGCATTATGACAACAATGCAATGTTAAGGTTTTGACATACAATGAAAACTCGATATATATTCAGTGTCGTTGATTACAAATTGAAAGTTTGTTAGACTATGAGCTACTTTCAAAACCCAAATTAATACGCAGACTTCCTACTTTTACACACAAACACATTTCTGTAGTCACAGCCCTTTCTAAATGGCAGTTACAGCTGTAATTGACACTAAACCAAAGATTTGTGCTATAACAATCGATAACTTAATTTAGGTTGTGTTTTTTTAGGATTAGTATTTGTTCAGTACACTTTCTGTTATCTGCTAAAATACCAAGTGTTATATTAAATTCTGAAATGCATTTGGTAACGATACCAGGTACAGTTGAACCCTGCCTGATTAAATATCTTGTTAAGTAATATCTTACAGTCACCTTGGTAATACAGCTACCTCGCAATTATGGTCACCCAAGGACAGTCCCAAATTATTTCCGTAACAGTAAATTGTGGGAAAATAATCACACAAATACAATCACAACCTCGCTATTCACGTCACATTGGCCCAATTCAAATGGCGACATGAAATTAATAGTCAGGTTCCACTGTATCGCCCTCTGGCGTGCTGGAATTGGTCAGGCATTTTTTTAGTACTACAGAAACATAAATAGTTCAAAATGTTTCATCAATGTAATCTCTGAATTCCCATCAGGAATTATTCGCAGAAACAAAACTTTGGTCAATTCTAGTAACAACATCAAACCAGAACTTCCACATACCCAGATATATGTATTCTAAACATCGTAGAAAATCAGAAATGTGGAAGGTCTTTTGAGAATTCTGAACCACTGTGAACCAGAATGAACCAGTCTGAATCAGAATGAACCGGTGTGAACCAGAATGAAATGGACTGAACCAGAACGAAAGTATGGACAGGTTATGAATTAGGATTTGCTGAAATGCTAACAAACAAAGAACACACATAAAAGACACTAACACACCAACAACAGTGATTCACACTTCAATTCAAAGAAAACACCCAAAATATTCTCAATTCTTAGTTTACGTTCAACGTTACTTCGGTCTGAGCTTGTAGCTAATGTACATTAATAACGGCATGACCGTAATTAGCTTTCAACGATAAACTGCAAGTATACTCCAAAAATTTACAATCCAACGACTCTGAAATAAAATACAAATGCTATGCCTGTAGCCATTTACATACAAAGCATCATTGCAACTGGAAACCTATAGCTTAGTTGAGAAAACAACTGACACTGTGCACTCAGGTGCTGTTGTTACTTATGTTGTTATTCATAAAGTTGAGACATTCGTCTAGATTCTTGAAGCAATGCGCTGGGTTTGCAGACACTTCCACTAACACACTTGTAATAAAAACCCAGCATCACAAAATAACAAACAAATCTGCAATGTCAACAATCACTCAAAACAAACAACAGAAGTAACCAGAACATATTGCACAATAGTCACCGCAATGCATTTAGAGGGCGAGAGAAGAAATGCTAAATCTACTTCCAGTATCTTCAACTCGGGTATTGATAATCAAAACAGAAAATGAACTAGTAGACAGCTATGCACAGATGTGTCATCACGGCTCAAACAAATTGTAACAAACTACAAGTTGTAGCCAGACTGAATCAATCAATAAAATCTATGTCCTTCTCAATTCCACCAACGAATGCAGTCAGAATTATGTTTTAAGAATTCAGACTTTCATCAACGAGACTTTGATCATGCAGAAAAGAATAAAAAGAATTCTCGTTCACCTACATTCACAAACTGCGTGGTGGCCTTAATGTAAATTAAAGGCTTACGGGACAAATAATTGCATTCAGTTAGAGGTAATGTTGGGCTGGTCGGACGTTCCTGATTATAGCAAATACAGGTGCATGTTCACAAACACAATAAAAGTTAGTTGGGTGCTTAAACAGATTCCCTTCAACAGCTACTTGTGAAGTGACACGAGACAGCAACGGGGTATTTAACTTTACAAACATCCAGCAAATCCACTTGAGGAAAATGCACAAGGTTTCAAATGTCGCTCTCTCTCTCATGTCACAACAAAATCATGGTTTCTTTTTACCAGTGAAACGTTTTTGTGACTATAACGTGAACAGCTTCCTAGCGGCTTCTAAACGTGCACTCATTCCAGCCAATGGTGGTGCTCTCTTGTGTCTGGATGTCTCATTTGCGCTGTCGGATATTATCGCCTCCCTTGTTGTCATTTGAGTTCACATTCCTGTAGAGAGAAAGGCCCGAGTGTCAAGGATGACTCATAAGATATTCAAATTTTACACAAGAATTAATTTGTTACTTTAAAAATAAAAGTACTAACTACACAACACACTATGGGGCAGGGCAGCACGTGGGCGACAGGTTACACCAGCGCACACACATGCACATATGGTTTACACTAAACATCTTTTGTGCTAGTATTAGGAATCAGTTTGGTTTTCATAATGGATCGTCGGATTAGCCAAAACGATTGATGGTTAGTTACATAATTAGTTTGTAGACAGTCGTACTAGGAAAAGATTGACCGCTAGATGGCAGTACAGTGCAATACACTAGTGGCAGTTGACATAAGCATACATGGGAGAGAGTGTGCGCTTGTGCAGCTGCCTCGTGTAACGCTATCGAGGTAGTATTGACATTATTGCAAACTATACGGTGTATTGAACATTAATTATACACCTAGTTTGATTGTGAACGTATACGTATGACTGTAACGTCATCAGTTTCAACGCGGATATTTTATCTTTCCGGATTTTAGTGCTTTTATAAGACAGTACTCTGCAGTTGTAGTGCCATCTCTAGTGAACTGTGACGATCACCATGGTGATCGTGTATTCAAGCTATCAGCTGAGACAACTATACTGCAACATGTCTCTAAATCTGTCACGCGTGTGACCAAGTCTGTGTTCTGCGACTTAAAACAATTGGGCATCTGCAATGCTAGGCCGACCCACAGGGGGACCAGAGGTGGTCAAAGACAATGGTCGCGGTCAAAGGTAATGCCGCCCACTAGCACGAACAATACTGGCCTAGCGACGGACTGTGGCCAGAGTTGCGCAATACAGATACGGATATCTACTGTGGTCGGTCATCGACCACCACCAACACATTATAACAGTACTGTAAGGACTATTCCTAGAAGTGGAGCAAGTGCATGTCAACATAAACAATTCAGTGCCCATGGTCATGGTCAGATCACTAGTGCATTAAGTGTAAACAAGAACAATTTGGTGAAGATTAAATGTGACTATGTGCATGTACAACCTGCGAAGAAGTATCTTCGGGTATGTTGCCTGAATCCAAGATCCATCAAGAACAAGGCTTTGTCTCTAAGCGACTACATTATTACACAGGACTATGATGTTGTTGCTCTCACAGAGACATGGCTGGGGACTTCCGTAGACAAGAAATGCATTGGTGAATTGGTCCCTTCTGGGTATGCCATGAAACATGTACCCCGTCCCGGCTGTAGAAATGGAGGTGGTGTGGCATTGCTTTATAAGTCTGCCAGTACCACGGGCGACTACACAAACTTTGAACACATGGATTGTAAACTAGATACGGGTGACACAACTGTGCGTATGGCCGTGGTGTATCGACCCCCACCATCAAAGCATAATGGCCTGACCATTCCCCAATTCTTAGAACAGTGGTCTACATTTCTCGCCAGCTACGCTACCCACGACAAGGAGATTCTGATAGTTGGAGACCTTAACTTTCATGTTGATGTCGAAAGTGATCGTAATGCTCAGCAATTTATGGATACAATCAAAGTGTGTGGCCTACAACAACATGTACATGAACCGACCCATGTGCTCGGCCATACATTGGACGTCGTGATCAGCAGAGACTCCAGTCACATCGTATCTGACATCACCATCACCGACCCCGGACTTTGTGACCACCTTGGGAAACTTACACGTGACCACTTCGCTGTCGGTTTCACCACGACCCTTGCCAAACCTGTTCCCATACAGAAGACTGTTTCCTTTAGGAAGCTACGTGCCATAGACGTGGAAGCTTTTAAGCAGGACATTGTGGCTTCCCCCATGTTACAAACTACGGATGGTGATGTGGATGGTTTGGTGAGTGCTTTTAATGAAGGACTCACATCACTCATTGATAAGCACGCACCACTTCGTATTAAAACAATCACCCAACATCCAGATTGTCCATGGTACACTGATGAATTACATCAGGCTAAACATCTCCGACGGAAGCTGGAACGACGATGGCAGAAGAATCGCCTGACTGTTAACCACCAGATATATAGAGACCAATGTGTTGTGGTGAACAAACTCATAAAACAAACCAGGATAAGATACTATTCGGAAAAAATCACTGCCTGCACCCATGACCAGAAGGGCATCTACAAAGTGGCGAAACACCTGCTTGGTGAAAGGGGGTCTCCATCTCTTCCTCAAACGGCGTCTCCCATTAAACTAACTGAGATGTTTAGCTCTTTCTTTATGGAGAAGATACAAAACATCCGACGTGGCCTCCAGACGGACCAGGTGCATGGTGTTGACCTGGAGGTTGACGCCTCATCTGTAACTACACCACTGGATAGGTTTACTCGCGCATCTGATGGTGAAGTGAAGACCTTCATCCTGAAATCACCTGATAAATCCTGCGACCTCGATCCGGTGCCCACATGGCTTCTAAAGTTGCGTGTAGATGAACTACTCCCTATTATCACCGCGATTGTCAACGCCTCTATGAATAGTAGCTGTGTGCCTCGTGCATTCAAGTGTGCTCATATACGACCACTACTCAAGAAATCAACACTCGATCCAGACATCCTGAAACACTACAGACCTGTGTCCAACCTTCCTTTCATTGCTAAGGTGTTAGAGAAGGTTGTAGATACACGGATTGAGCGCCACCTGGTGAGCAATGGTCTTCACGAGGAGCTTCAGTCAGCCTACCGTAGATCTCACTCGACCGAGACGGCGCTCCTCAAGGTACAAAGCGATATCCTCGAGTCTCTGGATAATGGTTGTGTCACAGTGTTGGTCATGCTCGATCTGTCGGCTGCGTTCGATACTCTCGATCACGGAATTCTGTTGAATCGTTTTGAGAACTTATTCGGAATCTCCGGAGCTGCTCTCGGCTGGATAGCATCATATCTCCACGACCGTTACCAGGTAGTGGTCATAGATGGTGAGCACTCCAATCCAGTTCTCCTGGAACATGGTGTACCACAAGGCTCGGTACTCGGCCCAAAGAAATACACCATGTACTCAAAACCACTAGGAGCCATTATCCGTCGGTATGGACTGTGTTATCACTTCTATGCGGATGACACCCAGTTGTACATCTCGTTCAAGCCGAAGGACGGTGCAGCCCAAACAGAATCCCTGGAACTCATTGAGAGGTGCCTCACGGACATTGAAAGATGGATGCACGCAAACATGCTAAAACTGAATAGTGAAAAGACTGAGGCTGTGTTGTTCACATCCAAACATAATGCCAAGCAGATAGAAAACGTTACTGTGCGTGTTGGCGACACTGACATTACATCAGTGAACAGTGTCGAAAACCTGGGTGTTATCTTCGACTCTGCCATGAACATGGAACAACATTTGAACAGTGTCTGTAGGTCTGGATATTATCACCTCCGCAACATTGGGCACATTAGGCGTTATCTCACAAATGATGCCACTCAATCACTAGTTAACGGGCTTGTAACATCACGTCTAGACTATTGTAACGCTCTGCTCAGTGGACTGCACCAGACATCAATTAACAAGTTACAACGTGTACAGAACACCGCGGCACGGATTGTAACCAGAACATCACGCTACAGCCACATCACACCAGTGTTGAACAATCTGCACTGGTTACCTGTTAACTATCGTGTGCAATTTAAAATCCTGATGCACACATATAATGCCCTACATGGACAGGCTCCAGGATATATATCGGACATGCTGAAATTGTACCAACCAAGAAGAATGTTACGATCCATGGATTCAGTGACACTAGAAGTTCCAAGGGCTAGAACAGTTACATACGGCGACAGAAGATTTCAGTGTTCAGCAGCCAAGTTGTGGAATGCGCTACCGGTTCACATTCGTGAAGCAAAAACACTGAACACTTTCAAGAAGCTGCTAAAAACACATTTGTTTCTAGCTGTTTTTGGTGCTTAACTCTTTCTAGTCAGTTTTTCTTACATTTTAAAACAATATATATATATTCATTTTATTATACCCAGTCTTCTAAAAAAAAATTATTTTTATTTTTTATCATGCTATCGTTTTTATGCTTTGTTTTTACTCTCTATGATTATTCTATTGATTGTGTACAGCACTTTTGAGCAGGCTTTTATGTATGAAAAGAGCGCTTTATAAGTTCGGTATAATAAATAAATACAACATATTTCATTTAATTGGACGACAATGTACACATCAACTCATGATAAACACGAACATAGTCTTTAACAATGGCTTATTTTTCGAAAAATGTATTTTGGACATTTGGCAATCGAACAAACTTCACTCAAAACTAATTTAATATAATTGAAATGTTCATATATTAGACTATTACACACGATTGATTGGTTGATTGATTAAATGGAAGCATGGACGAACCGCACATCGACAAAATCAATTATCTCTTTATCATCAAAAATATCAAATGCAAGTAATTTGTCCATTTTTGTTCAATTTCACAGAGAAGTACTTTGCAGTAGTTTTTGAAGATTAATTATGCTGCCAAACTGAATCAGTTTTTTTTAGATGTAAGAACATTTTATCATTTACTTTTCATGAATCTGTATTAAATTTTAATTCCTTATCACCTAGGTAGTTTCACCAAGGACTTGCAATTAGTAGGACTTGGTATCTATTTAATTCCCCCCATGATATGTGGTGATCACCAAACCCCCCATACATAATGCTTAACATCAGTGGCGGACTAAGATATTCATGGGCCCTAGGTACCCGGCACGTTTGTGGGCCCTACATAGACCCAGAGGGTAGTCTAGGGGGCCCAAAACCTCCAAATGCACCCTCCTTTGAGGCTTGCCAACGAAAACCTCCACTGGCGCCGGAATGAAATGAATATTGGGACGGCCGAGCTGGAGCGTCAGCACAACTTTGCTGTTGGATCATGACATGGGAAGGCGGGGAAGAGGCACTGTTGAAGATTTTTCCTCTTTATTTAAAGTTATAGGACCTACATCAGGATTATTGCCAGCTTGCAAAACTAACTGAGCCAATGAAGTAGCAGTGAGACTTATGCAGTAGCTAATTACTAGCTATCACTGACCAAATCACGTCTTGCTTGCTGGGTTTCGCGAATATTCTACAAAAATATAATCAGATATTTTCGTGGGCCTAGGCCTATGTGCTTATAATAGTGCCTATTGGGTAATTCGCCACTGCTACTGTATTCTGGGACTTAGGAACCCATGCGACCACCTCTTAAAGGTTACAAGCGTCCAAGGAGAGAGTTTCAGATGTTGCAAGTTCTGTTAGCATTAGCAGTCTTACGTGTATGCAACTTGTGTATCCACCCACCCCTCACAACTTGTGTATCCACCCACCCCTCACAACTTGTGTATCCACGCACCCCTCACAACTTGTGTATCCACCCACCCCTCACAACGTGTGTATCCACCCACCCCTCACAACTTGTGTATCCACCCACCCCTCACAACTTGTGTATCCACCCACCCCTCACAACTTGTGTATCCACCCACCCCTCACAACTTGTGTATCCACCCACCCCTCACAACTTGTGTATCCACCCACCCCTCACAACTTGTGTATCCACCCACCCCTCACAACTTGTGTATCCACCCACCCCTCACAACTTGTGTATCCACCCACCCCTCACAACTTGTGTATCCACCCACCCCTCACAACTTGTGTATCCACCCACCCTTCACAACTTGTGCTACTTATGGCTTAAGATAAATCAATAGCCCTTGCATTTGCACACTGCGCCTCTATTGGGGATAATACGGTAATTGTATCTGAACATGATGATTGAAATATTTCCAATTACATTATCTTATTTGAACAAAATTGGTAATGAACCGTGTTTCATGATATATCATGAGATTGCTAGAGGAACTGCCTCACGTATCATGAATGTTTTTTGTATGAATAAAGAGATTGTTGTTTAGTTATTTTTGTTTAGAAGGGGGGTTCATTTGTAACTGACAATTGTAATTGAAAATTTATGATTCACATAATTGCAATGTTTCCCCTGGGTAAAATGATGGGCGAGGTGGTGGGGGGGACATGCAACCGCCGCAGGCGCGAAGCATTGCTAGGGGGGTCTGGGGGTAGGCTCCCCTTTTAAAGCTAGATTTTGTTAAACTAGCTTTAAAATGGTGCATTCTGAGGTACATTTTAACCTTTACTATTGAATATAGAGGGGAAGATATCAAACAACAAGACACTACTTGTAAATGTAGTAATCATGATTGATAAAAGTCAGTAATCATGATTGTTTCATCGTGTTGAGGTGTGGTTTCCATTTTACCACTGGTACTCAGTAGAGGTGTGGTTTCCACTTGACCATTGGTACTTGGTTGTGGTTATGTTTTTCTTGCACTAACCCTAGGCCTTGTTACCTCGCTGACAGAGTCAGTAAAAAAGTAAAAGGTAAGTTCTTATATAGCGCAGGACTGCTGAAAGCGCTTTACACTTTACTCCCTGGCAGACCTGTTCAGTCGAACACCATCTCGACTTCTCTGGGAAGCATCCAGTGGTATCATCTGAAGACTCTTTCATCATCAACTTTAAATTATTTTAATATCATAATATTCTGGTAAATTGGTGTTTTATGTTCAAAAGATTATATTTTATTTGTTGTTAGAATGCTAAACAATTAATTAAACAGTCATTTCTGGAATGCCACAAAAGTATGTTTCTATTAATCGCAAGAACGTTTCTCAAATTGTGTCCTTTTTATAAAATGGTATATAAGTTGTTTAGTATATCCAATTGCTGTGCAAACATATCATTGTCTAACCAAAGTTATTGATAACCCGTTAGTATGCACGGTTTTGGATAGTAGGCATTTTTTATGAGATGTGAACTTCAGTGGTTTATATTCGTAAGTATTTCAATCAAATCAACTTTCCTAAGTTTGTTTGCACAACTTTGTCGGAATATGTATTATATATTTAGCACAAAGTTATCTTACGAATCACATTCCTTCTAAAACAAAACCGCATAGAACATGTTATTAGTTGAATAGACTTGTGGGCATTTGCGTTGAATCCAGACCCACTTTGATTTCGCCATTATAACTTTGGTTTTTCTTAACTTTGATACCTCGGTGAGATACACTGTAGTTCCATCATTCAACATTGTCCTAGGCATGTTTCCCTTTAAGAATATTGCATCTTATGTCCATTTGAGGCATAAATAGCGCCCCGGTTTGTATCAACATACGCTGCTGTATACTGTATCTCTCATTTTATCTCTCATCTAGCGCAAACCGGGTCGGTATTTGGGCTTCAACGGGGTACGGATTCGATACACGTGCCGATTAGTGAATAGGATGCACGGTTTTTATTTGGGCTTCAAAAGAGTCCGGATTCGACACAAGTGCCGACAAGTGATGTAGTGCCATCCACCTACAAGGTTTTCACTCCCACCACCGTCATAAACCAAAACGCAAGTTACCGTTTGGACGCCATTTTACATGAATGTCTAGATTTCTAGTATGTCGAAACTCCGCAAGGTGTCACCATTGGAAACACCGGGGATCCCGCAGGAATATTCCGTGATTGGACAACTGACAAGTGATATCTTTCACGTTGTCCAATGGAGTTAAATCCTAACTGCTCTGAGCGACGTTAAGATGACTAAACGATGTTGCTACAAATCTGTGATTTTGCAGGAATATAAGTGACTTTGTGATGTTATTTCGTGCCGCTCGCTGAATATATCGCGAAAGAACGAAAAAAAATGGGCGTATGAAATAGCTACGAGGCGGCAATTTCGGCATATTTTGGGCGAGGTGGCATAGAAAAACGGCGAGGCGGCCCGCCTCGCTTGTTATATATCAGGGGAAACACTGAATTGTAATTGAAAATTTGAAGAATAAAAAAATTGTAATTGTAACTGAAAACTATTTCAAGATGCAATTGTAACTGATCTTTGTAATTGACCCAGTAAAATAATAGCCCAACTTACACACTTAATTCAAAATATGGGTAACACTTGCAATTATACTGAGAAATATTTGCGAATAGGTGCAAAGCCTTTGTTATAACAATTGCCGAGTTAACTTACGAGGTCAGAAATGTATGACTTCATACTCAGAGTCTCAGATACATTACTTGTGCTCCCAAACATGCACACGTTCATGCAAACAAGCTGTCCAAGTTTAGGGACAAATACGTTTATTTTATATCTAAAAATAAAAATTCTGCATGTTTCTATTTTACTTTTTCCAGAAGCCTGTACAGTCTGTATTAGCATATCTGATGTTTGTATTTGATGTATTTATTATCAAATAAATGAAGGAACAATTTATATTTGGTGTATACAACCTGCTTGAACAAGCATATTTTATATTAAAAGAGTAGCCACTGGTCCTAAAGTGACTGTGGGCCATACACTCATGAAAACTTATTGTATCTTCACAACATTAATTTTGCTAATATTTTATATATTTGTCGTGTTTGAACATGCTCCTTTTAGTACACTACTTCAAGCTGGTAAATGCATCTGTACCTAACCTGGCCCTTTTAATGCGATAATTTCTACATATTCTCAGCATGTTGTACACAACGGTGCAGAGTATGCATACGTACATGCATGTGTACTCACATGTGTTCTTCCTCCTCCGCCAAGTCTTCTTGTGCCATCTTCTTCGCTCTCATCTTCTCGTAGATAAAGATGATGGTGCACAGAATGATGACTTCAGCGCAGATTCCAAGGAAGGGCCACAGTGCCGCCAACTTGTCTACAAGCAAGGGGAGGTCTTATAAGTTCACATGGTCCAACTTATCTACAAGCAAGGGGAGATCTTATAAGTTCTTATGCTCCAACTTGTCTACAAGCAAGGGGAGGTCTTATAAGTTCACTTGGTCCAACTTGTCTACAAGCAAGGGGAGGTCTTATAAGTTCTCATGGTCCAACTTGTCTACAAGCAAGGGGAGGTCTTACAGGTTGTCATGGTCCAAGTTGCCTACAAGCAAGGGAAGGTCTCATAAGTTCACATGGTCCAACTTGTCTACAAGCAAGGGAAGGTCTCATAAGTTCACATGGTCCAACTTGTTTACAAGCAAGGGGAGGTCTCATGAGTTCACATGGTACAAATGTTGTAGCGTTTAACATTGGCTTAAAACCAAGGTATGGGCATAATACCTCATGGACGAAACCCCTCATGAACAAAACCCCTCATTGGCAAAACCCTCATGGATATAATCCCTCAAGAAGAACATATCCCGTCATGGACATAGCACTTCATTGATGTGACCTAAATTGAAGGACAAAACCTCTAACGGTGATTGTTTTTTTCTGTAATTTGTTCGTTTAAAATGATCCACTCACATACATATTGGCATTTAACATGCACTGAAAAAGAATAATAATCTAACTATAATAATGCAAATAATCCAAAACTAATAAAATACTAAATGTGTGGTTGCAATGGGCATTGGTTTGTTATAATTATAGCCCAATTTGTAAACCTATTTTTCTCCAAATGTCGCCCTTTAGAAGTTTGCTTAATAGTCATCAATAAAAAAACTACTGAAGATATTTCAAGGAAAACCATGTTGAAGACACAGCGTTCGAAATAAGCGTTTGTCCGGTTGTCTGGACAAGTATAATGATCTGCATGGTTGTCCAGTGGACAAGTGAAAATTTATAGTAAATAATGACGTGTGCAAAATTATAACTTTCTAATTTGTGGAAATTCTAGTGAAATACGGTTAACCAGTGATCACGCACGTTGCAATTTCGTTAGCGTGTTGGCGTCTTATCTTCCTTCCACCGCCGTCCTGATTTGCACATAAGTTTTCCGCGAAGCATTGTGTGTCCGTTAACTGCGGCATCTGCACCGATCTAGCTCTGTTGTTCTCATAGGAATAGCTAGTTCAGTTTTACCGATGGTCAACTCGCTTCCATGCATGGATCACATTTGATGAACTTAATAAATACTATATTCAAGTATCACTACATTTTATTAGAATAATTATGTAGTAGGCCAGTTAACCAATATTAACCAATGCAGACTCAGCAGTCTTCGACTTCGCGAAGTCACCAAACGTTGGTTTGGCAGATCAGCAAAATGCTGTCAGCTCTGGATGAATTTTCAGCTCTCCTGTGAACGTGTGGTAGTGACTGGTGAACGGAATGTTAATAAACATCTCAAGAAGTGTTGTCGTGTCTTCATCACATTTATTTTACCACAAATCTGTGAATTTAGGGACACTGACTTTTTGTGAATGTGGAAAACGGACGGAATTAGCATCTGTCGGACGAACATTCCCTGATTGCAGAACCTACAGAATCGATGTTTTGAAACATGATTTAACTTAATAAACATAAATTACAATTTATATATGCAACATTAACACAAAATAACGGATGCATAACAGGATCTAAACAACTAAATCTAAATTAACTTAAGCAAGATACGCAGCCGCCAGGGCCATTGACATATACAGCGACCTATTATGGCGGTCTACGCACGACAAGATATGTTAAAATATTACTGACATAATATTATTGATACTGATCCAGTAGGACTAGCAAAGATGTGAATTTATTTGTTAGTGATCAAATTTAATTTATCTTCATTTTATAAAATACAGAACTTTGCACATACTGAAGTACGCACAGATTGAATAAAACAATATCGCATTAGTTTTGTCTATGTAACAAAATTGTGCTTCCTGGCTTTGCATTGATTGAACTCCGGATGGAGGGGTGGGATTTTCAATGACAAACTAACCCAAATGTCTGACAGTGCATTTTATTTGTTGGTAGCAGGTTCTTGCAACATTATGAAAAATTGCAATGAAAATATTCCTAACTGTGACTCATTCCTATCATAATTGTTGTAATATTTATATTGCCAGTATAAGTACACATTTCCACTTCCTCAGCATCTCTAAAAATATTTATTGAAACAATATATGAAGCGTCTCCTTTAATATTCATGATGAAAAACATTGTTAATCACTTAATGGCCTGGTGGAAATATTTGCAATTAAACAAGTATTTTATCAAAATACATTTGAGATAAGATTTTACCCAACAGCAGGAAGATTGTTTAAAATTAAATAATTTCTTAACGTTTTTTTCAAAGCTTCGATTCACTGTGACAATTACTTAGACAAATGAAACTTTTGGCGGACAAGTGGATTTTAAAACTACCTTTTTTAACAGATAAGTGAAAATTTAAATGAAATTGCATGGACAACGACGTTGTTCTAGAAAGCCGAATTCTTTTGGCACTGCAACTGTCCATGCATCACCACAGCATCGTGGTCAAAGAAGCTCTAGATGGTAATTGGTGAAGCATCTGGGGCATGTATATATATGGCAACCATTGGGAACCGTAACAGTTCACTAGAACCTACCACTTTGAAAATAAATTCTCAGCAAACCACAGCCATGATATGATAATGTTAATTGTAGTTGCAAATGGTTAAATTGCGTCAACTCCTTTAAGTGTATAGCCCCCCCATAGGTCGAAACAATTGCCTTTTGCTTCCTTTTAACCCTTCAGAATGTGAGCGCCTGAAAGCGCCCAAATGCCCTTTCTCAAGCGTCCGAAAGCATCTTTAAGCTTTGACATATGGAGGTGGCATCATATTCTGGATATTTATGTAACTTATGTCACTGGATTCCTTGGTGTATCTGATGTGCAGTAGGGGTATTTTTCACATGGCTTTGTATTCGAAGTTTTTGAGTGAGTGCCATTTGAAGATATCAACTGACTGAGTTCATAGGTATGCTTTGCATTCTACGCAAATTCACCCGGACACAACGTATCGCATTTCGTCTGTTTAATTTAAAAGTTGATTAGTCTATTTAGCACCGTCTTGTATTGAATTCAATTAAATTTACGATATGCACAACAATGTTAGGAAACAAAGTACGAAGAAGTTAAATACAAAACACCAGGTGCATCCTTATCTTGGTGATTTTGTGCGCGCGCTGCAGGGATTCGGAGTGCGTTTCATGAAATTATGTATGGTCTAAAGGGTAAAAAGACTGCTCACCCTTCACTCGGATGAGAATGGTGCTGTTGTCGGAGCCGTGGATGTTGCTGGCCATGCATGTGTAGTCTCCACGGTCTGGGAAGTCGAGAGTGTCTATCTTCAGGATCGCATTGTTTTCCCCATCAAAGGAGATGCGTTTGTCGGTTTGCAACAAATGCCCGTTCATATACCAGGAGTAGTTCACCTGCGGGTGACCCCATGCGCTGCATTCCAAAGCCAGTGGGTCACCCTGAACAAGATTCTTCGACTTGTCAAATTCTTTGACGTAGGGTCGGGCTGTGCGGAGAGAATGTGTGGATCGGTCATGTCGTAGTAATAATAACAATAACAATATAATTATTTATTTCCCTTGCAATCATGAGATTGAATAAAATACAAGAAACACGATAAAACATTATTTGCTAAAACTAGTATATTTTGCAAGAAAATAAATAAAGTTTAACATTTTTGTTAAAGATATATCTATATATACATGAATTATATTGATATATACAAACAACAAGCAATCCATTTCATCTATACATGTATATTACAGACCCAAACACTTACGCACAGATAAATATAAGCAGATACATGTCAGCATAAAAGGGCAGTGATGTCATGTTACTGACTGTATTTATTATTGTAATATTGATGGTATTACTGTTTTTTCCTAATTCACATATTTTTAAAAATATTTTTACGAATGCAGTTCAGACTGTAAATATTTACTTAAAATAATTTACACATGTGAACATTTTGCAGTTTTTAACATGTTTTACAGATAATATTTTTCCAATCATTTACAACTAGTTTCATCTGAATTCATTCAAAGCTATCTAAAATATGATGTTTGTATCCACCCATGAATAAGGCGGTAGCCCAGATTTGGTGATGTCAAAATACAGTTTCATTATAATTATTATTATGTTGGATAGTATCACAACGGTAATGTAATTAGAGGCTTGCAATGTGTTTCAGCAGCCCGGGCCAAAACTACTGCTGTTAACAATGGTCCAGCCCTGGGCCAAATCAACTGCCATCAATGCCAGACAATGGCCCATGACTGGAGAGCAGCCCTGGGCCCAAACAACAGCAATGGCTCAATGCTGATCAAACTGACACCATGCAGAGCCATGAATTGGACATTGGTTCAGTGACAAATGTCATAGGGCCTGGTAACAATGGCCCGATGGCAATTTGTATGTTGAAAGTATACTGTCCGCCAAATTGTGTTTATTAACACTGAAACAATGGTGCACCTGCAAATGTTCAAACAGTAAACAAAACAACCAATTTGTAAACACCCATTACTAGCAGTTATGCATAACGTATGCATCCCTATCCAAAAATTCCTTTGAAGGTAGATGGTTGGCCATCCCCGGCCATTCCAGGTAATGCACCACACAATGGCACAATAAAGGAAGGCTGTCATTTTTATTATAAAATCTAATATAAAGTATCTATTATAAGATAATAACCCTAACTGCTAAATGTCTTCTAATGAACCATTTGTTGTTTAAAATAGTTTCAATTACATGACAGTGCTAGTTTTGAAGGCGTGGCCTCAGCTCCAATCATTAATGAGCTAAATACGTCATCACACCCCACGCAGGTCATGACCTTTCTCGCAAACATCAAGCTCACTATTCAGCGATTTTAGTGACAGCTAAGCGACTTTTTTGAATGCTGAATTGTTGAAATAAAAAATTGTTTCTGCTTTGTTAGAGAACTGTGCGGTACGTATGTCAGGACACATACAGATAGATATTATATGTGACCCATCTTAACGAAATGAGTCGGATGTCGGAAAATCTGATTTTCCGTAAATGCCGTTTATGTGAACAAATCGCGAATCCATCGATTTTGAGATTTCCCCTGAAAATTGTTCTTTGGTATTCGTTTTATTGCTACTCTAGCTACCCTCTAATTAACTCTGTTTTGTGTATTTTAAAGCGATTTGTGTAGAGCTGTGCGAAGTGTTCCGCTCGATTTCCTTAAAATAACGCCGAAAATGCCAGTAATGGCACGCGTTCGCAACTGCTAATTTTGGGACACTCCTAACATATGAGATATCACCACGAAGCTTGACGCGTCATCTTCCCATATGTGGGCATAAATATGCTAATAACTACATTCTGTGACCTCCAGAGAGCTTGGAAGACGCCCCCTGTTAGGCCAGCTGTGTAAACAATTCGGATCATGTGGTAGCAAATGCAACTGCGTGACCCAGGCAGCTGTTCTCATTGGTTCAGTGATGGGTCATTTACATAATCTGTAAACACACATGTGCACCATGTATTTCCACCGCGTCACTGCTGACCCAGATAGCGATTAAGAAGACGCGAAAAATGGTGTTTAACGTGGCGAAGCTGTTAAATTCGGATGGAAGTGATTGCGCACAGATTTACAGTTTGATCGAGGAGTATTTTTTGGAAGACTTGATGGATGGAAGCGAGGCGGACTAGGACAAAATTTTAGCAAGATCTGTCGACGTTAACTAAGGTACATTTCATGAAACATAACGAATATTTTGCATCAACTTTGACGGTCGTTTTCTGAGTTTGAAGGTTTCTACCCCACATGTGTTTGTTAAGCCATAACTTCAGTTAGAATTAAGATATCTTCTTACATGATACACCGTGTGAAAGCAGAGATTCTGCTCTTTCCAACGCTACTAATAACTCAATATTAAAAATTTCTGACATGCGACTCATTTCGTTAAGATGGGTCACATATACTTCATACACAACAGGTACATTACACATTTTAGAAATAAAACGAACAGACAGCAAGCACACTCACAGTCAAGACTGGCACTGCTGTGAAAGGACTTGTCGTTCTTCAAGGTCACTGTACAGGTGTACACACCGATCCGTGTGGAATCTGTTGGGGAAAAACAGACCTAATGGTAAAATACATAACACAGTTATTAAAATTTGTTGTTAGAACAATTCGCTATAACCTACACTTCAACATACGTATTTTTTTTTAATATGTACCATAATGACAGTATGTATTTGGACAAAATTAATTATTTGCGTACCTGTTTTCGGGCACACCTGCAAAAAACTTTTTTTTTTTTTTTTCCTATGTAATCGGACACCAACTGAGACACATTGGAACATGTTCATGGTCATAAATATGCGGGCAGCTTTCTGTCCGTTATTTTACCTGCACCTTTACCCTTGTTTTCGGATAACAGTGCAAAAAACAAAAAAGGGCCATATTTGTGTATTTCAACCAGCTGAGATCAGAATCAGAATCAGAATCAGTTTATTTGACCTATAAATACGATATATACACAATGAATAACATGAGTACTAGATAAGGTCGGGAGACTCCCATTAAGATATACAATATCGCTAGCACAGGAGCCACCCAATAAATATAATCAACATCAAAATTTACATGTCACAAATCAGAATAGCATTGTTTTACAGTTGATAATTACTCAGTGTAACAACATACATACATAATACAAGGACTGATTAAATATACTCTTGTACAAATAATTGACGTACATATGGATACTTAGGTATACATTTCAATACGTATTAAGAATTACAAATAAAGCAATTATGAATACGACAACAAGATTCATAATTAAAAATAAAAAAGTTTGTTGTGTATGTTGAAAAACCATACAGACTGTGGGTGTAAATTTTATTAATGATAATACTTGGTGTATTGTTAACTGTCTCAACTATGTTGTGTCTAATGCATTTTTTGGCAAATTCATGTTTGAATCTGGACATATACAGATTATTTCTTTCACGTGTGCAGTGCTGATGAATATTATAGATGTGTGTGTTTGGAAAAACATTGAAGTAGTAGGGTAAAAGATTGTTAATTAATTTATAGTAAAATTTTAATTGTTGGATTTTATAAATGTCATCCAACTTTAGCAACTGAAGTCTTTTAAAAATAGGACTTGTGTGAGCATTATATTTACTTAAGGATATTAAAAAAAATTTTAGTTTATTTAGTATGCCTATTGTTTTAGAGATTTTATTTGCTATTTTGTTTGTATGACTCTGCCAGTTTAAATGGTTATTTACTGTGATGCCTAAAAAATTGAAATCATTTACACATTCAATGTGTGCCCCATCTATTTATAACACAGGGTATTCTATTTTCTTTTGAGGCATATGAAAAATCATGAATTTAGTCTTTTTGGCATCTAGTGACAGTTTATTAGCTTTTAACCAATTACTAATCTTTGTTAGTTCTTTGTTAATATTTTCACTTCGCATTTGGCCTTCTGAATCATTAAACGTTTTTAGTGTACTAGTAAGAGTGGTGTCGTCAGCATATGTTATGAATTTAAAAAGGTCACTAGAATGTGCTATATCATTTATATATATAATAAATAAGAGTGGCCCTAAAATTGAACCTTGGGGGACACCAGTGTTGATGACTATTTCCTTAGATTTAACATTTTCAATTTCTACATACTGCTTACGATTTTGTAAATAACTCTTACAAAGGTCCAGAGCCTTGTCATTTATTCCATAGTAATTTAACTTCTGTACATTGTGATCAATTGTGTCAAATGCTTTTGATAAATCAAGGTATATATTTATTGGAGTAACCGATTTATCAAGTTCTTGTATAATTCTGTCTATGATTTCGAGTGTAGCAAACTCAGTAGAATGTTTCTTTCTAAACCCATATTGGCTATTGTAGTATAACGCTTTAGAATGGAAGTAATCGTGGATTTGATCAAACACAACCCTTTCAAAAAAATTTGAAATCACTGGCAGGATAGAAATAGGACGATAATTGTTAAAATCAGAAACATCACCTTTTTTGAAAAGGGGTATGACTTTTGCAATTTTTAATTTGTCTGGAAAAATACCAGTTATTATTTATTGGTTAATAATTAGAGTGACTGCTTTGCTGATATCACTTTTTTTTCAATTTTAGTAATTGTGTTGAAATACCATCTTTTCCACAACTTGATTTTGGAGGTAACCGATCAATTGTATTAACAGTAGTTTCCATGTCAATCGGATTAAAACTGAAAGTGTGCAATATTGGGTTTTTCAGGTAATCTTTGTATGATTTACCTCCACTAGTAGTTGTTTTAGAGGCTAGAGTAGGACCAGCATTAGTAAAAAACGTGTTAAATTTGTTTGCAATAATGCATTTGTCACTAATCATTTCCCCATCGACTTTGAACAAATCTGGAAATTGTTCTTTCTTTTGACTTTTCTGAATAATTTCTTTAATTAAACACCACGTCTTTTTAACACTATGCTTATGCTTTTCAAAACTGGATTGGTAATGCATCTGCTTAGCTAATCTAATATTACTCTTAAGAATTTTATTATAAGTATGTAAGTCAGTTTTAAGTTCATGATAATGCTTTGTATTTACTTGAGTCGTTTTCATTCTCGAATACAATTTGTTTCTAAATTTTATCGACACAATAATGCCATTGGTAATCCAAGGAGTTTTGTTATGTTTATACTAGTTAAATTACTTTAATAGGTATAAATTTATCCATAGCTGCAGTAACAATTTCATCGAGGGTATTGTAGTTTTCATTCGGATCCGCATGAATATCTGTGTTAAGTTTATTATAAATATTTGAGTTTATTATTTCAATTTTTAATTTATTGAGCGAGTCAGGACTTTGTTGTTTTATTCGTATAAACCTTGGTATTGCACTAGTGGTTTCAACATAATCCAGACTTAGAAAGTACGGAAAGTTATCAGAAATATTGCTCACTAAAATACCAGCTGAGGATTTGAAGAATCCTTTTGACAAATTGCATAAAAAATTATCAATGAGTGTTCCATGAATTTCTGAAAGTTGTGTTGGCATAGTAATTTTAGGGAAGAAACCATGTGAAACGATTGTGTCAAAATAGTCACATATTATGGGTTTTTCGTTAATTTTAAGCAAGTCAATATTGTAATCTCCTGCAATTATTATTTCACTTTTAGAGTTTTGTAAATCAACTAAATTTGATGCAAATTCTTTTGTAAATATACGGTAGTTTTCGATAATATCTCTAGGTGGTCTATATATATTTCCAAGAATTATTTTTTTCTTCATGGCACAACATGTTATTTCAATAAATTGACCTTCCCAAGTGTCTGTATTTGCACGGATATTTACAGATTTGTAATTGTATTTGTTGCTGAGGTAGATTGCCAAGCCGGCATGTGCACTACAGATTTTGCCTTGGCATATTAATGTATATCCATCTATTTGAAATAAAGAAGTGTCAGCCTCTTCATCGAGCCATGTTTGCTGTAAACATAGAGCATTAATCTCACAGCCACTACTTCTGAATGATTCTAGCTTTATTTTAATTTCGTCAATTGTTGCATTTAAACTCTGACAGTTTAGGCTTAGCACGATAAATTTGCTTTGTTTGTTCGTTAAATGGTTTATTAAATTATCATCGTCAAAGTATGGTGAATGTTGAAATGGTTCAACATCCCCATCTTCATTCATTTCATCCGTTTTTAATATGTGTAGAGAGAATTTTTCTCTAGACCACCAAATTGCGCTAAGAAAGAATTGTTATCAATCATATTGGAAAATTGAATAAACAATAGTGCTCTGTGTTTGCAGGACACATCATATAAACATAGACTAGACGTTGTGAAAGAGCTGCACAAGCTATACTCTGAGCATTATACAAATACATGTTATAAAAGAGAATATTACGAATATTCCGCATGCATATATAATACAATGTACTTATTGCATCAGCGCAAAAAAGAGTAAAAGTAAATTACAGCATATGTACTGCCACAACATGAACGTAGAGTGAGAATAAGCAAATAAGTATATCGAACAAAACACAACAGGATTATTGAGCAGACACTAATGTTTGAGGAAATACTATACATAGTGCACTGTCCAAAAAAAAATATGTAAAGTAACTAACACTAAACGTACTGAAACGAAAATGTATAAACGTTGCCCTCCCCAAAAATGAAAACAATGTGAATATTGACCGTATATAAATATATTCATCGATGCACACCATATAGCTGTAGACTAAAATGATATGAAATTGCACTATTTAAATAAAACGTCATTTCATGTGGAGCAGTTCGTAGTGGCAGCACGCTATTTATGAAATATAACGCCACATTAATATACTCATCACCGAATGCTGAAACTAAACAGGTATAATGAAAACATAGAAAAGGCAGTGTGTCACGTTGAAATACCGCATATAAAAGTGAACAAGCATATAGATATAAACAAAGTGTGGTGATACTATTTACATTCATCAACATTATATTTGTAACAGTTTGCACAAGAATTAGAATCGGCAGGTGGAGAACATATATTAAAAATAGATATGCTAAGGAGACCATTAGAGATACAGAAGAGCTCAACGATAGCATTTTGTAAAACAGCCTATGCCGTTGCGTTAATCTAGATAAAATGTGTTTGGATACAGTGTTATTTCGATAGTTACAAAAGAATAAAATAACAGGGATCATGCTATTTAACGATAACCTGTGCCTTGGCATTAAACTAGACAAAGAGTGCTTAGTCAACACGTTACAGAGGAACAAAACAAGCAAAAAAACACAACAAAACACACAAAAAAACAGGATGATTAGGCATATTAATAATGCTAAAACACGGTGGCAGAATGCCCACGGCTTGCATACACATTGCCATGTTATTATACATTACACCAGTCGTTGTTCGTTTCGGGAGTCACTTAGCATTCAAGTTGTTTGAGTTCGCGCTCGGTGGTAATGTTTACCTTGCGTCCAGATGATAGTAGACACACAATGCAACTGTCCATAGTCCATGTTGCTTGCACCCCGGCCACAGATCGCGCTTTCGTCAGCAACACACTGAGTCTTTTTGTTAAGTTCTCAGTTATGACATTTTTTGTTCCTTTCAGTTTTTGTTTTGCTGCGAAGATCTGTCGCTGTTCGTATCGCGCGAACTTCACAATGATCAGGCGTGGTTTATCGCTTTGTGATTTTCCCAGTCGATGGCTGCGGTCGATGCTTTTGCAGTCTAGCGTGACCCCTAGCGACTTGCTGCACAGGTCGATCACCGCGTTGGTCGTCCTCTCCTTTTGTTGTTCAGGGATGCCATGAAAGAGGAGGCAGTTGCGCTGGCTGTACTGCTCCAAGTCGTCTAGCTGGTCAGCCAACGCCACATGCTGGTCAGCCAACGCCACATGCTGGTCAGCCAACGCCACATTTGCCTGTTCGAGCCTGCGTACTTTATTATCAACTGCAGTTATTGCTGTGGTTGTTTTGGTCATGTCCATGCAGCATGCTTGGTACAACACTTCCTTGATTTTGTTGAGTTTAAGATTGACGTGACGAGAATGTCCATGAAAGTTGGCGTTTTTAGAAGTTCTTTGATTATTGTTTCACTGACTGACGTGGTGATTGTCTGGATGGTAGTGCCATCCTTCAGGAGATCTAGCAGGGCTTTTTTCATTGAGAAATCCTCTTGTGGTCGCGGGCTTTCACACATGCCGTCGACACCGCGCTCACCCGTGGAGGACGTCTTGGCACGCGTTCGTTGTGACATTGTACTGCGCAACACGCATTCCAGATAGGTGGCCGAGCGTGACTGATTACCTGGCAGGTTGTGCGCATCAGTTCCCGCCGAATTCAGGTGGACAGTGAGCGATAATAAGTTTATCGGTAGTCTTTTTAAACGTTTCTTACTCACATTGCCCAGTAGAATACAGAGTGAGACTTTCTAGTCACAGCAGAAGGTATATTCTTACGTCATGACGCTCCTGTATAGCAATTGCATCGGTGTGTGTAGTATATAGATTGATATCAGGTAGCTCGAGGTGACCGTGCTGACCAAATATGTTGTCAGTAGTAATAGTAGTAAGAGGACAATTTGGCACAACCACAAATTTACCCTAAGACCTAAACTCCGCTTCTATAATTCAAACATTCTACAAGCCTACTAAATGGATGCAAATCATGGCATCTAAAAATAAGCCAAGAAAATAAAATAGATGCCTTTGACACTAAATGTCTGCACAACATCTTGGGCATTACTAGAGTGACCACGTGACGAAGTAAGAGGTGACTCATTTGTTGTGATGACATGTTTAAAGATGCTTCTGGGTCAAACATTGGAGAATACTTAGCAGTGGTGAGGAAGACAAGTATTCAGATGTGAGCTACCTTCTTAAATTAATGAAAGATGGACAAATAGCAGGCCCTAAACAACAATTCATGAAACATCACACGGCGAAACAGGCTGACAAGTTGTCCACTGTAGCGATGATGAATCTGGGTTGGTGGTAACAGCCATTTATACCTTCATATTTGGTCAACAGTCTGTCTTGCAACAACACTGTGTCATCAATCAGAAGAGTATTGTAGAATTGTTTACTTTTGTTTAAGAAATATAGCTGGCTGCATTGCAAATAATGAAGTGTGTGCGAATTTAATAAAACAATATAACTATTTACTAAGAGAGAAAATCAAGTCTTGCAAAAATCAGCAGGTGTCGTGAACCTGATGCCTTGTGAAGTTTGACGATCTTAGCTTCACCTGACATAAATATAACGCAATGCTTAATAATAACCGTCTTTCTGAGATAGCACAGCTATCAGTTGTCAATCTTAAATGTTTCTGCAGCTTTCTGTAATACAATTATTATATACAAATATTATTCTGACAAGTTGTAATAAGATGAAAAAATAAACGCACTAACCGATGTCCAGGATCTTTAGCGTGTCGTTTTCAGGGATGATTACGAATTCGTTGTTACCGCCATCGATGAGCTCCTGCACATCGTTGTTATTATGGAACCATTGCTTAGACACTGTGGGGATGCTGGCGTTGCATATCGCAATCGCTACTTCTTCTATTTTTAAGACGATTTTGGGGTTGATCGAGACAGAAACTGTGTGAAGAAAATAAGTTCCAATTTAGCGTGGCATCCTTACGACTGCTCAGAGCATTTTACACTTCACTCCCTGGCAGAACTGTTCACTCAAACACCATCTCAACTTCTCTGCGAAGCATTCAGCCACATTACAATTACTGTGAAGATATATCGCACACAAATATGTTCTGATTCACACAAGTCAATTTCCTAAAATTAATTGGGGGTTGACGTACAAACAATGGATGATTTAATTAAGATAATCACAAAAATCGTCTTAAGTATTTTTCAACATTCAGAAAGCTGAACACCATGTTTCATCATCATGTTCATGTTTCATCATAATCGTCATCATCATGTTCAAGTTTCATCATAATCGTCATCATCATGTTCATGTTTCATCATAATCGTCATCATCATGTTCATGTTTCATCATAATCGTCATCATCATGTTCAGATTGACGTTGGTGATATACAATTTGAAAACTGCTAATAAATCACACAAAAAGTGTTGTATTAAAAAGTGTCTTCCATAGAACTTCATCATATTTCCTCATAGTCATTATCATCAGGCCAAGATATGTCTTAAACAAAAATACATTGACGTTTTATTAAAACTTCAAAGCTGACAATTGAAACCACAAAAAATGCTAATAAATCAAAACAATCATCCTGTTTCTTTAACGTATAGAATTTTGCCATATTCCAACACAATAAACACCGGAACGTGGCATGACATTGTGAACAACTGTTCGAAGTTACATAATCTTTGCAAAATAACCAGTGTGAATACCTTGAAAAACCGTCCCGTGTATTTGCATGTATGTAGCACTCTCAGGCACAAAATAGCAAATTCATGACTAGGTTGCTTGGTTTCTGACGTAACCATAAAACAACTATACAGAGCCACTTGTTGAGAAGTCAGGTGGTTTCTACAACTGTAGCAAGTTACGTCAAATGTCCCCAGCCAACAGACAGTTTACATATTTTGGAACAATCATGGAAAACATGCATAATGTTATAAACAATCGATTCACGTAGATCTTTCTAATATCTGGCACAAAACCGTAAAACCTATAAAAAAAAACTTTCCCTGTTTGGAGAACAAAATTAACTTTTCTTCTGAATCCTTCTGATATAGGTGTAGCTTGACACCTGAGATCAAAACGCCAACATACTTTCAGATATACATACACATACATACACAGACACATACAGCCAAGCATGCACATGCACACACGCACTTATGCACGCACGCACGCACGCACGCAAGCATACACATAGACACTCTACCTCAATTATAATTAGAAATGCATACATAAAAAGACGTTGATGACCACATTTTGGCCGTCATTTGCATCTTTCCCGTTCTCGCACCGATACGTCCCATCATCCTCGTGCTGGATGTCCCCAAAGGTCAGCTGACTGATCGTCTTGCCATCCTCGATTTTGTTCCTGACCTTGAACAGCTGTGGCATATTTCCATTGGTCCTCGACCACTTGACGGATTCGCCTTCATGTTGTATGCACTCTAGTGTCAGCTGTTCTCCCTCTGGTACATAGATGTAGCGATTGTCTATGGTTGTCTTTGCTGCAATCACAAACATAACATCGCTCGTCAGGGGAGATGTTACTGTACTTGTCAGGGGAGGTGTTATTGTGCTATCTCGCTAGTGTCGGGAATCAGTTTGATTTTCATAATCGGTCATCGGTTTGGCCAAAACGATTGATATGATCTATTACATAACTGGTTTGTGAGTGACCATTTTGGGAAAAGTACTACATCGTAGATACAGAAGAACCAAAGGACACGAAGGAAAGCTAGTGAAGGAACAGTGTAGATTATGCTAGTTTTTAAAAAGTAGTTTCTAATCACTAATGTCATCTCACAGATTCCTGCCACTATAAATGAAAGGAGTGTATCATTTTTATCAAATCAATGTCTGCTGATTGCGCAATTCACTTGTAACATAAATGAGATAAAAAAAGTAGTCTGTGCATCTGTATTCTGTACCAACATCTTTTTGGGGTCATGTGCCCACTTGTCACATGACAACAGTTCGAATAAATTCACTTAAAGGATTGTAACCCTGCAAGACCACCTTACACCCCCTCAAGGAGCAACAGACCAAGGGTATCAATTATCACAATTATGGTGGCACCATTTGGGCATACAGTGTGCAGACCAGCTTACACCCCCCACAGAGCAACAGACCAAGGGTATCAATTATCATAATTATGGTGGCACCATTTGGGCATACAGTGTGCAGACCAGCTTACACCCCCCACAGAGCAACAGACCAAGGGTATCAATTATAACAATTATGGTGGCACCATTTGGGTATACAGTGTGCAAAACAGCTTACACCCCCCACAGAGCAACAGACCAAGGGTATAAATTATAACAATTATGGTGGCACCATTTGGGTATACAGTGTGCAAAACAGCTTACACCCCCCACAGAGCAACAGACCAAGGGTATAAATTATAACAATTATGGTGGCACCATTTGGGTATACAGTGTGCAGACCAGCTTACACCCCCCACAGAGCATCAGACCAAGGGTATCAATTATCACAATTATGGTAGCACCATTTGGGCATACAGTGGGCAGACCAGCTTACACCCCCCACGGAGCAACAGACCTAGGGTATCAATTATCACAATTATGGTGGCACCATTTGGGTATACAGTGGGCAGACCAGCTTACACCCCCCACAGAGCAACAGACCAAGGGTATCAATTATCACAATTATGGTGGCACCATTTGGGCATACAGTGGGCAGACCAGCTTACACCCCCCACGGAGCAACATACCAAGGGTATCAATTATCACAATTATGGTGGCACCATTTGGGCATACAGTGGGCAGACCAGCTTACACCCCCCACGGAGCAACAGACCAAGGGTATCAATTATCACAATTATGGTGGCACCATTTGGGCATACAGTGTGCAGACCAGCTTACACCCCCCACGGAGCAACATACCAAGGGTATCAATTATCACAATTATGGTGGCACCATTTGGGCATACAGTGGGCAGACCAGCTTACACCCCCCACAGAGCAACAGACCAAGGGTATCAATTATCATAATTATGGTGGCACCATTTGGGCATACAGTGTGCAGACCAGCTTACACCCCCCACAGAGCAACAGACCAAGGGTATCAATTATCACAATTATGGTGGCACCATTTGGGTATACAGTGGGCAGACCAGCTTACACCCCCCACAGAGCAACAGACCAAGGGTATAAATTATAACAATTATGGTGGCACCATTTGGGCATACAGTGTGCAGACCAGCTTACACCCCCCACGGAGCATCAGACCAAGGGTATCAATTATCACAATTATGGTGGCACCATTTGGGCATACAGTGGGCAGACCAGCTTACACCCCCCACGGAGCAACAGACCAAGGGTATCAATTATCACAATTATGGTGGCACCATTTGGGCATACAGTGGGCAGACCAGCTTACACCCCCCACGGAGCAACAGACCAAGGGTATCAATTATCACAATTATGGTGGCACCATTTGGGCATACAGTGGGCAGACCAGCTTACACCCCCCACGGAGCATCAGACCAAGGGTATAAATTATAACAATTATGGTGGCACCATTTGGGCATACAGTGGGCAGACCAGCTTACACCCCCCACGGAGCATCAGACCAAGGGTATAAATTATAACAATTATGGTGGCACCATTTGGGTATACAGTGGGCAGACCAGCTTACACCCCCCACGGAGCATCAGACCAAGGGTATGGTGGCACCATTTGGGTATACAGTGGCAGACCAGCTTACACCCCCCACAGAGCATCAGACCAAGGGTATCAATTATCACAATTATGGTAGCACCATTTGGGCATACAGTGTGCAGACCAGCTTACACCCCCCACGGAGCAACAGACCAAGGGTATCAATTATCACAATTATGGTGGCACCATTTGGGCATACAGTGGGCAGACCAGCTTACACCCCCCACGGAGCAACAGACCAAGGGTATCAATTATCACAATTATGGTGGCACCATTTGGGCATACAGTGGGCAGACCAGCTTACACCCCCCACGGAGCAACATACCAAGGGTATAAATTATAACAATTATGGTGGCACCATTTGGGCATACAGTGGGCAGACCAGCTTACACCCCCCACGGAGCAACAGACCAAGGGTATCAATTATCACAATTATGGTAGCACCATTTAGGCATACAGTGGGCAGACCAGCTTACACCCCCCACGGAGCAACATACCAAGGGTATAAATTATCACAATTATGGTGGCACCATTTGGGCATACAGTGTGCAGACCAGCTTACACCCCCCACGGAGCAACATACCAAGGGTATCAATTATCACAATTATGGTGGCACCATTTGGGCATACAGTGGGCAGACCAGCTTACACCCCCCACGGAGCATCAGACCAAGGGTATAAATTATAACAATTATGGTGGCACCATTTGGGCATACAGTGGGCAGACCAGCTTACACCCCCCACGGAGCATCAGACCAAGGGTATAAATTATAACAATTATGGTGGCACCATTTGGGCATACAGTGGGCAGACCAGCTTACACCCCCCACGGAGCATCAGACCAAGGGTATAAATTATAACAATTATGGTGGCACCATTTGGGCATACAGTGGGCAGACCAGCTTACACCCCCCACGGAGCATCAGACCAAGGGTATAAATTATAACAATTATGGTGGCACCATTTGGGCATACAGTGGGCAGACCAGCTTACACCCCCCACGGAGCATCAGACCAAGGGTATAAATTATAACAATTATGGTGGCACCATTTGGGCATACAGTGGGCAGACCAGCTTACACCCCCCACGGAGCATCAGACCAAGGGTATAAATTATAACAATTATGGTGGCACCATTTGGGTATACAGTGGGCAGACCAGCTTACACCCCCCACGGAGCATCAGACCAAGGGTATCAATTATCACAATTATGGTAGCACCATTTGGGCATACAGTGGGCAGACCAGCTTACACCCCCCACGGAGCAACATACCAAGGGTATCAATTATCACAATTATGGTTCCGCCATTTGGGCATACAGGAATATTTCGCCAGAATGAAATCAAGTACTAACATTTTAAACTTGTATGATGACACTGATTGGTCTAATCCCAAGTAAGCAATCAGTAAACGCTGCACCAACACAATGTCTTCAAAGTAGTCAATGCACTGAAATTATCTTAATATGAAATCAAACAAATCATATACTTTGTGTACCGATTCTGAACCGTAATAAAAATTGAGAGTTTGCTTAAGGTCTGAGCGGTGGTTAACATGTCAGTTGATTTCTTTACTTTTCCTTCATAGAACATTAGTAGGTGTTGGTATGAACATTATGTACTACAAAAGAAAACATGGCATTAATGCCATCAGTCCGTCCTTTAAAAACTACTACTTTGTGTATCTCGGTGGAATTCCCCTTCAAATTTTTTGAAACAATATATAACGACGTTTCCGTGCAAACGATGACGTCAGTTTCATGCCAACGCAGATGTCTGTGAGTATAAATTCGCTCGCCGTCAACAGTCAACACATATCATCATATAGTCTGGTTATTCTGATACTAGTATCTTGTTTTATAAGATTACGTAATTACTTCTCATTAATGCATTGAAATTATCTTAATTGGGTAAGAATTAAATGTGTCCATGCACTGTATCAGTTGAAGATTCCAGAGGGTCGGTCATGCGCACGAGAACGAGCCACGGTTGTACCGCTCAAAGTTGTGCCGTGGTACAGTCAGTAGTCCACAGTCAGTTGACCGAAGTGCACGGTGCGGAACGTATGGTGTAATCAATGACGCAAGGTTGGCCAGCGTCTTGTCGTGAAGGGCGGTGAACACAAGTACAAGTAACTTATACTGGATGCGCCACTTCACCAGCAACCAGTGCAGGCTATTCAGTGCTGCCTTGATGCTCTGTCGATTGCCCCACCTAATACGTAATACAACTCTGGCCAGAGTGTTGTACCATCTCAAGGCGGTGGAGTAACCGGTCAGATATTCTGTACAAAATAGCAACCCCGTAGTCAGTGTATAGGCAGAATCACTGTGTACTGCTCGTGGATGAATCAGTGAATGTATCCTGTAACATACTGAATTATGTAACAACATCGTTGAGTTGGGTACATTCGCACCACACTGTGCATTAGAGAAACCAAACCTATGTGAGTCAACAATATGTTTTTTTCACTCCTCATTGTGGGATGTTTTTACTTCCCCTGGCCCAGACACCAGGTAGAAATGGATTCTGAAAGCACAGGTCAAGTGGTGCAAACCTAAGTTTTGTCGAGACAGCAGTAGCAGGGGCAGAGTGACAAGGGTAAGATTTAATTTAGCAACCTGCATAAACTGAATGCATTTCCTCTGTCCTGGCTTGGTCAGTATTACGTAACTCCGACCAACGCTGCCACGGTCTACAGGTAGTGGAAGAGATGGATAACCTCTGACCACCATGGCAACGACACAGCATCACAAAAACTGTTGTTCTCCTCAACATTCACCTGCGTGAGGCTGGCCTCAATACGGCTGGTGTTCAATTTCTCTTTTCTATTTTCCACCCCTCTCTGTTCTTTTACTGCTGTCGCCACCAACTATCTCCACTCTCTTTATTCTTATCGACTAATTTTTGACAATAACAGAAGCCTCTACAGTGTAGCAAATCCTTCATGTTGTTTTTGGTTCATAATAATACACTTGTTTTCAATACAGTGATTGATATTACTGTAGTAACGTGACTGTGTAACTGACAGCTACTTTGGGAACATCAGAAGTTGTACGTCTGTGTACGTCAAACAACCAATGATGACCAAGGCACGTTCTATTCGTTAACCACTGTCTTATATTATTTAGTAAGTCAAACTCACCCACATGTGCTATTAATGTTTTGAGAAGCTATCTATGAACAACCTGACATCTTGTCATGACCTGCTTAGTTCTGTCAATGAAATTATGAACACCACCTGACATCTTGTCATGACCTGCTTAGTTCTGTCCTGTGAACAACACCTGACATCTTGTCATGACCTGCTTAGTTCTGTCCTGTGAACAACACCTGACATCTTTTCATGACCTGCTTAGTTCTGTCCTGTGAACAACACCTGACATCTTGTCATGACCTGCTTAGTTCTGCCCTGTGAACAACACCTGACATCTTGTCATGACCAGCTTAGTTATTGTCTGTGAACAACACCTGACATCTTGTCATGACCAGCTTAGTTCTGTCTGTGAACAACACCTGACATCTTGTCAGGACCAGCTTAGTTATTGTCTGTGAACAACACCTGACATCTTGTCATGACCCACTTAGTTGTGTCTGTGAACATCACCTGACATCTTGTTATGACCAGCTTAGTTCTGTCTATGAACACCTGACATCTTGTCATGATCCGCTTAGATGCCTGTGAACAACCCAACATGTTGTCATAACCCACTTAATTCTGTCTGTGAACAACACCTGACATAATATTATTGTCATGACCTGCTTAGTTCTGTCTGCACAAACATCAGTCCTTGATTGCAACCACCAAAGTCTGAATGATAACTCAGACTAACCATGGTCCGAATCTGATAACGTAGACACATACTAGCCACATTCTACAAAAATATTTACAACAGCCCCACAGACGAATGAATCTGACTGAATGAACAGAAGGCTGACAGTCTCCTTCTAATTCAGAACACTCGCAAGGAGACAGATGTGCAGGAGAGGGGAGGGGCAAATCTCGCGAAGTGAGAGAGAAGGAACGAGTAGGAATCCAAAAAAGATTAAACGGAGGGGGGTGGGGAGAGAGAGGGGGAACAAAAAGGGGTGATTCCTGAGAGTACATCTAAGGACTCGTAAAGGAGAGTGGTGGTCGAGCAGTAGTGTGCAAACTGTCAATCCAGGTGGGATTTTGTTCTGAATTCCACCTGCCGCCATTTTCGTTCAGTTCACCTTTTGGAAGAGATGCTAAAAGTTATGGAAGATACCAGGTAGTGTTCGTGGCGCCAAGATACACTTAGACAGGAAAAATTAAACTTACTATGGAACAATTGCTGAAACATTATGCAACAATGATCTCATTCTCTGACCACTGGACACTCAGTGTCCGTGGATAACACCAAGGGCTTGGCCCTAGAACAGAACTGACACAAGAGGAAAGTAAAGGAGGCCATCTACATCAAAGAGAGAGCACCTACAATGACCCGAGATCAGATACCACCTCCCCACCATCTACAACCACATCATTCCGCCAAAATCTGAGCCGCATCACATGACATCAGTACGTGAATAAGATCCGCTGCAGACAGGTTTAAATGTCGCATGTTTCATGCTCCAAAGTAAGTTTAATTCTTTTTGTCTAATGTTAAAAGTTGCTGGTGGCATTTAAATTAAATAACTGGTGTCTCTGCCAGGGAAAGTAAAAGTGTGTAGGTGGTATCCAGGAATCAGAATACCGACTACTGCATAAAATATAATGGTATGCACCAAATATTCCGCATAGGTGCATACATCCATGTGATAATGTCAAAGGCGCTACCTACTGATCAGTGAAGAAAGCTAATTAAATAAATAGTGCTCAGTAAAGTCCTCCTCAGTCTTCAGTACTTTAAGTTTTAAGATCTTGTTGTGCTGGCTCTCTAAGCTGTCCTGATGCATTCTGCCTAAGTGCTACAATGGTGTCTGACCTTCTGTGATCCTCCAATTTATGGATAATGAATATTTCACTGGACACTGAGTTTTATGGTGGTTGTGACTTACCCAAAACAGACATAGATATTAGTTGAGCTAGGTTATGCTTTAGGTATTTAAAGTAGTTTTGGCACATGAATTAAATAATAAACACAACATGGGCAAGTACTTGAATTTTAGACATGTTTCACAACAGATCAGAAAAGCTGCCGAGTCAAAGTCTAATACACAGTGCAAACAGTGTACATTACGCTGAAGTCAACTGTTCCATTCATATTTACCGACTCTTGAGAATGCAATATTTGTGATAATGTAATCGCATACCGTAGATATGAAACAACTGCTGTACAACAGTCAAGAGCCATTGTCTGATGTGAATATTTATAACATGTTTTGATCTGGTTAAGGCCAAACACGGCAGGTAGACAGGATTATTTTTAATTTATGCCAACTGTGCAAATTTTGTTGCCCAAAGTATGGAATGGATCATACTGAGTAGAAAATATGTTAAACTTTTTTAGCCAGACCTCCGGTTTCCACGGTAACAAATAAAATGGCCACTATTTTGAGCAAATATTGGCAAATTTGGAAACTTTGCCATTCATTTTTTGAGCATATATATAATTATAATTCTTGCAGATCCATGTTCCGTAAACATTCTATTGTGAAATGATCAGAGCATTTTTCAATGTTTTGTTTTACTTTTTAAAGAATTTTTGTAAAGTCTAAAAAAACTTGTTTTTTAGCAACAAATATGCTTATATCTTTCAAACTATTGATGATTTTTAAGAAGTGTCTGATCATGTAAGTCTGCTGAATGCAACACTGAAAGCCTTATTTGCACAATTACTCCCAGAGATATCTTGTTTCCGAATGCAGAAATTAGAGAATTTTTTTTAATAGAAAATGGCCGTCAAAGATTGCATAATGGATTTGATTACTTGATATCGGCATGCTTGATCCATGAATAAAACTCACTTAAAGGTATGTAATTATCATAGAAGTGAACTTTATTGATAGTATGCAGAAAACCATTTTGTGTATTTTTTGTCCAAAAAAAAACATTTCACCTGGGGTGTCTGGCCTTAAAGGTGCTAACTGCACAGTTTATGCACCTCCATACGTCCAATGGAAGTTGCATGAATAATCACTTGTCTTAGAATTCAGGTATTTCAACCTGTCACATACATTACTCTACATCAACAACTGTTTTGTTCTAACTTATATTTAGTAAGTGCTAAACTACCTAATTTTGTTTACAACTGTTTACAACTGTGGTTCTTGACCCCTGGGTCATGACCAAAAATTGTGTCACCAAGCCATTTTGAAGGAGTCATAAAGAATCTTCAATGACTGTCCAAACTTTGCTTTATTGTCCTGTTTGTCAATACCAATGCATTTCAGACGAACAATTTAGGCCAAATGTTGCATGAATGTGAAACACCACAATTCAATATCACAAGGCATTTCAAATTCATGCAACATTTTGTGTAAATTGTTCATTTTCACATGTATATATATACATATATATATATATACATACATATATATATTATATATATATATATATAATTATATATATATATATATATATATGGGTAAGTTCACAAGTTGGCAAACCAATGTGTGACATCCTTGTGAAAAATTCAAACCAACATTTTCAATGTGTATTTTCTGTTATGTGGTGTAGAAACTTGTATAATTTAATTAAGATAATTACACAACTATTACTATATTTATTTATTTTCAACATGCAAATGGACTGCCAACATGTCAGTTGTACGTGTAACATAGGCACCACTTGAAGGCAATTTCTTTTGTAAACATATGCATACTTTGACAGAATGTCATACCTTATTCATTATTCCTACTTCAACATAGGGCCATTATGTTGTCGCTTGACCATAACAGGTACTGGTATGAAAACATCCCAAACTGATAACTTAAGAAATATTATGATCATACTTGTTATGTGATATCAGTATACTAGTAGGTCTAATCTTGTGATGCAAATACATGTGTAAGGAACTAATAACACACGTAATATGCCCACTAATACAAGGATTAACTTTACCATATTATATGACAAAAAATGGAGCAGGAGCATTACAGTACCCAAAGATTGTGGAGTAACATGGACACATTACACAAAGAATCTATTGTTACAGTTAGTTATTACTACATTTATCATTACACCAGCTACAAATATTCCCAAAGGTAGAATGATCTATCTTAGTACTCATTACAAAGTCCCCAATAGCCAAGTATGCTACATTTATCAGAGTTGTGAGAATAATAAACTCTCACTCTATTGCTATGTATTTTGCCAGGATCTAAATCTAAAGTTCTGTGATGATGTCTACAGGCAATGACAAAAGTAATTATTCATGTGGTTTATCTGAACACACCTGTGTTACGCTCCATATCCTCTTTGGAGAAAGCAAACTGTTCTCGTTCATTTAGTAACTGTGGCAGGGCAACGACGAGAAAAATAGTTGTGGGTGTAAGAAAGAGACAAACTTGTTACACCCACAACCCGATACTAATATGTATGTCTCAGAATAATACCGCAAGAAGATCATTACATAACTTGTTGACAACAATCCACTGAAGCAGTGCATTCTCACTAACTCGGGCTTCAAGGAAAACATATTGAGTGATTGGGTTGTGGGTGTAACCACAGATCCCAAATATCACTCGTGTCCATTAGCATAGATGATGCAGGCAGAAACAACAGGTGGTGATATTTCCATCAAAGTCACCAGATTGCTAGTCACCAATAAGGTCAACATAATCACAAATACATGTTCACTTTTATTGTAAACGATGTACTTGAAAACAACATGTTAAAAGGTTTGCCACCTCGTGAACTTACCAATATAATAATAAATATTTATATATTATATATATGCAATTAATGCAAGTCATATTCTGTTCGATGACGCCGAAATTGCATCATTCAGTGAACAAAAATCAGAGCCTTCAAAGTACATTTTCACAGACAAATATCTCTTTAATGAACATTTCAAGGCACAGTACATGTAGTCTATCAGATTGTCTGCCTCCTTGCTATCTTGCTATAGTGTTGAAGCTACTATCATCCCGAATTGGTCAGCCATCTTTATTTTCAATATGTGAAGGGTGTCCTCTTTATATATATATATATATATATATATATATATTACCATTTATCACAAGTTAACTTGGTCACCAAGTGAGTCCCGTTACTAGAATTTGGGTCGCAGTCAAAAAAACGGTTATTGGTTTAGCAAGCTGAAAAGAGGGGGTTCCACACAATGGTTTACCCATGAATGTCCATTTGCGTCACCCCAGCAAGGGTGACAGAGAGGGTGCAGTGCTGGTAAACACCTGCTGTTATTGAGGGTATATGTAGCATGATAACAAAGCCTCCTGTGGTTTATACCTCCCCACAGTTAAAATCGCATTCACAAGAAAAGAACTAATGTACCTGTTTATCATTGCAGAAGAGACGGGTTAGGTTTTATGTGTTTATCCGACCTACTCTAAATAACCTGCTTTGTTACTTCAGGTGTGAGACATGCGTGTAACACAGCTGAATGTTTCTGATATGTACCCGAAACAACTGAATTCTTAGAAATGGCCAACAAGGTAATATTTAATAAGATAATGGGCTAGTACCTTTTTTCCCTCAACCAGAGGTTACACACGTGATCCGGTATACCCGTGGGGCATTCGAAGGTTTTTAGTCCTTGGAATGTTTCTAACACGTAATCCAATGATCACTGGTATCAGTGGTGTTGCCTCGTACATATTTCCCCTGGGCATGACAACAGACTTTGATGGCACACTATATGTTGGCCTGTTTCCTCAGGCAGGCGATTTACAGTGATATAAGAACTAAAGAAATATATCTTAATTTGTTATATTTATCAACAAATCAAGGTTTACTTGATAACTTATGTAGATAAGAAATCAGTACATAGGTTGAACTCCTTCAGTACAATGTTGGTTCATTCCTCAAGGGCATAGAGACCAGCTCTCAACAAGAGACCCGAATGCCCTCTTTTGAATGGGCTGAGTTTGTTTTGGATGGGTAAAATTTGGGTTGACGAGTTGTCAGACGGGATGTCCTATTAGTGTTTAGTTTTATTTGTTAAGTTTTATGGTATTGACTCTCACTGTTAGCTCTGTGGCTATGTGAGTATGTCCATTATACTTTATAGTATTGACTCTCACTGTTATTTCTATGTGAGTATGTTCATTATACTTTTAAAATGTGTCACACTTGTGTATGCCTGTATTATTACACGCTGGAATACAGTGAACATGATACAACTATTATATAAATAAAAAACTATTTTTTTTATTTAGACATCACATTCTAAACCAGAGCTTGCAGAATAAAACAATTAATTTGTCACAAAAATACTAAGTTAAAAAAATATCAAGCAGTAATTATCTTGGCAGTTCAATATTCAAGCTATAGATCTGGGTTATATTATTTATATAAAAACTTGGCATAGATATATGCTGGGACAATTGTGAAACGTATTATAGACCTGCATAGTTTCAAACCTATGATTGAGCTATTTCTACACCCATTGCATAGTATTTTTTTAAATGGTGTAATTTTACTTTCTTTCATTTATGTACATAAATGTACATGTATACTATATCAGACTTCGAATTTGGCAAACCTAAGGTAAAGTGAGTTGTCCTTGATTATATATATATATATTCAGAGCACCATTATAAGGCATGACCAATTTGGCTGTGAACGATTGTTCAATTTCTAAGGCACAACATTTGACCAGTTGTGGAAAATGACCAATTCAATGCCTGTTGTACGTAATACATCAGATTAGGCCCAATATGTATGCCCAAGTTCATCAAAACAGAATGGGGCAAAAACCACTGATTTCACGTATGGAATGACCCACTTATAAATTTGCACAACGGCTAGCCTTCAAAAATTATCTGTACTACATTTATCTAGCCTGATTAACAGATAGGCAACAACATAATTCACAATAGAATTGTATTAAATTAGCATATTCCAATATTACATAAGCTGGTTCAAGCCTTCTTCAAAATCACCAGATCCACCAGCTAATTTGCTGGTTATTTGTGTGGGACGTGTGTTACTGGTGTGGGACTATAATTAGTATGATACTGTGTCAGAATATTATTTTAACTATTCAATATCAACTATCAGCCATTGCTGCAATTTTCATCCATGGACGATCCATGTCAAGTTCTTTTTCTTATTTGTAACCAGTTTCTTTGATGTTTTCTACCCCAGTCCACTTTTAGTTTTAATTATATTAAAGAAATTACAGACGTAACATATTTAGGGCATCGTAACTAGGTAAGGCATGGTGTGTCACTGTGTGTTAACAAATATAACTAACTATAACCTAAACAATCTGGTGTAAATTGTACACAGAAAAGTCTTTTCAAAGACTATAAAAACTATTTTGAACATAAATAAATTCTGATATGGCACCTTGCAAGTGGCAACTCAGTTCAAAACAACACTTAGTTTGCAACGACTGCCAGAGCTGGGTGGATTTTGTGTTGTCTGGCTGTCCAAAATCATGGGCAGAGACCAAAGATGACGGATTCACCTTTCGGTGTATGGGGTGTTTGAGGGTGGAATGTCTGATGAAGGGGGTGTGTAAGTTGAAGGATATAGTGAAGGAGATGGAGGTGAGACTCAACATAGAAATAGATAGAGCAGAGAGGGATGACGCGGAGAGAGTTGAGAATTCTACAACACAGAAGGAGCAGAGTTGTGACACGGAGACTGAAGAAAGGAGACTGAGAGGAGGGAAGGTGACCGGTGTGAAGGAACAAGAAATTGAGAAGACAGAGGGACTGAGGAAAAGTGTTCGGCAGAGGAAAAGAAAACGGGTCAGTGGGGATAGATCAACAGGTAGTCAGACTGTAGAGAATGAGGAGACGCGACAGCGATACAGGTGGTGAAGAGGTAGATACCACAGAGGCAGTTGGTAAGACTGTGAGACAGAAGACTGATGGAAGAAGACAGTGTTCAGCAAAAAACAGAAAACATGACAGGCGTGAAGGTGACAGGAGAGAAAGTGACCGTAGTGAAGGAGGTAGCCGGGGAAAAGGGACGGGAGAGGAGAGAAAAAAATGTGATGGGAGGAAAGATGAAGGGACGAAAGGAAATGAGAGTAAATGTGCTAGAAGAGAAGATGACAGGAGGAAAGGGGACAAGAGAAAACGCGACAGGAAAGAAGGGAATGGAAGAGAATGTGACAGGAGAGAAAACGGCAATAGGAAAAGACAACAACCAGACATATGCAAACCGGAGGAGCTACTCCGAGGCAGTGATTGAGGGGACAAGGAGAAAAGAGAGAGTGTTTATGGGCGATTCAATTCTGAGAAAAACAGACAAGACTATATGCGAGGGGAAGGACATTGTTGTATGTCTACCGGGGGCTAGGATAGAGCATGTGACCGAAAGGGTAGAGAAGGTATTGGGGCATGGCAAGGGAGGGTCTATACTAGTACACGTAGGGACAAACAATGCAGACAAGGAGGGAACAACTGGGATAGTTCAGAAGTACAGACATTTAGTGAGGAAGCTAAAGAAGACGAGAGTGGAACAGGTTGTTCTCTCAGGAATTTTGCCAGTAATGGGAGGAAGGAGGGCAAGATACAGAAACTGTAAGAGGATGGCGATCAACGCACTAGTTGAGCAGATGTGTGAAGAAGAGGGCGTGGGATTCATAGATTTATGGGGATACTTTGTTGGGAGAGAAGATATGTACATGAGAGATGGCCTCCATCTAAGTGGAAAGGGGGCAGAAGTATTCTCAGAGAATCTGCTGTGATCTGTTGACAGTGGGACAGGTTGCATCTATTTAAACTAAATTCGCAGGGGGGACTCGCAGAGAAGCCTGAAACTGGAGGCATAGATAAAGACAGCAAAAATAATTAAGCAAAGAACAGTCTGGAAAACTGTTCTGAAGCTGGATATAAATGTGTTTGTTTAAATACAAGGAGTATAGTAAACAAAAGAAATGAACTAAACATTATGGTAGAAGATATTGACCCTCACATAATAGGTATAACCGAATCATGGGCAACCACCGATATATCAGATGCCGAATTGGGACTGACAGGATATGTAATGTTCAGGAAAAATAGAATAGGAAGAAGGGGAGGTGGAGTTATTTTATATATTAAAGAATCTAACCAGGCTTATGAAATAAAATTAGACAGAGAAGCAGATTGCGAAGAAGCTGTTTGGTGTAACATAGTTACAGGAAACTCAACGTTAACGGTTGGATTAGTTTATCGAAGTCCAAACATAAGCATAGAGAATAAAACAATACAAAACGCTATAAGGGAAGTGAGCAAACAGGACTGTGTTATTATGGGGGATTTTAACCATGGGCATATGAAATGGAAATCTCTACAGAGTATGGGTAGTGAGGACCACAAGTTTTTAGTACAAGATAGTTTCCTTTCTCAACATGTGCTAGAACCAACCAGGGAAGAGAATGTGTTAGACATAGTTTTGTCCTCACAGAATGAATTAGTTGACAATGTCAGGATATGTGAGCCAGTGGGGAATAGTGATCACAACCAGATACATTTTACCATCAAAGTAAAATCAGAAAGGAATAGTAAAAAGCAGTACAGGAGAAATTTCCACAAAGGAAAATATAAGGATATAAGGAAATATTTAGCAAAGATACTCTGGAATAACACACTGAAGAATAAGACAGCAACAGAATGCTGGAATATCTTAAAGAGTGAAATTGAATGCATCATCGTCAAATTTGTTCCCTTAAAAAAACATGTCAAAAAAAGTCATATAGATGTACTGGAAATGACGAAGACTACAACATTTATAAAGAAGCACTAAACCAAGCTACAGCTGAAATTAGAAATTCAAAGAGAAGCTATGAACATAAATTAGCTTGTAATATAAAACATGACAGCAAGAGTTTTTATGCGTATGTTCGAAGCAAACAGAAAGTTCAGGATAAGGTCGGTCCTCTAGAAGATAGTGCTGGAAATATAATATCAGAAGGATTCTTAATGGCAGAAGACCTGAATGAGTATTTTAGTTCAGTGTTTACCAGAGAAGACATTAGTTCACTGCCAGTACCAGAGGCTAAGTTCAAGGGGGCAGAATCAGACTATTTAAGACAGTTAATTGTAACCCCAGAAATGGTAGCTAAGAAAATTAGGGCTATGAAGAATAATAAATCACCTGGAGTGGATGGTATTCCACCCAAACTACTATTGGAAATTGTAGAACAAATTAGCATACCGCTTGCAACAGTTTTCAACTGTCATTAGAAGAGGGAGTGGTTCCTTTAGAATGGAAAGAAGCAAACGTTATACCGTTATTTAAAAAAGGTTCGAGAAACAAGTCAAATAATTATAGACCAGTGAGTTTAACATCGGTGATTTGTAAATTATTAGAAAGACTAATTAAAGACCACATGGTGGATTTTCTTGCTAAACATAACTTGATAAACCCATCTCAACATGGGTTTCTAAAAGCGAGGTCATGCTTAACAAATATGTTATATTTTTTGGAAAATATCACTAAGTGGGTAGATGAGGGATCACCAGTAGATATCATCTACTTAGATTTTCAAAAAGCTTTCGACAAAGTGCCACACCAAAGATTACAGCTTAAACTAAAGGCCATGGCATAGGAAATGGTATAATTAAATGGATAAAAAAATGGCTGATTGACAGAAGACAACGGGTAGTTGTTGATGGGGAGGCTTCAAACTGGAAATCAGTTTTGAGTGGGGTTCCACAGGGATCAGTACTGGGACCTATATTATTCTTAATTTATATAAACGATTTGGACGATGATATAGCTAGCAAGGTGTTGAAATTTGCAGATGATACAAGTGTTTAGAAGGATTAAAAGTGATGGAGATAGACAGCATTTACAAGATGATCTTGACAGGTTGATCAAATGGTCTGAAAAGTGGCAAATGTTGTTCAATTTTGGGAAATGTAAATGTCTTCACACAGGACATGGGAACGAATATGTAGAATATACAATGGGGGTAACTGTATTAAGTACTACTGTAAAAGAAAAAGACTTAGGGCTGACAATTAGTGCTGACATGAAGGTTTCAGAGCAGTGTGGAATTGCAGCTTCAAAAGGAAATCAAATCCTTGGATTGATTAGGCGAAATATAGCATATAAAGAAAAAGAACTAATAATACCGCTGTACAAAACAATAGTTAGGCCTCATTTAGAATATTGTATACAAGCGTGGAGGCCATACCGCAAGAAGGACATAGATATGCTAGAAAGAGTACAGAGGAGAGCGACTAAAATGATCCCAAAACTGAGGGATCTTAGTTATGAAAAACGCCTAAAAGAATGTGGTTTAACACTAGAGACCAGGAGATTGAGAGGAGATCAGATAGAAGTGTTTAAAATATTGAATGGTTATGAAAATATTGATAGAAATATATTTTTTTCAGTTAAGAAAGATAGAAAGACTAGAGGACATGAAGTTACATTAGTAAAGGAGCAGTGTAGATTAGACGTGAGAAAGTTCTCATTTTCACAAAGGACTGTGAATGAATGGAACAGATTATCTGATGATTGTGTGGGTGCTAGTAGTGTGAATATGTTTAAAAATAAAATCGACACATACCTCAGAAGGGCTGGATATATGTAGATAAAAGGGTTGGACTCTCGATAAGCCAAAGGGCTTCCTTGTCCACCTGCCATCTAGAGTTAATTCTCTGGATGGCAATCTTGTTAAATCTTGTTAAATATATACTGTATATATGGGTCTGAATATCAAACATTGCAAAAGGCACTAGACCAAGTAGATGCTTTGATGCAGATGTACTGCGATCATATACGTAGACTGGAACCATGTACTATGTAGTGCAGTATACTTGTGTGTGTGTGTGTGTGCGTGCGTGCGAGCGAGCGTGCGTGCGTGCATGCGTGCGTGAGTGCGTGTGTGTGTGTGTGTGTGTGTGTGTGTGTGTGTGTGTGTGCGTGCGTGCATGATCTTTGTCTAGAACTTTACACTAAAATCCTGACTAGATGTCTGTAAATGGTGGGACATTACCCGGAAGTTGGGGCTACCACAATATCCAGAAGAAGAATGGTGAAGGTTCTACAGAAACAACACCATTTGTGTTATGTCGCACTGGGAGGGGATGTCAGCTAGCATAAGTGCTAAGCATGGGTCGAATACCTATAAAATGGCCGCTCTCCAAAACTATTTTATTGGTACAATTCCAGCTGAGTCTGAGAATCTACGGTGACAAGCTCTTGGTATTTAAATATTACTATTCTAGCTAAAAATATTACACTAGTCAATAATTCATCAGTTCCTTGAATGGATTGATGATCCAGTTTCTTGGGTTTTATAATTAGACATTATATAGCTGACCCAAAATCTAATTTTTTGGGTAAATATGTCTAATAATAATTCAGTTGTTTATGAGTCGTTATTACAATGTGTGTATATACAGACAATCAACATTGAATAAACTGGGTGCTAAACACTAGGATTCTTGAAGCATTTACAAAATAGTTTCCAACATTGGAATTGATACATTTTTTATCAATTTTTCAACCAATAGGCTCCTTTTCTTTTCTTCATAACAACGGCAGTTCTTAATGCCTGGGTCGCGACCCAAAATTGGGTCGCCAAGCCATTTTCCGTGGGTCGCCAAATGTTTTCAGTGTTAAGTGACAGTCTGAACTTTCCTTTAGTATCTCTGTTGTGGGATGGGAAACAAATAATTTACACAAAATGTTATCTAAATATTAAATAATAATATCACACAATATTTTGAATTCACACAACCTGTGCGACTGTCATGCATTGATCATTTTGCTTGCTTCTGGTATGGGCAAGTGATATTTTGTTGGATGCCACCAAAAATGCATCTTGTACACATTGAACGAAAATCGGTGCCGCTTTCGATTCACTTCATATCGAAGCGTCCAAAATACACTTTCACAAAATGAAGCTTTAACCAGCAGTACAGGCATCTATAGGATTGTTTGAAAAAATAATTTGTTTACATTTTTCCCAATGACATCTGCTCGTACATGTGAAGATTTTGATGAACAGGTAGATTTAAAAACTGAATTGTACAGCACACAAGTGAAAATTCTGGCTTATTTCTATCACTGGCCATTAGGACGTTTGTTAGGTAAGTTTCTTCAACCATTTACATCGAGCTATCACTGTTGACATTCAGACGGTGGAGAGTTAGTGGTAATCTGGTTACTTGGTAAATTAGGTTAGTAAAATGCGAAAAGGCGAACATTTGCCTGTCTCCATACATAGCCATCCACCTACCACAGCAGTTGGATCGGTCATTCATTACCATTATGTTACGAAGGTCACTGTACTACACTAGAATGTACAAAACCTCTGCTAAACACCTAGCCATATTAGTACTAGGATAGAGTAACTAGACTAGTACTAGAACACTAGTACTAGTAGTAGTAACGTAAACGATGCTGCGGTATAATAAAACAAACGACAGCTGACGATAATGTCGCTGTTGTTGTAGCTACCAAATAAATTTATTAAACTTATTAAATTATAAAACTATGAGTAAACGCCCCATAACAACGCCACGACCAGCATGCCTGGAATCCCTGGCATACATCATAGTACAAACCGGCCCAATTGGCAATGTCATGATTCCGACATGAGCTGGAGTGGAGCACTAACTCGGCCCAAAAAAAACTGACGGACAGTTTACGTACCTTTAGCGAGCACAATGAAGCCCACAATTGCGAAGATCACCGCAATGGTAGTTGACTGTCGCATTGTTATATGTTAGACTTGATATATCAGCGCGAGTGAAACAAATGGTATGATTCCCACGTAATTTACCCAGTCGAGTGCTCCAACATCGATCGCTGATCAAACTGACATATTTGACAGCTGAACAGCAAATCATGTGACTACTCACGTGACCAACATTGTTAATTTAACGATTACTCTGTTTTGCCAAAAGATTATCTTATGTTTTCTTGCTAAAATAGTCCATTTTATATCTACGTTGCCGAAATAATTTTGTTTCTTGTTGTTATTTTACTACGACGAAGTACATTTTGCCCGGCGATGTATTACTTTGTGACGTCAGAGATAATGTAATGCTGGCTGAGCGCGTTCCAGTGCTAGTGTGCACATGTTTACCGAGTTCACGACTTGTAAAGAGCGTTTGACTCAGTCACTATATATGTCGTATAAATTTACATAAATTGCGAACTCGGCTACACTTGTATGTGTATGTAAGATATGTGAGGAGAAGTTTGGTGGCTGTAATGTAGGTGATCGTTTTCATGGTTCGGTCAGAAAGTAAAAGATCGGCCTAGCCCCGGGCCCTGGCCCCTGGCCTGGTAGATATACCAGATAAAAATTAAAATATGTTATTTTTTCAATTAAATGATTCCACAAGATAGAGTTTGTTATGAAGTTTATGACAGTTTTTGTGATATCTTCATTATTTCTGACGTAATTCCACTTTTGTTCTCAGAAAAACAACAATTTTTGGTATTGAATTTCAGTCCATTTCTTGTGCGTAAACTGGTCCACAGAAGCTTGATGTGCTGCATTGATTATATAGAAAAAACAACCTTAAAATTGTATATATTGAACATATTGATGTAAAATAAAAAGTTATGTGACCCAAAAAATAATATTGATATGATTTGACCTTGACCTAATTAATTGACCTTCATTGTATATTTGACCTAATTACTGTGATTATTTAAATGTAATTAATTAGGACGTGCCTACTAAACTATTGGAGGATTGAAGACTATTAATATATATTATATTATTATAGCACATTATGAAATCAGTAATTTTAATGACATAATTAATTGACCTTCACTGCATGTTTGACCTAATTACTGTGATTACTTGCATTATTTGGATGTAATTAACTAGGAAAAGTGTCTACTAAACTATTGGAGGATAGAAGATTATTAATATATTACATTGTTATAGCACATATGAAATTAGTTATTTAATTACCTTATTAATTTACCTATATTTAATAATTGACCTATTTACCATTATTAATTACATAAATCGGGTGTAATCAATTAGGAAAAGGCCTACTATAGGTTGAACTCTGTCAGTTTATACAGTGACTGTAATATACTATGTCTATGCTACCTCTTAAAATATGTTACCAATTATGCATGACCTAATTAGTTGACCTATTTTCCTCATTAGTTGACCATTTTTATACGCTTAATTAAAAAAACGTAACTATATTTCACTTATTAATTAAACCTACATAACAAATTTAATTTGAAACAATATAAACTACAACTTATATTAAGACTACCCTTTTGATCTTCCAACACTGAAACATGAAAGTCACACTGAATCACTTGCTGGAAGTGAAGTGGTGTAGTATAAAAAAGAAAGGTCATAACAAATTAATGTGTTAATATAATATAACAAGTTAATTAAATAATAATTAATTATAACTTTAAGTACAAAGATAAAGCAATTCGTTTTAAAGATTGAGATGGGTTGGGATTTAAATAACGATGCTATGGAAAGCGTCACTAATAACTGACAATGCAATCAACAGACACAGCTTCAGTCAGTTGTACACATTTTTCTTTAAACATTTAATTTTGGCATGCTAATATCAAACTAAAAAACGTAAACATTAATTATATATAGATCTTGTCACTGTTACAAGTGAACAATAACACCAACGATATATGATGGTTGCGATGGATATGGATTTAATTAATGCTGCAAAGCGCCTACTGATGCCAGCGTGATACGGTATCGACTGTTGAAAATGTATGCCCAGAACGCCAAAGTTGCCCATGTCGGTGTGTTGCTTGGCAAGCACGTACAATTATGCAACATATATCATTTTAAAGCTAATATTCCAATCTACACTAATATCGCAATTTCATTCGTTAATCTTTATATTTTATTTACGCATTTAACAAGCATAGAAAACATTAAACTTCACTTATCTATACACACAAACTGCCGCATTCAAAACGAAAAAGAAGTATCTCCATAAGTAACAGAGTTATCCATTGGTTGATTCCATGCTCAAACGGCATGGTGACATCATTTGCATAGCAGCAGTGATGTGTTTTCTGCGACCATGTGATCTCTAACGCGGCCACGCACCGGCGCCATTTTCATGCACAAGAAATGGATCAGTTTTGGCCACTAGATGGAAATACGCTACCTAACGGATACTGATATCAGTACCCCTGGCCTAGGCTATGTTAAGTCTTAAGACTTAACTAAATAACATGTCTTTAATGTGTTCATATTATTATAGATAACTGTACTACACATAGACAACCTATTTAAAAAAACGTCTTACCCCGTACCACGAGGCAATTATTAATTAATTAACAAACAAGCGCAGATCTGACTACCGAGGCCACCGTCTACGGTCAGAAACAACGTAAGAGGCTAAGTAAACCTAAGTTAAAAAGTAAGTAAGACGGTCCGTGGTATTCACAGAGGCCAAATGGGCTCATTTAAGATTTTAGATGTGCCAACAGAGAAAGCATGCTTGCCAATGTTAACCTTAGTTTAGGAACGCAAAGTTATTGTGAGATAGTTGATCTGACCTACATGAAGATATTAAGAATTAAAATACAGTGAGTTTCTATATCTTAGTCCTACATGCTACACAGCCGATCTTATGACTAAACTGATACGTAGTCGTAGGCCCATGCACTCTGTAACATATGGATAAATTTAGAAGCAAGCATGAACTTGCAATGAAATGTCTCAAATACAGCCTACCACATGCTATAAATGACACCCCCCCCCCCGATATAAGCAAAGACAAAATATATACTCAGTTTGCAAGGCTTCTCATTTTATATTTAAAAAACATCTTTGTTATACAAATATAATGATACATGCATTCTATCAAATTGCTACACATGTCAACAAAACCAATATTAACCAAACTTATATTCTCACACCAAACAAGCACTCCCAATAAACAGGCCTACATGAGATAGACACCTTGTAAAAGGACCATACATGGCTCCTATGATAGTGACAATTGTGTCTTAATAGGAGTCACTGACCCCAATTAAATAAGCTATATCAGTGTATGATTACATTCCATGGGACATCAATACCATAATATGCATTTGTGCATATTTACTACATTAATTAAGAGTATGTTGAACATATAATGATGTATGTATGCCTGTATAATGTTGATGTTTGTTGATGTCACTGCTTAAGAGATGTTCAGAAAATCAATGAATTGTACACCTACATTGGGTCAGATAAACGTTATGTTATGTTTGTATGCATAGGCATGTCTATCCCCGCTTTCCGATGTCATCAGTCGAACCGAGACAGCGGAGAAGCTGAAGTTACGGCAGCGCGGCAGCAAACCGTTGACAGCATTTGGCTGCCCTAGACCCCCCCTCTGGACATGCCCCTGGTATGTGTTTATGCGAATGACTGCAATTATGTTTTTATATGAAAATCTCCAAACAAAACAATTTTTAATAGTCTACATAGAGCTAAAACATGTAGCTAGAGCATGGATTCGAATTTCTAAACAAACCAAATAAAAACAGTAGGATATTTGTTACCAGAAGAGACTAGAAATCTTGATTGGAACTTCTAACGTTAAAATAACAAGTGTGTTTTGTACAGTGTGGGTTTCTATGATCATTTGCTGCCGCAAAAGCTGACTGCAACAACAATGACAAACACTGATTTTAAATCAAACCTTAAGACTTACCTGTTTTCCCGAACATTCTGTAAGGCGCCGTGAGCAACGATTGTTGGAATGGCGCAATATAAATGTCACGATTTGATTTGATTTGATTTCTACCATAAAAAGACGTTTACTAAAAAATTTAAAGGAAAAAATAATACACACACTAATGACGGCATAGTGTTTTTTATTTTGGTCATATAAAACGGCAAAACAAACATGATTCACAAGTGTGGCTGGGTGGGCACATGTGGTGCATAGTGGACTCGATCCTCGGGCGACCTGACGGCAGCTTGACGTGGCATACACGGTCCCGGGTATGGAGATAACTCCCAGGCCACCATTGTTTTCTTTCATCATTATTTTAAACTATTTTCTATTTCACATTAAACATTATTTGTAAATATAACGTTAAAAAAATGCATTTATGCCATAATGATGCAGGTCATCGGTTCGAATCCATATTGAATCACCAGTACTTTTTTCTTCAATTTTTATTTATTTTATGTTTTCTTTTACATGTTATTATATTTTATTATATAATATGATATTACTAACTAATTTAGTGTCACTCGGCTAAATCATTGAGTACTAAGTACTGTAAAGTAGTTAGATGGTGTGAACTTTTGCGCACTAACTATAGTGTAGCTTACCACTTTCTATAGAGTTGGTGTTGCGATGAACAGTGCAGCCAGGGGATGAAGTGCAAAATGTCAGGCTACTTAATGGCCATCTGACGATTAAAGGGAATAAAAACATCTATGGCTTGAATTCATATTATGTTACATCCTGCTATCTATTTCCATGTACACCAAGACAAAAAAATGATAAAAAAAATTTATGAATTAGAAATTCCACATTTTATGCTGTGCATTCGGACATTTTCAAATATGCATATTTTTGGCGTGCTTTTCAGGATGCCGAGATGTGACGTCACATATGACTCATAGTCGCATCAAGCCGACCCTTTCCATGCATTCAGAGCATGTTTACAAGGATAGTTTTCGGGTTGAAACGAGCGTCAAAATGAGTTATTATGCGATATTCCGATGTAATACAAACACTAGTCATCTAGAGGAACAAGCAGTTATCTTACGGTTCCACATGAATCCAATTTTATTCAAAACAATTAATGCGAATGGACCTACAAATCGACTAGGTTTCGCCGAGCTTGGGCTCGTTTTTAGAATAATTATATCGGATGCAACCAACGGGAGATAATCTACACCAATAAACATACAAAACACATATATTGTATCCAGCTACAGAAAGTAACGTGTATAAGTGTATAATCTTATAATATCACTAGAATATCGATGTATGAAGGAGGAGTTGTACAATTTATCATAACAACTTAAATCAGTCAGCGAATTTCTGTCGGTCCTGCTAGCTCAGTTGGTAAAGGCGTTGGTTCCTTGGCGTTTATTTTGTAATCGGCAGATTATACACGTTACTTTCTGTAGCTGGATACGGTATATGTTTGCTATGTATGTATATTGGTGCACATTATCTCCCGTTGGTTGCATTTGATATCATTATTCTGAAAACGAGCCCAAGGCCAAGCTCGGCGATACCTAGATTCCTAGTCGACTTGTAGGCTCGTTCGCATTTATTGTTTTGAATAAAACTGAATTCGTATGGAACCGTAAGATAACTGCTTGTTCCTCTATGATGACTAGTGTTTGTATTACATCGGAATATTGCACAATAACTCATTATGACACTTGTTTCGACTCCAAAACTATCCTTGTAAACATGTTCTGAATGCATAGAAAGGGTCGGCCTGCGGCTAGTGTGAGTCGTATGTGACGTTACAATACCATGTGATCGCCTAGCTCAGTAAATTTTTATTTTCCGCGGGAATTCCTACACAGACGGGTTTAAAATCGAATTGATGCTATAAATGTATTTTTCTGTATTTTGTAATGTTCTCGAATGTTACATACAATGTTAAACTTTGTGTACACATGGAAAACGGATTTTAGTTAAGGCCTTGTTTTTATTTCCTTTAACGATTGTAAACCTCCTAAATGTGTTTTTTACCGATAACAGTTTTGAGTAAATATTTTGTGTTTTGTTGTTTTATTTATACAACAACCAATGCGATGTTGTTAATAATGTCACATTTACAATAAGGGATACATGTTTTCTGCCAATACTCAATACCTGAAATACTTCTCGTCAGATGTTAGTCCAATTTTCGATAAATATCCTTTACATACTTGTGATCAGGCACCATTCAGCCGGACACTGTGGGGTCTGATGTGCTGGATCATGAATGCCAAAATTAACTGGTGCAACCCCGCACATTTATTTCCATTCAGTAGGGCATGTTGGTAGCGTTTGAATATTGGCATTTGTTGTGATCCTTTAAGTTTAGTAGAACATAAATTAAACGATGTCCTGTAAACTCGGAACGCTATGTACAGGAGAAATTAGATTCATTTTTAACCGACTCTCACCTGGCTGCGTGACTTCACCAGAACGATAGTCTGGCTCTGAATGTTATGCCATGAGAGCTGCCACCTAGTGAATATGCATGTGATTAAAAGGCATTAAAATATGAAAAAAGTTTAATGTCGGTTTATTTTGTGTGTGACATGTTTCAATATAAGTTTAATGTTGAATAGTTGTTATAGTATAGTATTATCTGATAAAAGTGTATCCTTATTGAATTTGTTACTTCATAGTTGGTCTGAGAGCCAATCATCGTCTCTACCCGAATCTGGGGTAAAGCCCCCTACCGGTAACAATGGCTGGAGCTTAATAATCCAGGCCATTGTGACAGGCCAATGCTGCCACCTCACGGCAGCTGGATAATCAAGGCTAAGGAGAAATTTGAAATAAACAAAGAATGCATTGTTGATCCAGTGGCGTAGTGACCCTGGCACAGTGGGGTGCAATCGCACCAGGCGCCAGGTCTGGGGGCTCCAAATCGACCGACAACTTCATCGAATGAATAACATCATATTATAAATCTGTTCATCAGTTGTGAAAATCACAGTTTGAATTTGGCTGGTGTTAATTCTGCCAATCATGAACCACTTATTAAATTCGTTGGAGCATCTGAAACAGTAGATCTATTTTACGCATGTCTTCGAGTGGAGAAATTAAGGCAGATGGTACCCACAACACAGTCAAACGGGAGTGCGAAACCCGCTGAAGGTCCATGCAGAGTGGATGCAGGCAAAACTATTGAAGATGGCTTCAACTGTATTTTACAACTAAACAAGAGGCTCCAAAACGAATCAACAGAATCATCTTGACTTTAAACTTCTTTGCACTTCTTCATTTCTTGTACGACATCCTGTCGAAGACCAACCGTGTCCATCAGAGACTACTATATCATAGCATGAACAAATAGTACTGGAAGCATCCAAACACAAGTTTTCTTTTATGTACTCGGAGTAAGAAAAACAACGTACATTGTTACCAAGGGTGGTGGATTTCCCAGGGCAGCATCCTGTTCATCCCCCTGCATCCTCATCTGCTCCTGGCCGGCCTCTAGGGACGCCACCTGTCGACGGAGCTGTGTCTCTCTAGTCTCTGCATCGGACAACTTCCCTTGCAACTCCACAGGTGTGTCTTCTGTAGCAGCCAACTTCTCAATTGAAACTCGACTTATCACCACACCACAGACCAAATCTGACCCTCGAGCATGCCCCTGCTCGGACCCTCTTCTCCTCAAATTCGCATCCCTCTTCCGCGGACACTCACCAACTAAGTGTCGGGAGTATGTTAGGTGCCTTTCGTGGTATGCATGCGTTATGCGTCGGAGCAAGAGCAATCTACGTCACTTCCGGTGTACAAAAGTCAACCTGTGCAAGGTCAAAGGTGAACATCAAAGGTTCTAGACCAAAGTCCATGCTCAAGTGGCTCCCCCTCGAGTATAGGTGGTGGACTAAATAACTAGGTCAATAAGAGCAATCTGTGTCTCTTCCTGCGCACAAAGGTCAACCTGTGCAAGGTCAAAAATCTAGGTCAACCTCAAATTTATAGGCCATAGTTCAAGGTCAAGTGGCGCTCCCTGGCAGATAGGTGGTAAACTAAATAGCGCCCCTGACGAATAGGTGGTGAACACTTTGAGAGCTACTTTCTATTCTGAGGTCCGCGCATGTAGTTTCTACCCTGCAGTCCGTGTTTATTCAGCATGCCCACATGACCTTTCGGCACGCTCATGTGACCTTTATCTTCTATATAAGTTGCCTGCCTCTGTCCTTGTGGTCATTATAATCCGCGATACTCAACAAAGAACAATGTCTAGCAGCAGCAACGTCAACAACAACCCTCTCAGGGGAGGATGGTCCTATGCCGAGGCGGCCAGAGGGCCCCAGCCAGTCATTGATAGCATGGCGGACTTGACCTGCGACACCTATGGGGAGGCCTTCCCCCGCTACTGACGACAGCCTCGATGGCACCAACCGTGGTGCCAGCAGCCCTGACACCATCAGTACCAGCAGCACCGACTGTGCCAGCACCACTACTGTCCCTGAATGTAGGTCTTTATTAATATTATATTTCTTAATACGTGTAATTATTTAGCATTAAGACATTTATGAAAACACAACGTCTAATAACAATCCTTCATACCATTAAAAAGCCGCCTGTCGGACTCTGCTGGCGCAAGCTCCCGTCGCAGGCGCCAGTGAGTTGACCCTACCGCCCGCGAGACCACCTCTCTGGCTCCATTCCAGTGCCCACAATGTAAGATTGAATTTACACGACGAAACAACTGGAAGCGACACGTCGCCCACGGCAGTTGCAGCCGCCCGAAAAGGACGTCTGAGGAGGCCGAGCTGGATGCGCTGGTGGTGAGTTATAATTTTATATTGGGTTACTATACACTTTCACCTAAAATGACGGCTCCTACCTTCTTCCCACCAAAAAGGTGGCTCCCTATGTATTTCCCGTCAAAATGACAGTATCCCACTCATGTCCGATAAAAGGCGGCTTCCAGAGCTGGGGTCGATTACGATTATAATCGTAATCGATTGTAATTGATTACACTCACAATTGTAATTGTAATCTACTTTTTTCTAAGGCAGTATTTTGTAATTGTGTCCTGTAATCGTGTAAGCAGACTCGATTACACATGATTACACCTAATATATTTTTTCAAACAGTGATTAAACATGTGATAATACTTTTTATTCCAGTTATATATATATATACATGCACGCAACCATTCATGAATAGAAACCAGTTGTAAGTCAACAATCACAGAAACTCTGGTGCACTGGTTAGTAATCCCAGCACATGGGCCATGGCTAATTACAATTTACTTTTATTGGTATCTCACTGTGCACTGGCCAGTCACTGCTAGTGTTTGCACAGATTCAGAAGGATTAAATCCTTTGGTTTTATTCACAGTTTGTTAGAGGAGTCTTCATATGCCTGGTTCAGATCTGGCCTGGTCTTACCTGGACCATGGCTAATTGCAATTTACTTTTATTGGTTTCTCACTGCTAGTGCTTGCACAGAATCATTCTGTTGTTTTCAGTCATGCCTGCAGCCTACCCTTTGAAATACGATTGTGATGTGCCTACACTTGGTCAACTGCACAGTTTGTCAGAAGAGTTGATATGCCTGGCCACAAAGATGTAATCGTAATCGGAGAACTGTAATCATAATCGATTTTTAACCGAAGGTCCAACGGACTATTCCCATCACTCTGCGTCTGCCGTTAGCTGCCATATTTTGGAAACGGTTCAGTAACTTTTTTTCTAATTTTGCATAGACGTCTCTTAGGGTAGTGTCATTGTACACAAATTTGTGTGTGATTGAATCATTCTAAGGGCACCTCAGGGCCTCCCAAAAAGTTAAATGTTCACATTTTGTCTGGTTCTGCCTGGACTAGAGTGCCAAGTGACCCACCCCACCCCACACTTCACTGGGTGTCTTCCTGCTGCAGCCTGCCTGCTATTGTTTGATGGAAACTGTGACTAATCTGTAATTGGTCACTGGCAGAGGCTTGTGTCAACCGACAGCATCCACTAGACCCCTCGACAATTGCATGTACATTTTAAGCTGTGTCAAACAGTGGGCTGTAACTAATGTGTAATGGGAATCCCTACTGCACATGTAGAACCTGAGAACTTTAAAACAGCAGTAGACATAATTATCCATGCAATATAAAGATATGACCTAGGATTAAAATAAAATAACTTAGGTATAAAATAATATATAAAGTAAAATAACATAAAGCATATTTAGCCAAAAATTATAAGGAATGTTATTCAGATGTTTTACTATACATGTTGCAGCTATTTCGTCACTCCAGTTATGTCAGTATTGTGTCGTTACTACCGTTTTTAAGTCAAAATGCATGTTATGCTTATGTACCTTTGTTAACAAATAAAGTTTTATCATAGTTCATCTTTTTTTTTCCCATTCTGGGGGAGGGTGGTAGGGGCAAAAGGAGAACAGATAATGCATTTTCTTAAACAGTGTTTTACTGTGCTACATACGAGATTGCCGCTCACTAACTCTCCTGCAAGGTTTCTACAACCACTGGAAATTGGCCTAAATAACAGAATATCAGGATAAAATCCGACAGTATTTTTTAATAACACATTGACTAATATATACAATATTCACGAAATGGTCTACTCGAATAGTTTATTTCCAGGTGTATCTTCACTGACATGCATAACGTCTAGAGAGCTACTAAACATGTCAACACTTCCATCATAACTCTTAATGATCTGTAACTATGATTCATCAAAAAACATTTCATTAATAATTACAAATTCACAATATAGTCCTTTGGCCAAAGGTCCAAGGGACTATTGCCATCACTCTGCGTCCGGCGTTAGCTGCCGTATCTCGGAAACCGTTCAGCAACTTTTTCTCAAATTTTGCATAGACATATCTTAGGGCACTGTCACTATGCAGAAATCTGTATTTGATTGAATCATTCTAAGGGCTCCCTAGGGCCTCCAAGGACCCCAAAACCTGTAAAAAAAAATACATTTTGCCTATTTTTTCAAAAAGTGTTCAGCAACTTTTTCTCTAATTTTGCATATACATTTCATGTGGTAGTGTCACTATACACAAGAAATCTGTATTTGATTGAATCATTCTAAGGGCTCCAAAAGTCACCTAAAATGCTAAATTTGTTAACTAAATGGTCTACTGTAGCAGCAGCTCTAGCAGGCTTCCAGTCCTTTTGTTCAACTAATCCCTTTCCCACAACATCTGTCACACCTCACTGTGGCTGGCTGGTTAAAGTGTGACTAATCTGTAATTGGTCACTGGCAGAGGCTTGGGTCACTGTGGCTGGTGGTAGGAAGTATGACTAATCTGTAATTGGTCACTGGCAGAGGCTTGGGTTAACAAACACAGCAGAACAGAACACTATTCCCCTTCCCAAAACATCTGTCACATGCAGAGTCTGTGTCTTGTATGGATATATATTTTTATGTAGTTGTTTTATATAAGCAGAAAGTTAATTGAAATTAGTTATTCTAAGGCCACAGAAAAGTAATTCCCGGTTTCTCATTGATGCATGTATTTAAAAATATGTGCCACAACATTTTATTTTCTATTATTATTCCTCTAAATGCAAGACGTGGTGCAATAAGTGAACAGTAAACCCTTTATGATCTGTAACTATGATTCACCAAAAAACATTTGATTAATAATTACCTACAGGGTTGTTTGATTTATGCCGGGCAGAAACTGTTTCTGCCCGGCAGAAACAGCAACAATAGGAAATACATTCCATTGATAGGCAAACGTGTTCTTTTTATAGAAAATGTCAGTTTCTTTCTGTACCTGTCTACGTATGATAGCCATGCTCACAATAAACATCACATGAATGATAAAAGGAAGATCACTGTCACTTAACTTGTGGATTATTATTATTATAAAACTGCTCTGCTACTGCTTGGTGGACAGTAAGCTGCAACTGTCTTTGAGTTTGTTTACATTTTGACAAACTACTATTATATAGCACTAATTTTTGAATGAATCACATTTTGAGAATGCATGTCATTGTTTGCGGTGTAACTTTTGTATGCTTCATTTTCTGCTGCTACAAGTTGCGTTCATCTGAAAGATTATTCAATTACCTATCCAATGATAATACATATGTTGTGGTGTTGGAAATATATAGCTTTGGTATATTGTACATGAGGGTTGTGATAGGAAACTATTGGACATTGCGACAGTCCAGAAAGACAGTATGAGATGTGTCACTCAATATATGAAGTGTGACTTTTAGATACTTCATTTTGTAGTGCTATGGATTATGATGGGCCTCTCCATTAGCTCCCTATATATTTATGTGAAATATATCATTATGTCATTAAAATATTTCAGAACAGGCTAACGCTAAGCTGCAACTGTCTTTGAGTTTGTTTACATTTTAACAAACTACATTATATAGCACTAATTTTTGAATTGGCCCGACTAATGCTAATATATCCCACAAAATTACTTCTACGGGAAACAATGTTGGTGTAAATTATCATCCCATTATTCTTACTGACAAAGACCTGTAAGTTAGGTGAGTAACACCTTCGAAGTTCTGACAGCAGGACACCGCCTTCGGTGAAGTCGAGACAAAAGTTTGACAAAGGCTTCAAGTTCAAACAGACTATCACCGTCCAGCTGACCCATTTTTTATTTTCTTTAGACTACCGTTTGCTCTCAAATAATCTGTCCTCTTAATTTTATACATAAAGACATAATCTGATATAACTTTATACATTTTTGTAGCAGCACATTTGTATTTCAAGTGTACCATATATTTATCACTTGTGTATTACACCCAGCTGTGGAGCTAAGATTCTCTGCCTGCTATTGTTTGATGGAAACTGACTAATCTGTAATTGGTCACTGGCAGTAGCTTGTGTCAACAGACAGCATTAAGCCACTAGACCCCTGTTAAACTGGACAATTGCCTGTAGGTTTTAAACTGTGTCAAACAGTGAGTCTACCTTTTGCTCTCAAATAATCTGTCCTCTTAGTTTTACAAATAAAGACATAATCTGGCATAACTTGATAAGTCTGTGTAGCAGCACATTTGTACTTCCAGTGTATCATTGCAACATAACATACATATTACATACTGTGTGCCACATTTGAATGTTGTGCATGTAATATTTTCATTAAATCCATTTGCATGGCATATATAATGTAAAAGTAACAAACTTCAACAGCCATGTAATATTTTCATTAAATCCATTTGCATATATAATGTAAAAGTAACTAAAACTTCAACAGCCGTTTTCTTCATTTTCACTTTTTGACCCCTACCATGTTCAATGCTCCATAACTTCGCCAACTTTTGAAACCGTGTAAAGCACCCTACCAAACCTTTACAAAGATGTAAGAAAACAATGTTACAATTTTTCCGACTTATCACTCATTTGGTCAGTCGGGGTCACATATAGACGTATTAGTCCAAAGGACTTCAGGGCCACTTGGCCCATTTTTTCCAAGTGTCAATCATAATCGTAATCGACTTTTCCCAAGGCAATGTAATTGTAATCGTAATTATGAGTGTGTAATCAACCCCAGCTCTGGTGGCTCCCATGCACTTCCTATAAATTTTGCATTCCTGTATGTTTACTTCCCCTAAAATGACGTCTCCTTATATACTTCCTATCAATATGGCGTCCCTGTATATGTTTACTTCCGCTAAAAAGGCGGCTCCCATGCATTTACTGTAAACATTGCGTCCCGTGACATTATTTCCGTCAAAATCGTGTCCCCGTATATTTTTACTTCCGCTAAAATGGCTGGTCTTATCTTCTTCCTGCCAAAAACCTGTCTCCCTATATACTTCCATCAAAATGGCGTCCACATGTAAGTTTACTTCCATCAAAATGGCGTCCCCGTGTATGTTTACTTTTACTAAAATACCGGCGCCCACATACTTCCTGTCAACATACCCGCCCTTCCAAGCCCTAGTGAACTTCCTACCATAAACTCTTTGATATTCTAAACCTTATTAAAATCTTGTTGAAGGACTTCATCAACGGGCCCTTCCCCACTAAGAGGCAGCCGGCATCGACAGCCGCCAGGACAGTGCCGGCCCCGACAGCCACCGGGACAGCGCCGGCGGGCCCGACTACCTAACCATCCCCGAAGCGTCAGAAGGTGCTGCCGCAGTATGCATGCTATATCAATAGAGATGTCATCCACATGTTTAATGATGGCATTAACGTTCATGGTCTAACCATGAAATTTATGTTTGACTCATTATCACGTGACATTTATTTTAGTTTATTTAATCAAAAGGTTTCAGATATGTTAAAAAGGGGCATAGTAGGTGGCCCTTCAATAATATATCACTGCCATCAACAAAGTCAACGTTACACGACTTCGACAATCCGAACTGGACAAATCGGCTCTCCCCTGTAGTTCTATTGTCGGCTACGACGCAAATGCATTATACCTTTGGGCCCTTTCACAAGATATGCCTACCGGATGTTATATACGTCGTAGCCAGGAAATAATTTTAAACCAAAAAAATCATGTGTTTATGATAAGATGGCTAAAGTGGGTGGCTCACGAGAAGAATACATTTATAAGATATCAATTTAACGGATAGGAGAAACGTACTGGTGATCATAAACTTCCCGTTGACGGATGGTGTGCCCAGACTCGCACCATTTATCAGTTTCATGGCTGCTATTTTCACGGTTGTCCTTGTAACGTGGAGCACACCAACTCTGGCAATGGGAAGTCTTCTTGTGAGGTACCCCTCCCCGTGTGACATCCAGTCTTGGTGTAACCGTGATCAGGTATGATGTTTTTCGGCCACTTACTCCTAGTTGCAAATTATTAAAGATTGCAGAAGTGATCTCGGTGAACAAAGGTTGTAGCATATTGTCTAACAGTGACTGTGGAACATATGGAGTCTATTTGTATATAGTTAAGGTTTACAAGATTTTATGATATTGACACTTTCTTTTGGGTGTCTGACAACAGGAATATGTGTTGTAACTGTTTGTGACACTTTTTCTTTGGTGTCTGAATAACATTTCATAAATGCACAAAATTGTGTCGACTTTTGTATTGCTTAAAGGGAATAAAAACATATATGGCTTGAATTCATGTTATATTACATCCTGCTATCTGTTTCCACGTCCACTAAGCCAAAAAAATCAAAAAATTCAATGAATTAGAAATTGCACATTTTATGCTGTGCATCCGGACATTTTCGAATATGCATATTTTTGGCGCGCTTTTCGGGATGCCGAGATGTGACGTCACTTATGACCCACTTGCACCAGGCCGACCCTTTCCATGCATTCAGAGCATGTTTACAAGTATAGCTTTTGGGTCGAAACGAGCGTCAGAATGAGTTATTGTGCAATATTCCGATGAAATACAAACACTAGTCATCATAGAGGAACAAGCAGTTATCTTACGGTTCCACATAATTCAATTTTATTCAAAATAATGAATGCGAATGGGCCTCCAAGTCGACTAGGTATCGCCGAGCTTTGGCTCGTTTTCAGAATAATTATATCGAATGCAACCAACGGGAGATAATGTACACCAATATACGTACATAACAAACATATATCGTATCCAGCTACAGAAAGTAACATGTATAATATCACTAGAATATCGATGTATGAAGGAGGAGTTGTTCAATTTATCATAATAACTTAAATCAGTCAGTGAATTTCTGTCGGTGCTGCTAGCTCAGTTAGTAAAGGCGTTGGTTCCTTGGCATTTATTTTGCAATCGGGTGACGCCGGTTCAATCCCCACACCAAACCATTTATTTTTGTTTACACTTTTTTTGGTTTATGTTTTCACGAAGTAATATAAACCAAATCATTTTATACTATGATGCACTGTTTGTAAATATTTTGGTAGTAATTATTTATTCGCCACAAAAATGAAAATATGTTAATTATATATAACGCGATGTTTCTAAATGTTATTTATCCAGACAGATCACCATTTGTTTTCACATATAATTACAATATATTACCGTACAATATATATATACAATTAAAAAATTATATATCCATTACATTATATTTGTTTGGATAAATAAAATTTAGAAACATCGTTATATAATTCCCATATTTTCCTTTTTGTGGCGAATAAATAATTACTACAAAAATTAAAAAAATACTTACAAACAGTGCATCATAGTATAAAATGATTTGGTTTATGTTACTTCGTGAAAACATAAACCCAAAAAAGTGTAAAAAAATCAATGGTTTGGTGTGGGGATTGAACCGGCGTCGCCCGATTGCAAAATAAATGCCAAGGAACCAACACCTTTACTAACTGAGCTAACAGGACCGACAGAAATTCACTGACTGATTTAAGATAAATTGTAGAACTCCTTCATACATCGATATTCTAGTGATATGAGATTATACACGTTACTTTCTGTAGCTTGATACGATATATGTTTGTTGTGTATGTTTATTGGTGTAGATTATCTCTCGTTGGTTGGTCATAAGTGACGTCCCGATACCACGTGATCGTCTAGCTCATTAAATTTTTATTTTCCGCGGGAATCGCTACACAGACGGGTTTAAAATCGAATTGATGCTACAAATGTATTTTTCTGTATTTTTTTAATGTCAAATGTTACATGCAAGGTTAAACTTTGTGTACACATGGAAAAAGGATTTTAGCTAATGCCTTATTTTTATTTCCTTTAAGGTAATACGAGAACATGCATGCAAACATTACATGCCCCTCTTAACAAAATCAAAAACACGACAGTCATTCTTCACCAAATCGTTGCCAAAATTGTTCACAAACGTCTTCATGGGTATGCCACGACGTCGATGCAACAAGAACACGACACAGTATTGTCCACACACGTTAGACAGTGGGCTCTAAAGCGTTGCAGTGTAGAAAATCCACGAATTCGGCATGTCGAGGTGGCAAACCGTAGGAGTCGAAAAATTATCCATGTCCGTCTTTTGCAATGTACGTACACATCCAGTGTTGACCCGGTTCATTGCTCGAATGAATTGCAGTCGAAAGCTGCCGGGTACGGAGTTTTAACAGCAGTGGGTAATCCGTCTTTAGGTAGTACGCCTCAAACAACGGTCCTAGTGTCATTTCTGTCGGTGCTGCTAGCTCAGTTAGTAAAGGCGTTGGTTCCTTGGCATTTATTTTGCAATCGGGTGACGCCGGTTCAATCCCCACACCAAACCATTTATTTTTGTTTACACTTTTTTTGGTTTATGTTTTCACGAAGTAATATAAACCAAATCATTTTATACTATGATGCACTGTTTGTAAATATTTTGGTAGTAATTATTTATTCGCCACAAAAATGAAAATATGTTAATTATATATAACGCGATGTTTCTAAATGTTATTTATCCAGACAGATCACCATTTGTTTTCACATATATAATTACAATATATTACCGTACAATATATATATACAATTAAAAAATTATATATCCATTACATTATATTTGTTTGGATAAATAAAATTTAGAAACATCGTTATATAATTCCCATATTTTCCTTTTTGTGGCGAATAAATAATTACTACAAAAATTAAAAAAATACTTACAAACAGTGCATCATAGTATAAAATGATTTGGTTTATGTTACTTCGTGAAAACATAAACCCAAAAAAGTGTTAAAAAAATCAATGGTTTGGTGTGTGGATTGAACCGGCGTCGCCCGATTGCAAAATAAATGCCAAGGAACCAACACCTTTACTAACTGAGCTAACAGGACCGACAGAAATTCACTGACTGATTTAAGATAAATTGTAGAACTCCTCCTTCATACATCGATATTCTAGTGATATGAGATTATACACGTTACTTTCTGTAGCTTGATACGATATATGTTTGTTATGTATGTTTATTGGTGTAGATTATCTCTCGTTGGTTGGTCATAAGTGACGTCCCGATACCACGTGATCGTCTAGCTCATTGAATTTTTATTTTCCGCGGGAATCGCTACACAGACGGGTTTAAAATCGAATTGATGCTACAAATGTATTTTTTTGTATTTTTTTAATGTCAAATGTTACATGCAAGGTTAAACTTTGTGTACACATGGAAAAAGGATTTTAGCTAATGCCTTATTTTTATTTCCTTTAATTAAGGTAATACGAAAACATGCATGCAAACATTACATGCCCCTCTTAACAAAATCAAAAACACGACAGTCATTCTTCACCAAATCGTTGCCAAAATTGTTCACAAACGTCTTCATGGGTATGCCACGACGTGGATGCAACAAGAACACGACACAGTATTGTCCACACACGTTAGACAGCGGGCTCTAAAGCGTTGCAGTGTAGACAATCCACGAATTCGGCATGTCGAGGTGGCAAACCGTAGGAGTCGAAAAATTATCCATGTCCGTCTTTTGCAATGTACGTACACATCCAGTGTTGACCCGGTTCATTGCTCGAATGAGTTGCAGTCGAAAGCTGCCGGGTACGGAGTTTTAACAGCAGTGGGTAATCCGTCTTTAGGTAGTACGCCTCAAACAACGGTCCTAGTGTAAGCATCTGCCGCAAGGAGTCGTTCTACCTGTGCCATATCCATCAGTAATCATAAACGACATTTCTGTTGCGGTCAATCTCCAAAACCGTCGATCTCGAATTCTCCGTTGACGTCTGGTCGAGGGGGTTGATTAAAATGCATTTTGACTCGTAGGTTGCCTTTGAATGTTGAAATGGGGACCGTCGCAACAATCTGGTGTGATGTCAAACACGAACAGGGTGTATCCTTTGCCAAACTCATCCTGAATGATGTTGTTTCTCTCGTCTTGAAACATATTTCTTGTTCCAGCAAATATATTAATGTAACTTCCAATGTGGGCACCATCTTCGAAATTAGACTGGGGTGGTTTCGCCGGGACTTGTTTCAAGTCAACGTACAATGCAAGAAAGTTCAAGTTGTGTACATATAACGTGAAACGGATTCTTCGTGAATGATCCATTGTAAGCACAACACAAGACTACTCTGTTGAGTAAGACACCCAAATAAACTTTGAGTGTGCGACATGGCACCTTGTATGGAAAACACCTTGCAATCGACTCTTCGCAACGGATACTTGGCCGTTCCCTTTTGTATCGCTTTGATGTGACCCATCTGCACGGCAGGATTCAGTTTGGCTTTTCGAACAAATAAAATTGCTTCGACTATGTATACCTTGTAATCAACATTGTCACCACCAGCAGCCATAAGTGCAAAAGCATCCTTGCTCTGTACTAGTCGAATAAAACTAGACAAATAATAGACAGAATATGCCCGACATGATGTCTCTTGCACACTGTTCCTGTGGATTGTATGTCGCACCCGAACCAGTTTTACGCAAATCGGTAATACTATTAGTGACAATACGGTTATTGTATCTTTGTGAAGTGTAAGACTATTAATATGGTTCCTAAAGTGTGATTTGCAAAGGTGTCGCCGAATGAGCTGCACGCCGCGACGATGCAGGCTGTCTGCGATGCCGATGACGACCGCTGTCAAATGGAATGCTGGTTTCCTTTGACATGTCGTCGTCCACTGATGCTGTCTGCATGTAAATCCAACGATCTGAGTTCCCCACTAAATCCATTGGCGTGTTCATATCCGAGCGAAGATTTTCCATCCTATCGGTTCAAACAACTTTCGCTTTCTCAACACGTGTGCTATTATTAACGGAACTGCTAACCGAATTACTACCAGTTGGACTGAATTACCACGCGTACTTATTTAATGACTTCGTTGAACAAAACTATATGCAGGCGCGCAAGTTTCAAATGCCTGCTAACCGAATTACCACCAGTTTTGACCGATTTATCACTCATACCTATTTACTACGAGTAGTACCGATTTAATGACGTCATTGAACGAGATTATTTACATACGCGCAAGTTCCAAATGCCTAATAACCGAATTACTACCAGTTGGACCCAACTACCACGCGTACTTATTTAATGACGTCATTGAATGAGATTATTTACATACGCGCAAATTCCAAATGCCTGCTAACTGAATTATTACCAATTTGACCCAATTACCACGCGTACGTATTTAATGACGGTCGTTTTCACCGAATTCCCGCTGTTTTCAAAAAATTTCCGCCATTTCCATGAACCATTAAAAGGTGCATGCAAGCACATGATCTAAAAAATACTATCGTACCAACGCAGATAGGTGCCAGTTTGACTGATTTAGCAGAGAAGTCCCGATTTTATAGTCATTGTAAGCTATACGTAGGTTTTAAAAATATATAGGGGTCTGTCAGCATATGAAATTACCTATTCCATGACATGATTGACCCATCTCATAACGTCTATGACCTAATTTTTATAGTTCACCACAATATAGGTATGAATTTAAGCACTCCCGTATGGAAATAATTCCAAGATGGTCGCCCTGTTCATTATTCGCCAGGGGCCGTTACAGAGTTAACCACTTATTCACCAGGTGACGCTTATGGACTTAGTTATTTAGTTCACCAACTATCCACGATGGGCGATATTTAGTTCACGACCTATTCGCCAGGAGCACCATTTGACCATGAACTTTGACCTAGATCTTTGACCTGGTTTGTTTTACTTTAACCCAGATATTGACCATGATCTTGTGCTGGTTAACCTTTGTGCACCAGAAATGACGTAGATTGCTCTTGCGCCGACGCATAACTGTCACGGATTAGCGAGGTCTCCGTACACTAGATGGCTCAGTCTAGTAGGGTTCTTATATATCAAGGTCAACGCATATGAGAAAGAACGGTTATGATGCCGGGCAATTGACGATTGCCGTCGTACGCCGCGAATTCTCGAGTCGCGTCCGTTCAATGATCGACTTGTCACGCACGGTCGCAAACGATCGAGAAGTCGGATGAACGGGCTCGCGCGAATGACGACGCCTGGCAGTATACGTTGACCGCCGCCCGCTACGAGTGGCATTCGGTCAAGCTTTCTGACGATGTCGCTGTGAGACCGCTGTTCGAGGATGGCCCGAGCTGGGTGAGCGCGTCGCGATTATCGCTCATCGACGCAACTACGTTGGGGCCGACCGGAACGTTGTCTCAATATACCGCTGACGTGGCGGCATGGCTTCTTCTGGACGCTGAACATTACACACACACAAGCTTGGGAACGTAACCCGCGTTAACGATTCCCACCACGCTTCACGACTTGATTTGCCATTCGTTCAACCCTGGATCTGTCCCAGTCCTTCGCCAGCGCCCAGATGGCGAAATGCGTACGAAAGACGTTTATATAAGCGGACCCAATTACACATCATATGACAGGTTTCCATCATTTCTATTGGTTACTACAATATACAATTCAAGCTAGGCATTATGGAACACCCTCTAAGATACAGTGAAACCGCCTGCTTGCATAGAAACGCTAGCAACAGAATACCACGCCCCACTGAGCGCATCTGCAACCGAGTTGCTGTAATTGCGTAACTAAGGCGGTTGGTCAACAATCTGCCTATCTACTGGCTTGACCTTCCTCATTTACCAAATTAAACCTAAGGAAAGTAGATTTAAACATCCAGAAATAGCAGAAATGCTACATTAACGCATGCATGCCACGAAAGGGACCTAACATACTACTAGTGTCCCTGTTCTTTGCTGTAGAAACAGAGACAACCACAGGGAAAGGGTCGTTTTGATGGAGCAGATCGAGGTTGGAGTGCGATTAGGGGCAAACGGTTGACAATTTCCTGCAGCTGGTGGGCAGTTTAGTCCCGATGTGCCACCAGCTGCATCATCTGTGTTTGCTGCTGCGCCTGCAACATCTGCACAACCGACGTATCGACAGCAACCGAATCTTGCCCTCGTCCTTAGGAAACGTATAGATGGCTTCATCACGCATGTGATGAAACGACTTGTCTGCGGAATGTAGAGCAATCCGCCTAAGCTTCTGGCAAACAGAATACCCTGGACGAATTGCTCTTTAGAGCATTGTCCCGCAGTAGGGCCAGAGCTTCACCCTCTGCCCCAGTGGCTGCCACCTTCTCCATGCGGTTGCGGAGTGTCACCAGCACTCTGCTGTACGCCGCCAATGTCTCAACATCCTGTTACATCCTAGCACAGAATGCTGCACTCAGCGATGTTACTGTTTCTGCTGGACCAAAACGCAACTGCAGCAATGCAACCAATTCGTTATAACCATGTCGCACACTGTCAGGGTGGCAAAATGCTTCTTCTCGGGCACACCCTTCCAAGTGGTCGAGCATAGCCACTGCTCGCTCCTCATTCGGTACTTTCATTTGGCGGGCATATACGAGCCACTCAGTAACAGTTGGGTCCCTAACCTTGGTTGGATACCCCATGAATTTTCCCAGTTTCACCGCAGGGACACGAGGGGCCCTTTATTCTTCCAGGGATCCTGCTAGGGTTGCCGATTGGGCAATCACATTTGCTATCCGCTCATCGGCCATATCAACAGATTAAAAGAAGAGAAATGGTTTATAAGAAATTAGAAGACAGGTGTCGACTCACTGAGGGTGGCATAGCTGGACAGGACCAACAACTGATACTACCAACGTAGACTAATCTTCACCATCTATGCAACTGTTATTAAACACCGACATAAAGAACTAATCTAACACAATAACGACATTTGCAAGCACCACACATTATAATTTTAATATAATTAGTCCAACTGTACAATTAACAACAATTAGTGAGTGTAACGTCACACCACTGTGCGACAGAGTCTTACTTCCACATGTCGATCCTTGTACGGCGATCCCACTTCCGGACACCAGTTGTTACGAGGTGCTTCTACCGACATGTCAAGATGGGTTTCCCTCTATTGCTAGTTGGATCTCGAAAGGACGACACGTTGTTCTCGTTCAATTCTTTATTACACAGGCACAAAGAAGAAGAAGATCCTGTCCACAGGACAGCACGTCGAATACGGGCAATAGTATTTATAACTTCACGATATCTGTAATAGCAATGCGGCCACCCCCCCCTCTCTCTCTTTCTCCCTCCCTCTCTCTCCCCCCCCCCCTCTTCCCCAGCGTTGGTAGGATGGTGTGAAATTATTCGTTGATGAAAGACCAAACAATACAATATAAAACGCACAGGGCCCCACGTGTTATCCAATACGTGACATCTCCATGACAACACATGCAGTTGTTATCGTTTAACCATATCAACTAATTCCATGACAAATAACAATTACCTGCCCATGACAAGGAACAACTACCTGTTTACCTTCAATACTGGGGCAGTTCCACGCGTCAAAACAAATGTAGTCAAGGGGTCGTCCATATTCAGCTGACCATTGTCCACTAGTTGAACGAGGGCTTCCTTCAGAGGGTAGTTGTCACGGTTATTGACTTTTGGCCAGATCCTGTCAACCCTTAAGTTCTGTGTACACAAATGCGTTTCATAAATGCATTTTATATCAAACAAAATCTGAGTTTTCGGTTATGTGATACGTCTGTGCCAATGAAATCTGTAAATTTAATTTTCGGAGCTCACAAAAACCCGTGCACTGGAATGTTACCCATTCTCCAATATCACAATTTCCACAGAAATTCTGGCACAAATGTATTGCTACTATATTTCTGAACAGCCTTTTGAAATGTGGAGCACCCAAGATCCACATCCTACCGAGACCTCCGTGTGAAATTCCAAAACGTCTAAATATATGAATAACAGCAACCAGAGGTATTATTTATTAATTCCAAATTTTAATTATTGCTAAATGCATACATGTATTATGTGCACGCATGTACATGTGGCGTACGTGTGTGGATACTTGCGTATATAATTATTATGTATAATTGTTCCTGTTGAGAAGGTTAAAATTACTAAAAACTAATTACTTGTTCGGTTTAATAAATAACGGTAATAATAATAAACCGTTTGGAATACTACATAATGAAAATAGGAAAATTCCGGGTCATTTTCTTATTTTCGTTTAGTCATCTTTAAATGCGTATGAGATAATATTGATCCCATGGCCGTTATGAGTAGGACAAATGCTCTATTCGTCTTGCAAAATGTTACAGCTATGGGAAATACAAAACTTAAATTAACAATTAAACTTAAATTAACAATTTTATAAGAAAAACACTTTAGTTTAAAAAAACTACTAGCCACACAGAAAACATTTTGATTTGTTTCATGTTAACCACTACCTTAATGATTCTGCTTCTACGCATAAATAATATGCAAATCACTACCGAATTAACGAATTATTCGACATAGGCAGGCTCATGTATTACAGGCAAACAAATTATATGACTGTTTTTAGTACCCGGGTAATTCAGAACACCTTTTTGTACCAGTAATTTAAGACACACAAGTTTCATACAATAAGCACAACTCTTTATAGAACTAAAATACAGGTACAGCCTGTACTTAGTTTTGATCAGAACAGCTTATTTACATGCTTATTGTAAGTATGTATAACTTCAGGGATAAGACCAATCTGATCTGTCAGGTATGTGGTTCTTTATGACGTATGTATGATGTAGGCATACGTAGCCACGCTTCACTTCTATAATTATTTTTTTAAACATTCTCATATGCGGTGAAACGATGGCAACTGTGTTGCCAGGGGTGTAACAGGTATTGGATGACATAAGGGGCCATGTGCGTGTAAATGTACCTTGTATGATAATTTCGCACTATCCTAACCAGATACTGAGCGCTGGAAATACTAGCGCTAACCAACAGCACCGTGAAACAATATTAAATTGAACGCAACAGGTATTTATTAATACCATATCTTTAAAAAAATAACATGGGTTGACGCAACAGAATCCATGACCAATGGATATATTAGTAAATGTCAGTGTTTCGAAAAACAGCAAATAAGGCATTGTGATTTCTCCTAGTTTACCTGCGTTTTAATGTGGCAGGTGCATACATAAGATATAATTAATTTTAATCCATTCTTCTACATACGTAGCACCCACACAAGTCCAGCCTACCGGCCCGACCATACTCGTTGCGGCACTTGGGACATTGCGAGTTGGTTGCACACCAGATGTTCAAACTGTACTTACATCCACTTTGCGACTGGCAGCAACATATATATTTATTTAAATAGTATTGGAAGCTACTAATGAAAACTACTAATTGAAGCTACTAATGAAAGCTACTAATTGAAAACAAATAAGACAGATGGGTGTGAAAAATCCAAGTTTATATATAGTTGCCAATTAATTTATGACTTGAGGTGATCCTACAGATATAACGCACATTTTCCTGTGATTACGCTGTCCTGTTACGGTTTGAAAAAATGGAAGTTTGCAAGTGTATTACACTTATTATTGCTACGCAATCCTAAAAGGTGCACATTTGGTGACACTCGCACTTTTGTCTTTCACACCATGAATTATAAAGTCAGGCTAATTAAAAAACACCATAGATTGGTCTCACGACTTTTCAGGACATATATATATTTAATTTCCTCACCTAGTTAATTTTTTAATGGGAAAAAGTGGGCGCAAGGATCCCAAAACAGCCAAAATTGCATGCCCAATTAACGTTTCCAAAGTTAGAAGCGCTACCATACAAAATCAGTGCTGTATTTTTTATTTCTGAATTCATTGTGCAAATGAGGTATGTTTTGAGGGTGCACAGGAACAAAAATCATGTTTATAAATGATAAATAAAAAATGACAGTGTATTTTCTATAAAACCCACTTGTTGCATGTCCAACGTCATCGGTACTGCTTGGTTCACTACACTAATTTTTATTTTTTTTAATGCTGGGTATTTCGACATCTATTCTTTTCTTACAGATTTAACGAAGGAATCCTAAACAAATGATTGCGATAAATCTGAATCTGATAAAAATGTACCACATTAAAGTTTAAAAAATGTAGTGTGGCATTTTGACTGCGTGTCCGGCGTCATCAATGGAAAAGGCTACGCACAAAAACCTAGAAAACGTACACCGTTTTTACGTTTTTGATGCCTACCAGTTACCCCCTGCGATAACTCCCTCGATGGCAGTACTAATATCATAACAAAAACTGAAACAATCACCGCCCAAAGCGTCTTGATCCATTAATATGGTCAATGCATCAGAGTCTGCCGCCTCCATACCTTTTCCAAATCTTAGGCGATATACTTTGTGAGCAATGGACCGATGTTTATTAAATTTAGAGGAAATTGTGCCAGAAGCGAATGTGAACACTGTAATTAAAAACGCAATACTATTGACAGCGATATTAGTCTTATAAATGATGTAATAATAATAACAATAAACTTTATTTACACACCATCAAATCCGGGACTAATGACCCCCGTTCACGGGTGTTTACAAATCGGCAATCATCTAAGAAGCATAAAAAAATTTAAGAGAAATAAATAAGCAAAATAAATAAAGTTAGGAAACAAAATCCTAGTATATATATATATAAACCTGTGTGTAATAAAATTACGGGTAAATGCAATGATAAAATAAACGATTAGCAAAAGTACTGAACAGCTGAACATACTGGATAAAATAAATAGATAAATAAAAGCCTAAATTACATTAAATAATTTGATTTGATGCTAAAATGTGATTCTGAGATAAATAAGACTAACAATTAATTAAAACTATAATACAAAGGTTAAATGATGTCTGATTATATTAGTTTGTGAACAGAAATGTCTTCAATAATTTTCCAAACTGCCTAGTGTTCTCAATCGCGCGTAGTTCCAGAGGCAGAGAGTTCCACACTGTCGGCCCAGCACATGCAAACGCCCGGCGATGTAGCAGTGACGCGAGATACGCTGGCGTGCCTGCATACAGTGCCGTGTGTACAACCATGAGTAACTTGTACTCGATGCGCTTTCTCACTGGGAGCCAGTGTAGTTGTTGTAGGACCGCAGTGATAGATCGCCGGTCACCTCGTCGAAGTTGCATCACAACACGAGCGGCTGACCGTTGGACTCTCTCTAGACCGTGCAGCTGACGGTCAGGTATACCAAACAGCATCGCATTTCCATAATCAATTCTGGATGTCACAAGTGCATGCACGGACAAGACATTTGCAGACACTGGTCGTCATTGTTTCCGTTTTGCTCTCGTTGAGAACACGTCCGTTGTCATAGAGCTACGTTTTAACTTCACTGATGTAAGCCTCCATTCTGATGAGAGCATTTGTATGCTCAAACGGTGGAAAAAGGACGTATAATTGCGTATCGTCGGCGTACGGTGTTGTACGTCGTGTCGGTTGGGTAAATTCGTTAGAGGCGCAATGTAGGCGTTGAAGAGCACCGGTCCAAGAACCGACCACTGTGGTACTCCGGATCTCATCACGGTACATTCAGACACTTCTTTCCCGACACGCACGGCAGAGGTAGGCCTACGACCATATAGGTATGACGCCAACCACGCATGCGCTTCGCCGCATATGCCAGAGCCATACAGTCTCCGTAGTAAGATGTCGTGATTTATTGTGTCGAAGGCTGCTAACAAGAAGTACTCCACGACGAGCATCACTCGCTTGCGCCACATCACTGTAAATGAGTAAGAGTGCTGTCTCCGCACTGTGGCGTGGTCGGTAGGCACTCTGGTAGACGCCCAGTATGCCATTCTCGTTCAGGAAGCGTTGCAGTTGTCTTGAAACGAAGCGCTCCATTGTCTTCGCCACAAACGAAATGTTCGATATTGAGCGGAAGTTAGACATCACATTGACATCAGCACCTAGTTTTTTTCAGTACAGGCGTTACAATGGCGTGCTTCATCGACTGTGGAACTATTGCAGTGGAGAGCGACGCTTTAATTATGCGTGTAATAACCGGACAAAGCGCTTTAATGTTCTGTTGAAGGAGAGACGTTGGCAGAGGGTCCAGTTCGCATGACTTGGTAGAAGATGCTAAAATTATGTTCTTCGCGTCTGCCGGTGAAACAGCTTCGAAACACACTAAACATGCAGCCACAGTCGTCACTACCTCTTCAATTGACGATTGAGTCATATTGCGGCGCAACGCATCGATCTTCTCGGAGAAACTCTTCTGGAATTTCGCTGCAACAGTAGCTTGTGTAGCGTCTTTGGGTAGCGGTCGGTCTCCAGCTCAACCAAGTAGTATGTTTGCGATCTGGTAGACACGTCGCTCAGCACGACGTAATGCCCGCTTCTCGTCAGTTAGCTCGCTTGTATACTGTTGTGGCTATGACGTGAGATGCTCCCGACGTGATAACCAGGTCCAGGATGTTGCCGCGCTCATGTTGCGCTTTGCACATGTTGTGCAAAGCCATGGGTCTCCAGCAAATCAGCCAAGTTCGTTGCTTCGGCGCATGTGAAATCACCATTACGTGTGTTGAAATCACCACACACGACAGTCTCTGTAGGATGGGCCGCAGCGATGAATAAAACCTTCCCAAAGTCATCTAGGAAGGAGCGGAAGTTGGACGTTGGCGGTCGGTAGACAACGATCACGTGAGTGGTGCAATCAATACGGATATTAGATAGAATAATGCAACAAGTCTCACTGGCATGAGTATCAATGTCAGCACCTGAAATTAGCTGCAATGTCTTTTGAAACAGTACTCATACACCACCTCCACGACGGGCCCCACTGCGCGGCTGGTGAACGAACGTGAAGTCCTCACCGCACAGTTCGGATTCGACAATCGTTTCGCCTTCTGCCAGCCTAGTTTCCGTTAAGGCGACGACGTCCAGTTCATACTCATCGATGTAGTCGCGCACGAGTAACGCCTGTTTGCGAATGGATATTGCGTTAATCTGGCCGAACTTCGCACAAAGGTGAGAGGAGCTTCGCGCAGTGGAAGACCCATTACCCGAGCCCGTCGAGGTCAGTGCAGTCAAGTTGGCACTGTTAACACCAATGTTTATAAACAGAATTTACCTAGCGGCACCATCTGCTGGCCACCCTGGTTATTGGTCTGGACCGTCGTCTTATTCCGGCTGTTGTGCCACGCCTCGTTGGTCGCCGACACAAATGCAGTCTCTCAATTGCAGACATGTGTAGTTCAAACAGGTTGATAGCATGCAGCAGCCACGCCCCAGCAAAAAGGGCAGTTTTAAAAATCACTGTAAAACGTGATTAAAGTGATTACAGATATTTACAGTTACAGACCTTCCATTTGTACGAATTGTATGTTCACGACTTACAATACACAGCACGAAGATAATCCAGGATTTAAAAACGTTGATAAATAGAGATTATAGACAGACCGGGAACAGCCAGCCAGCCACACACATCCTCGCAAAGATGGCCACACACAGCAGCGCTACAACCTCGTTTTTGTGATAGTTTGTGTGAACACATCAATAAGCAATAATACTGAAGTTGATATATACGAGTAAATTGTCCTGCGAGAAACTCGGATGTCTAAGTTGCTTGATGACGTTGGAGAAGCCTCATTGACCAAAGGTCATTACAAATATATATCGGTGCAGTAATTAGCACCGGTGCCCTAACTGATGTGTTAGGAGCAGGTGGCTCGTCTTATAAATAAAAACATTTCACACATAGTTTTGTAAGAAAGTTAATGTTTGCAAACAGGATGTGGTGACATGAAAATTCGCTGGTTACTATCAAAACGTAACCATCTTTATGACTAATTTACTCTATGTAAGAGCTCGCAGTTTACATTTGGAAAATATAATAAAAACGCTAGCATACCGGTTGAGTGTAATTTGGGCGAACTTGATGCACATGTTTGGAGAAATATAAACATTACACTTGGTGATGACGCTGGACACGTAATGACGCTGAATGCGCAGTTATGATAGTGTTTTCCTACATGCAATAATATTAATGACTGTAATAAATAGTCATTATCTTTACAGTATGCGAAACTACCATATACAATTTCTAATGCGTCAGAACCGAGGGGGAAGGTTAGCGGGGTTGAGCCTCCAACATTAAATAACGGTAGGTCCCGTGATTGCGCTGCAGTCGTATTTCGCATTCCGTTCTGATGCAGTGAAAACGAAAACCGGTTTATTTTATCGTTAATTTGTTTTTCTAATATGTATTAGAAATACCGCGAATAGTAGATTGTATTCGTTTTTCGTACTTCAAATATGAAAATGAAAAGACGGTATATGTACACGGACCTTCAATGCGTCAACATGAATGTAACTGCTATTGCCAAACACTGATGTGTAATTTGCAAAGCCTGGCCACATCTTTCAGTGGGGTAGTTACTATATAAACTATTAGGTGTGTCTATGGTGCCGGGGGGGCACGTACCTTTGAAATTGGACGTGCCCTCAGACCTTTTGTATGTGACCCCGTGACCGTGCCCCCAGATAAATTTTAATGTGCCCCTGTGACACTGAAATTTTTTTTCAACAGCACTACTGTAACTTTATTGTATGTTAACACTTAATCGCTAGGTGGCGGCACCACTGTAGGTGCCTGTTAGAGAGTCCTGCCTCAGGCGGAGATCAGCAGCAATTACGCGGGTTTTTATTCATAAAATAGAATGGATGTTCTTATCATTGCGTCTTCGTGTACGTTGGTCACTAGTAATCCGTGGTTCGGATGACCCCGTGGAAGTAAGGCCTGTCATACAATGGTAAATCAACAACTTCCATAAAACGATATCGGTCCAATACCGTGTTTGTAGGCCCTACGTATTAATAAATTGGGCCAGTACTGGCATACTGTAGTCCCTGTGGCAATGGTGGTGCTCTGCCTATACTAGCAGTAGTGTGGGTGTGCCGACTTCAAGGGTCGTTTTTTTTACCGAGGCTCCTTAGATCAAGGGTCTGTTTTTCACATGTTCTCCGTAGAACAAGGGTCAACATTATACAGAAGTTCCCTAGACAAGGGTATCATTTCGAGGAACTCTCCGTAGCACAAGGCTAGCTTTTTATGGCAGCATTCACGGTTACCTATAGATATGTTTATATGAATTAAATACTTACTTAAAATTGTGTCTTTCTTAAATTTGTCCCTAGATCAAGGGTATAGTTTTTGATATTGGATGTCCTTATCAAGGGTAGGGGTATGCGACCTTTGGCTGCACACCCCTACCCACATATAAGGGTTGGGGTGTGCAGCCCCCCCCCCCCCGGGACTATATTCTGTATTGCCGCATCACTGGGCCAGTGCCAGTGTGTTGTATGCCTACTGGTCTAATGCTGGCACCGTAGTAGATCCAGTGCTGGCATAGTGTACTTATTGGCGGATCCAGGGGCCTCAGGGGCACGTGCCCCCCCCCCCCCCACCACCTAGCTTAGACCTTTTGAATTTGGCCGCGCAGTGCCCGAGCTATAGCGTGCATGCCTGCCCCCTTCACAGTTGGAATATGCCCCCGTTTTGACGAGTCTCAATTGTTGGGTGCAATTGGACGTTTTTGGTAACCTTTGGTAAGTCCATTCAGAAGCACTAAAATATATTAATACACGAATGTTAAAACTAGCTAGTTAAATAAATGATAATAAAATTAATTAATTAAATAAATTACTAAAACCGTGATGAATAATGCATAGGCAATAAGATTTTGTGGTAAAAGGATATAACATTAATTAAAACGTGACATAATGTGTGCATCATAAGACATAATTAAGTTACTTAAATGATAATAAATTATTTAAAAACACCGTGTCATGTACGAGATCACAGACTAAACTAAACATTGAATGCTACACGGAACAGGTGGGTTTTTAAAAGTCGTTTGAATGTGGCTACCGCTGTGACTGTCTTTAATTCTAACGGAAGAGTGTTCCACATCCGTGGGGCCGAAACTGAGAAGGAGCGATCGCCGTATCTGCTGTTGGATGGCGCCACACGCAGGTCGTTGTTGCTGACAGAACGTAGCGCACGCGCTGGTCGGTACGCGTTGAGCAAGTCGGTGATGTACGACGGTGCAATGCCATGTTGGGCTTGGAACGAAAGCGGCAGTATTTTGTAAATGACCGACAACGCGACGGCGGGTGGTGCTCAAACTCCGCGTCAAAAATCTTTAACAGAGATTCCACAAAAGCGTTTGACTTACTATGTTTATTATCAACTTGTATGTATAGCGATATATTTGCCACTCATTTACTAAATTTTATATTACGACATTTGTAACATTTTCCTCCATCTGCGTTTTGCCCCACTAGTTCTTAGTATAATGCGTCGGAACGAAATTAATATTGGTGGGTTAAGCAGAATTTTCTTCAGCACGCCACTCAACACTTCCGCGCGTTGTTGGACGTGACATCGGAATGTAAGGGGACGCTGTTCAACAATTTTCGGCAACATTCAAAATATATTCTTACCTCTTCAGGCCCTCGGTAAAACTCGATTTGCACATCCCTCGGCGACATTAAAAACAATTTTTTACCTCTTCAGGCTCTCCGTAAAATTCGAGTTGCATCCCCCTTGGGCCGCCCCAAAAAACTTTCTCGTTTCCCAAAAACGTACATTTCAAACAAAACACGCACACCATTTCCTAAATATTGGAGGGCCTTTTCTCCCCATCAAAAATACTCTACAAAATAGCACCCATTCCCTAAATATTGGGGGGTGTTAAACCCCCTTCACATTTATTGGGGGGCTCAGCCTCTCTGACGCTGAAACACCAATGCAATTTGATGTACTCAAAGGCCTAGCTGTGTCATATTGTAAAATCCATGACAAACACACGTCATGTTACCAACAAATTACACAGCTAAAAGCACCACTATCTGGACACAATTGTTTCTACTTTACGAGTGTGTAACGCATGTTTGACATCACGTAAACATCACGATGAAAACATAATAAAGTATCGGTGTGGTAGTATGAAGCAGAGAGACAGGAGGAGAAGCTACAAGTAGCAGAGAACGACTGGGTGGGAAGAATATGGAGTAACGCGAGAGGATAGAAGGAAGGTGACGGAATTGAGAGAAGAGATTGGCATGAAAAAACACATAAAGATGAAAGCAGTGAGAGAGAGAACGAGATGGGCAGGACACGTGCAAAGAATGAGCGAAGACAGACTGTCAAAAAGAGCATGGAATGCAGAAGAGGGCGGCAAACAACGAAGAGGAAGCCCAAAGCTGAGATGGAACGACAGCATGAAAAGAGACCGTAGGAGGGCAGGTGTGAACAGGGTGAATCAATTTATTTAGGTTTGAGAAACAGTTTATGGATAGTTTGCTTTTTGACCAAAAATAATATTTTGGGACATGTCATCCAGTACATTGATATTTTTAGGAAAGTATCGATTCGTGTGTAGGAAACGTAGTCCTTTCTCTATGGTGAAAGTGCCTTGTTTGGGAAAATAAAAGGCAATTGTTTGGGTTTCTGTATTTAAAAAGTGTTAATAAACACTAACCATTTTAACTACAATTAAGAATTATTATTACACCAGTAGTTTACTAGAAAAACTTTGTTGGAGACATAAAACATTAGTTGTACGGAGAGCGCCAATTTCATGGAAAGGCTGACGTTACGAGATTCTACTATTCTCTGTTAGCCGGTGACCAAATTGGGAATGCTTCGCATAGTATTGTTTACGACGCTCAAAAAGCCATAAAATGCAGCCATTCGTTTGTTAGCATTTGTGATGGTAAGTTCTCGGGTGAGTAAACCAATTTCAATTATGTAAGCCATTGTGAGATGTTAATATCCAAACACCCATAACCAGTAACGCAGCTTACGAGGTAAATGATCGCCGAATTTGCTTTATCGCTATATGACTATAACATTTTTACGCCCGCATGGTGTACGGTGTGGCATTATAATAATGTTATAGTCATTCATGCGTATAAAAGTGTAACTCAACTTCTGAATCGAAGGGATTACGAGAAACCAATAAATGAGCCTGTATATTTGTATACACGTCAAGCAGAAGTATAGGAACATGGCACGTCATAACCGACGTCACAGCTCGACGCTCATTTGTCACTTTACTGCGCCGTGGACAAGATGTAAGCCTCCATGAAATCGGACATTTTATTAGAACCTACTTTGAGACCGCATTCCGAGATAAACACTGACGTGAAAATGTTGATTGCGGTTGCAAATGGTTAGTCTGTATTAACCATTTTATGTGCGTAACACTAAAAAGTTGCCTTTTGTTTCCCTTTAAACAAAAGAAATCATTTTTCTAGCGCTCAACTAGAAGCATGCATTGCCCTTTCCTTTTTTGCGATGTATTTTGTCACATCTAAAGTGCAAGTTTGGAACTTGTTCCAGTAACTTGGCCTTTTAAAGAAGAAATTGCGTTTTGATCAAACATGCTGTTTTGGGAAATAGCCTCAAGTAAACTGTCCTTTTTATAACTGAAATTAAATTATAAATTGTCCCTTTTAACCGTGAAAGTGCCTTTTGGGAAACTTGACTGCAATAGTCTGTGCTTTTATAACACAGGCCTAATGGGTGCTTTTAACAATGGAATGTAACTTTTGGGTTTGCCCTTTTATGAGGAAATTATCTTACAAAAACGTATCTTCCGTTACCAAGAATTTCCCCTTTGGGACTTTGTCCCTAGAGCTTGCGGTATTGTAGAATACTTATAACGACTTTGCAATTATTTATAATAAATTTGTCCCGAATATTTACTTCTTTGTCCCCCAGCCATTTGCCCTCTTGTGGAGAATGTAAAGGAAATTATTTATAATTAATTTGTCCCCAATATGTACTCCTTTGTCCCCCAGCCATTTGCCCTCTTGTGGAGAATGTAACGGAAATTATTTATAATGAATTTGTCCCCAATATGTACTCCTTTGTTCCCAGCCATTTGCCCTCTTGTGGGGAATGCAACGAAAATTATTTGTAATGAATTTGTCCCCAATATTTAATCCTTTGACCCCCAGCCATTTGCCCTCTTGTCGGAATGCAACGAAACGTGCCCTTTTGTTGAGATGGTGGCCCTGTCTACAAATGAAAATATTCTCGCGTATACTTACTCCCAGACATTTGTCCTTTTTAACAAAATTGAGCTTTTCCATGTTAGGACTTTCCTCTAACTAGTTGCCTTTTTAAGAACAAATCAGTCAATATCTTCCTCTCAATAAATTGAAATTTAAAGAATGTACACTTTGCCCAACCATGACTTTGCCCTTTTATGGACAATGTTGCACATTGTAAGTTTTTAAAGGACTCTCACAAAAAGGGCAGAATTGCGAGGCAGGTTGGCCTGACTGGGGGGGGGAGCAAGTGAAGGGGCTGAGGGGCAGTGCCCGCCTTTGTACGTTAGAAAATACCCTATGTTATCCTGGTTATTCTTGACGAAGTTTAGCAAATAAACATTTCATATTCACGCACTTCATCGACGCTGGTAAGACTCGTTTTAAAATACCAAATTACGAGGTGATATTTGTTGTGATCTAGATCCGATAAGAGTTATATCGCCGTCTAATTGTTCGCGTCGATGTACGCCCGAAACATGTCGCTTCTCATTTCCAATCGAATTTGCGCCGACAGCCGTTGCCGGGGTAACGCATCGGCCTCCCTAACGAGTCGCGGTAACGCGCCAAGTGTTTGTCGGCAACTGCGGCAAAAAATCACTGGCAGACGAGAAAACGAAACACCGGGCAGCAGCCGACGGTTGATTGGCCGGGTTGGCGTTCACCCGAGTAAATATGGCGTTCAAAATCGCGTCGATGTCACTCAAAACTGCAGGCGTTTCTGTCGACGACCGGGGTGTTTCATTGGCTCGTGTCGTACGTTGCATGGCCCGGTGTAGGCGCCGCCCTTCAAGTAAACCCGGCGAATATAATAGCGGCGGCGTATGATTGGCGGGGCGCGTAGTAGTCAGACAGCGTCGACATTGTTTGGGACGCAGGTGTTGCTACCGGCGGCGGTGGCGGCGTCTATTATCATACTGGTGCGTCTCGCTTTCCTGACGGGTTTGCTTGAATAGTTTTCTAAGGTGCTCACTATAATGAGCGGCGTGCCGCCTCACCGCCGCGCGCACAGCCTCCGACCGGGTTCAGTCCGACGTGACATATAAAGGGCGCGATCCAACCAGTTGCTACAAGTACACAGAAGAGGTTGTCGTAGAACACACCGCGTTCTCATACCAATAACACTCGCTGGCACCGGGCATACTCATTCGGCTGATATGTTGGCGTGCGAACGAGAGATCGCGGGAGTGTAGCCGCGACCGTTGGTAGATAGATGACCCGGCCGCCGCGTGTTATGTTCGCCGCCGCTCGCCGAGGCTGTGTACGCTCAATCCAGGTCGGTTCGATGGCGGGCGGTTCGCGCAATGTTCAACCGCTGTAATCACGCTCACGAACAACTAACCTACCTCTGATACTCGCAAGTTGAACGTTCTCCTTTGGGATATTCCGTCCGACCGGGCAGAGATCGACAGAGTGTTGGACACGTAGTCAAGCTACGCAACATAGCCGTGTTTACATGTGTGCCGACGACTGGAACAGCCCGGATGTACATTTCATGTAAGTCATATGCCTATAGTCGACTATGATAGGACGCGGTTTTGTTCAATGACCACAAACTACGCCAGTTTTGCAAAGCCTGTTCTATATAGACGACGGAGGTACATCGTGTGCACATATACGTTCTCGTCTACACAACTCGGGCGTTGTTATCGTCGCTACTGCCGGGCCTACCTCGCCTGGCCCAAGCGGGAAGCACATCGTAAACCACGCCGATAGGATGACTATTTCCCGTCGCGGGTGTTGGCCGCGTCACGTGATCCATTGCGTCCTGACTATCTTGACCGCAACAATGGCGATGGGAGAAACTATGATAGACGACGACGTCATTAAAGAGGGCGCGACTGTCTGCGGGGAGGCGCAGGCGCGCTGCATGTCGAACCTCGGCTGCGGAATGGCGCTGCACAACTACGTGCTGCACTGTTCGTCGCTCATACACGGCGAGACGGACGAATGCACGTCGCGCTGCAAAAGCGCCCTAATATCGCTCGTCGGCGCTGGCCGCGACGACCACGCGGTGGCGGCGACTGGCGGCGGCGGCGGCGCTGGCGAAGCCTTCATGACGTGCAATTGCCAGGACAACGAGTTCTGCTCGGTGCAGAAGCGACGCGTGCGCGTGTGCGCGCATGACGTACTGCGCGAAATCGCGCGCGTATACGACGACACGACGCCCATCAGCTGCTCGCTGGCCGAGCTCGTGTGCGCCGCCGACACGTCGTGTCTGACGGCGCTCGACTATTACCGACGTCACTGCGTGCGTCTGCTTCGCGGAGAGCGCTGCACGGCGCGTTGCAACAACAGTGTGGCGATCCTCTACCGCCAGACGATGGCTCGCAAGCTCCGCGACTGCTACTGCGATGGCACGGAGGACTATGACTGCCCGACGCTGCGCTGCAATATGCGCAAGATGTGCTTCGACCAACGCGACTGGGAACCGCGGCCTCGGATCCGTCATCCGCAACGCCATGACCACACCCGCACTAGCCCGAGTGGCCGTACCCCGGTCTATAGTGAAATTGACGCCGACAGTGTCACGAAGTCGTGGAGGACGCGAAGCTGCGCCAGCTCAGCCCCGCCTTTGACAGTCGCGATGTCGGTGGCGCTTTTATTGACAGGTATCGCAACCAGAGGGCAGTACTGGCAGCTATGACGAGTGTCGCCGACGTAACACTGTCAACGTTATATCTGACGTAGGTGTCGCCGACTCTTCCTATTGTTATTGTACAGAGAGAATCATAACGGTAAATTATTTTTGTTGCTGTATATATTTATACTGTATATACGTTCTGGCGACGATAGAATTCTACGAAATGTTGTAATTAATCATAATGTGATATAAGATACGTTGCCTTGTCGCTTGACCCAAGCGATTGTTATTGAATTCTACACTCCCGTGACGTCACGACAGTTTACCAACGTGTGAACCAGATTATGTCATCCAGCATATACCTTATAAGAGGGACACACACACCTAACGTGAATAACAATACAAACTGCTGATTGTGCGAATCTAATTTATTAATAACCAAAAAATAGAATACTGCATAACATGTTGCATGTTAATTAGTATGATATTCTGTTTATTTCTTACATCTAGTGTTGTCCCGTTATCAATGACAGTGACATACCACAGCTTAGTAACATTGTCCCAGAGATGTTGCCATACACGGAGCTATCTTCTAAAGATATTCTCCAATTAAGACTATTCCCAATAATTGTGCTACAATGTGTATACGCACGTAAATACTGATGTAATAATATACATTTGATGACAAACACGGTGTTGTTCGATGTTACCGCGGCAGCAAAGATCTAAGTTGCAACGTATGGGTCTAAGGAATAGACACAATCATGCTGGCTAGGTATGTTGCAATATATAAACATTTCAACGCAATTCCTGGAAACTGAAGCGTTCATGCTTTCTCAAACTAGCGTTACCATAGTAGACCCTACTTCAGGGTTTTCAAACAACTCTCCCAACCAGAGATGCGTCAAAATCAAAAGGCTAAGCTATCTCAAATCAGTATACAATAAGTATTGTTAATTTGTCAATATACGAGTGCGGTCGTTGTTGTTACATTGCGACGAATCTATAACTAAAATAGGAGTCTATATAATTTTATTATTAAAATAGCAGCAGTGATAATTATTTTCATTCGCGTAGACGCTGTCATTCTGAAAGTCGGTAATATGGGCGGTCGTCTTTATTTTGAGCCTTAGTTGTGGCTATTGACGACAGTTACGTGATTGTACTTCGCGCAACTTCGTCGTAATTATCGGAAACTGACGTCGCAATCACAATTAATGGATCCACAGGTTTCCCTACGTCACAATCACCGTCCAGCTTTGCCAACAATGTTGATAACGGTTATATATATTAATATATATTATATATATATATATATAATATATATATTAATATATATATATTATATATATATATTATACATATATATTATACATATATATTATATATATATATATATGAATTACATTAGTATCGCAGCATTACATCTCCTAGATCAAACATTCCCGCATACAGTTTTCGTTATAAAAACGTTGCCTTTTATTTTGTCATAAAAAAAAATTTGGGAGCCAAGATGTAAACAAACTATACGACGGATTAACCGCTTCGCGTCGTCGGCATCCATTTTTGATGGCTTGATGGTCATTTTGCCTGGCAACAGGTCACGTGATGGATAGGTCAATTAAGGGCGTCGCCTGCGCATGACCAACACAAGTCGATCGTGTGCAGACAACGAAGATGAAAACAAAAACAATGTTGGCACAACATTGTGGGAAAATTTTGCCCGTATTCACCTGAGTTTAACGGTCCACCAATCAGATAGAAGACAAAATAATTACGTCATAATAGACACCATGAACGAATACATCGGGAAACCGTGTTCTGTGTCAGTGTGTGTGTGTAGCGCGGTCCGGTGGATGGGCGTCGTTGCTTGTTTTAACAATCGTAGAAAACATTAAACGTTCGGTTCGACCCAATACCTAGTAAGAACCTTTAACCCACGGGGAATTTCTATAAAACAATTACAATGTTGCGGATCCTTCCTGGAGTCGTCGGTGAACCCTTGTCAGTTTGGCACCCGTGATGCTAACCGTCTAGGAGGAAAGTCTTAACATACACAAATAGCCTACACATACAGCTGTATACGCTGGCTCCATTGTAGTATATTTGGGCGGTCAAATCGTTAGAATGGATGTGTGTTATACGTGATATAATTGTATGCATGACAAAAAGATACCACTTTGTACGATTAACCGCAGTTTACTGAACGCCAAGATGCGAGCTGACGGGAAGGAGCTGTAGCGCCATGTCAGCCACTCGAGTACCCGGCGACGTCCCGCTGCGGTGACGGGGAGCACTCGACTGCACGCAGCGATTTGTCTTCTTCTCTCGTCGCCGCTCGATCCGCTTTAATCAGCATGACATCTATATAGGCAGGCTGAGGGCTACACACGCGCGCCACAAAGACCGACATGGCGTCGCTCTCTCGGTCTTTGTCCGCGATAACATGGCACTCTTCTCGCCGTATACCTGTGGCGTGTCTCGCCGAATAGGTCACCGTGTTTGCGAGTTGTGGGGTGGGGTGCGGACGATTGTTGTTGGCATCTTTTAGATAGGTTAGGTCACCGGTGCGTTTCTTGCGGCGGTGTCTCGTTTGGGATGACCGAACCCCTGCGAATGTCTCCGTAAAACTGTTGTTCTTAGGCCGTGTTACGTCTGATGTACACTACATATGTCTTTAAGCGTGTTTAATGTCACACATATTGTTAAATTCTTCATAACCAAAATGTAAGACATGTTATCATGTTCGTTATCTATAACCAAAATTATATTTAATAGATATGACGTTTCGGCACACTATGACGTCATACACTGTGATAAAACCTCCAGACTGCATCACTTCATGTATGACGTCATAGTGTGCCGAAACGTCATATCCGTTATGAGGGCCATCTTTGAAGTACATTACGCTAGGGGCGTGTAGGAATTTCCGAATGGGAGGTGCGCGCTTTGTACCGTGTCGTATAATGAGAGTTGTTAAAAGGATATTGGTACGATAATCTATGACATAAAATTATTTCAGAACGCTATCTTGATTAAGATTACATATTTAGGTTTTTTGTCCGGGGCAGTTTTTTATTTATTCACTCAAATCCCGGAAAAGGTAGGCCTGTATAATACCGTACTTATATAATTTGCTGTTGTTGTGGACAACGATTTACCCAGATTATCGTATAATTGACCATCACAATGCACCAAAAATAGACTGAATCGGACTTAATCCAGAATAACGTAGCCGTGTGTAAGAGTATTTAGGCCAGGTTGTGCAGAAGTTTGTTGTTCATTGACTCTCCCGACCCGCGCCGTGACTTCGTGCGCAAACATGCAGGTCTATAAACAGTACAGTGGACGTAAATTGTGTAGTCTCGCAACGACGTGTTGTCGCAATAAAGGTTTCGGCGCGGACGGATAAAGTGGGTTAGTGACAGCGACGGTCTGTTACATGCCTCTATGAGGCGGCTCGAGGGGCCGATAAAATAAACTCTGAAAAACTGTACGTAACGAACAGCTTAAACACCTGCTGGTTGCTTGCTTACTACTCAAATACGGCTGCGATATGATATGTCGTTTATATATTATAAACCTTCCTGTAAACCAATACTTGGATACATTATAGAACACGTTACATCCATAACATAGGCCCGAAACAGTACAAAAACACGCGCGCGCTCGCTCGCACAAGCACAACCCCACATTTTAACTAACGTTTTACCAACGTGCAATACATGTCTGCGCTCGTTAGTCTAAGGCTGTGCATTTAATTATACGTATATACATCAATACATGACAATAATAAAATATTTCACAAATTCAAATTAATTTGTCTCGCGAGGTTCCCCCATGAAGGGTGAAATTCGAACTGTATTTATTAAACAACCCCGTAACTTCCTACTATCAACCTATGCTACAGTGTTTGGCAGTTGTGTGTTGCTTATTTTAATTATATATATATATATATATATATATTAATAATTGGTTGCCTTAACGAATAAATGTGCATAACTCCTAATACTGTATTATGATTAACAAAACGGATAATGTAACAAAGTCCTACTTTTATTAATCGCGCCGGCATTTAGGCCAGGCGCCAACAAGTCATTTCGAAATATTTTTTTCAATATCGAAACGTATTTTCAGTCTGTTCAACGTACTGCCAATACTAGTGCAAAACTTATATTTCTGCTATGAATAAAATTAATCAGAATGTGTTTTTGTTTAGAGTAAGTCCGTAATATTGGAGACGGTCCCTAGAATCACAGAGACGCTAATCTGTGTTCACAGCGTTAGTGTTACATTCGCAAAAACTGAAGCGTTTACGGAGTGTATATCGTCGCCATTTGAATATACCAATCACCGGTGACTATCGCGTATATATTGTCGTTCGTGGAATACCCGTCGAGGGAATGCCACGCAATCAATTTATTACAGTGGTAGCGTCGTTACACAGCTCTGGTTGACATGCTGAGAATGTTGTTCGACGAAGCAGTAGCAGACGACGTCAATACATCAACGCTTTTTTACGCCCAGGCGGCGTTAAATGTGCTTTCAGCACTACGAGTACTCGGCCGTACAGTAGACGTATAGCGCTGATGTGCTATTTCGCGCCTTCAGGCCCGTCTATGCATACGCATTAGACCTATGAGATTTGTACTGAATGATATAATATATTTTCTGAGCACGTCGGATGATATATGAAAGAGAACACGTGGCCGACTAAAGTGCACAAATGCCAAATAAACAGAGTAACGTCGAGTAATAATTCATGCATGCTGGCTTCCGTAGCGTAGCTGCATGTGTTCAGTGTATCCACGCAATGCACCAGGCAGCGAATTCTCGATTCCATTTTCGCTACAGTGTTTTCCAAATGTTTTAGCGATGACGTCCCGGCTTTAGGTTATGTAATCCATCATGGAGTCGTATTCTCATTTTCAGGATATCCACAACATTGTGTGTCCGAATACTCCATCTCTGGATGTCACAAACTACATTGTTCTGGCATTTTGCATTTTACAACCGATGAGGGTGTTATATGGCAGACGAACAACATGGTTTTTCTCATAACGTATGCACACAAAATATAACTCCCGTAATTGTGATGATATGTAACATTGGTATATATATATATATATACATGCATACGTACATACATATTTATTAAATAAATTATTACATTTCTGTTTTTATAAGTCTCCCATAACTCTTTTGGAGTGGTCCTTGTATACAATGCTAGCTTTGTGTAATGTATTTATTTGTTTTGTATTTTTATGCATTTATACATGGAGTGATACTCAAATAAAATACTACCACTACCACTACCACTGCCACTGCCACTACCACTACCACTGCCACTGCCACCGCCACCGCCACCGCTACCGCTACCGCTACTACTACCTACTACTGCTACTGCTACTGCTACTACTACTACTACCTACTACTACTACTACTAGTAATGCTACTACTACTAATGCTACTACTACTACTACAACTACTACTACATATAATATGTGTGTGTGTGTGTGTGTGTGTGTGTGTGTGTGTGTGTGTGTGTGTGTGTGTGTGTGTGTGTGTGTGTGTGTGTGTGTGTGTGTGTGTGTGTGTGTGTGTGTGTGTGTGTGTGTGTGTGTGTGTGTGTGTGTGTGTGTGTGTGTGTGTGTGTGTGTGGTGTGTGTGGATTGTGTGTGTGTGTGTGTGGTGTGTGTGTGTGTGTGTGTGTGTGTGTGTGTGTGTGTGGTGTGTGTGTGTGTGTAGTGTGTGTGTGTGTGTGTGTGTGTGTGTGTGTGTGGTGTGTGTGTGGATTGTGTGTGTGTGGTGTGTGTGTATGTGTGTGTGTAGTGTGGAGCTATGAAGATTTGCTGTGTTTGTCAATAGATAATTAATAACATTTAGGTAATCGTATTTTATTGGGTTCGTAAACAATGTGGTGATTTACGAACGCAGCTTTGCAAGTAGAAATGCAAGTCTAATAACATCTTCCGGGTTCTGTTTGTGTTTTGTTTGTACAATTTTGGTAGTGGAGTATTGTTTGAGCATTATAAAGTTTCTATTCAAGATTACTCTTGATACAGATACCCGGAAGATGGCAATCTCTTTCACACACAAAATGTAGACTTAATAGTATAGTTGAAATACTAAATTAAATAAATACAACACTCAAACTGATGACGAACGGTGCCGTAATCATCAACGATGACGATGAACCTCGATGTTGTGGGCTCGATTTTATTAAAAAATGAGTACATATTTCAAAATGTGTCGTTTATTTCAAAATTAAAACAAATTTGCCGTCGACTGTAAACAGTATCGTCCTCCGCGCCTAAACAAGATTACTGACTGCGAGCATTTTTGGTTTACTCATGTGTATATAGTGCGAACAGTAGTTCTTTTTAAACAGCCGAGAATGTTGTACGTCAACAGAACAGCGTGTACATGCAATGCCATTCACAAATAGGCCTGTCAGAGAGTTAGCCTCGGGCCTTTCCACTTCTCTTGGCCCGCCGAATTCGTGTTCTCCTCTTTGTCGACAAGCGTCTTGAATTGCCACTGTTTGTGCGTGTGCTACTAACTGAAATAATTACCACCGGTTAAGTTGCAGGCCGTATTATATGCGTACCATTACAACCTTTCGAACTGCACACTTTTCCGATCGAGAGATAAGCGACGACCGCGCGCAGTGACGGAGGCAGTCGAGATAAACAAGTGACAACAATGGTGAGAGTCTCAGGTGGAAACGGTCGCTCCCGTGAAAGTCGCATCATCGTAATCGGTAATATCTAACTATCAGCAGCTAGCGAATTGGTTCGGCGAATTCGCACAATTGACGTGGTACGGACCATTAAGTAAAGCGGGTTCTCTTACAGCGAACACACGCTGAGGGAAGACGAAGACAAAGACAATTTTGAAAATGTCGTTACAATAGCTTTTCTGAAGTACACTGAGACACCCATGTGTAGGCATACAGTTATTTTTGCCCGTGGCAAAATACATTTGGACATAGCCATTAAAACAGTTACAGTGAGCAGGTCGTATTATCACACATGTATTGAAACGGTTATAGTGCACATGTTGCATCACTGCGAACAGTGCTCCTGGTAAGCAGATTCAGCTGTCGCCGTACGTGACACTAAAACCACGCCTGTGATATACCTGTCGATTTGGTTTGGAGTCTGAGTCTGTATTCTGCTGCGCATTATTATGATACTATGAGTTGTACCCGAGTGGTTAGCCTACAACATTTGCGTACTCCTTAAACTCCAATTGCTAAATAGTAATACGTTTTCTTTCAGGAAGTCTTCAGAAAACCTGAAGTTTATCCCATTAGGTGCCTATAACAGCTTCTTACATGTCGCCTTGTCCCGAACGCTAACCTCTCTCGATAGATGCCTCACTTTCGGTGACGCGTCAACACCAGACGTCACCGAAGAGTCTAATCGTCGGACGAACTAGGTGCGCAAATGCGGGCAAGATGGCCGCCTCTGATTACTTTATGTCGTCTCTTGTCATCGACGATTGCGGTTTGCCTCTCGACTTGCCGGTGATTTGTAATCACCGCCCCTACACCGGCCCAGTTTAGCTACCGCCAAACAACGCACAGGAAGGCCCTACGCAAGCCGCTTTCCATGCGTTATTCAACTGCAGGAATTTGGTGACGAGAAAAACGCGCAGACGATCATTTAAAAGCGAGTGTAACATTTAATGCGATTGGCGTTTTTATGTTCAGTGTTCTTTTTGTGTTACAATTGAGCGTCATCTGGCTTATATAGTTTTTGTTGTAATCATGTGGTGTAATAACAAACCATTTTACGTTCACTCTATTTGATGTTTGTCAGCCACGGAAAAAATTGACTAAAACGTGTAAAAACATATACAAACATTTGTAACATTGGTATTGACACCACGGCTCTCTTATGTTTGTACGGTTGACATCATTCATTATTTATTTACTGCAGGCCTACAAGACTGACTGCCTACATGGTATTCGAAAAACGTACAACATAATTAACAACATAACTCTGAACGTATTATTGTAAAATTATATTAAAATAATATTCAGCATCATTGTCAACATTATTGTCAACGTAACTGTCAACATGGTTTTAAACATGTCTGTGAACATATTTGTCAACGTAACTGTAAACAGTATTGACAATATAATTGTTGCCTCACGCCCATCAAAATGTATTGACAAAAGTATTTGCATGTTGTTTCATCAGCGAACAAAATAATATATATATATATATATATACATATATGTACATATATATGATATATGTATATATATATATAATATACAAAATGTATATATTGGTATATTTTTGTTCGTCCGCTCAACATGTAAATGCTTCCCTTAATATATAAATATATATTTATATATATAAATAAATATATATATATATAATTATATATATAATATTATATTCATATTGACGCCACTAGGGGGCGAGATGTTAAAAAATATCATTCGTCAATTATTAAACAAATTGTCATTATTGTAGCATATTAATTAGTTTGATTTGATTACTTTTAATATTATTTATCTTGTAAAGCACTGATGCACCAACGAACATCCGATAAGCTGAGTATGTTTAAAAGTAATGACGCATTTCTGCTAGTTTGCGTTAGGTTCCAACTTCCCACTGATTGGTAGAATTTCACAAACTGGTGTGTTGAAATGTTAGCGAATGATGTATGCAGGCGACACAAAATAACAGTCTGACGCACAAGCGTGCAGTCGATTGTACTGAAAATTGAAATCTCAAGACAACGGGTATGTTGAAGGTTCATCTGTTCACACGATTATCGTATCATCTACAAGCGCACGAACCGACATTTATATACAGATTGTCGGGCCGATACGATGGACGATGGACGACGGAGGCAGTCGAGTAGAAGTGCCTCAACAGTTCTTATCGCGGCTGTTGTCTGTCATAACTAAATATTATTAATAATGCTGTATCTATTGTCATGTCCGCAGCGACTGCCGCTCCTGTCGTGGTTATAAGGAGACCAATACCGCGATAATATACGTACAGATTGCTGCATCGTCCTGCACATTCAGCCGTTTTCATTGGCTGACTCGCAGGAACTAAAATATACAGGCACACGTCCTACATTGATGGCAGGGCGTTTTTATTGAAACCCCCCACAGGGGCAATGTCCCAAAAGGGCATTTTCAAAGGTTAAAAGGACATGGTTTTTAAGAAGACAACAATACATACTCGGATGCGCAAACACACACACACACACACACACACACACACACACACACACACACACACACTCACACACAAACGCATACGCACACACCTGGGTATTTGTGTGTGTGTGTGTGTGTGTGTGTGTGTGTGTGTGTGTGTGTGTGTGTGTGTGTGTGTGTGTGTGTGTGTGTGTGTGAGAGAGAGAGAGAGAGAGAGAGAGAGAGAGAGAGATAGTGCGTGCGTGTGTACAATACACATCAATTATGAATATCATGTTCACGCATTCATCTGTATTGCTATACAATGAACAAGAAATCCAACATGCAAATCCAAAACGCTTGCCGAATGACGTCATTTTTTTCAGTTTTAGTGAGATTGTCTTTCCGCCGAACATTGCGACACTGATATTTATTAGTATTTATAACATTTTTATAATATACACCTGTATATGTAAAACATGCTAGTACCCTGATCATTTCGTTCATTATAATATGGTATATGCGAAAATTACACAATTTGGCGGTTAATTGAACTAACCAAGTTTTACAACATACAATTATACCGTTATTTAAAAAAGGTTCGAGAAACAAGTCGGGGAACTACAGACCAGTGAGTTTAACAACGGTGATTTACAAATTATTAGAAAGACTAATTAAAGACCACATGGTGGATTTTCTTGTTAAACATAACTTGTTAAACCCATATCAACATAGGTGTCTAAAAGCGAGGCCATGGTTAACAAATATGTTATGTTTTTTGGAAGATATCACTAAGTGGGTAGACGAAGATCACCACTAGATATCATCTACTTAGATTTTTAGAAAGCTTTCGACAAAGTGCCACATCCAATTAAGATCAGTGCTTAAACTAAAGGCCATGGCATAAGAAATGGTATAATTAACTAGATATAAAAAATGGCTGATTGACAGAAGACAACGGTTAGTAGTAGTGGAGCAGTGTAGATTAGATATAAGAAAATTCTAATTTTCACAAAGGACTGTAAATGAATGGAACCGATTACCTGCTGATTGTTTGGTTGCTAGTAGAGTGAATATGTTTAAAATAAAATCGACACATACCTCAGAAAGGCGGGATACACGTAAATAAAAAGGTTTGGACTCTTATAAGCCAAAAGGCTTCCTTGTCCACCTGCCATGTAGAGTTATTTATCCGGATGGCAATATTGTTAAATATTATTACATCTACAGACACCACTGCACTTTATGTTTTGGTATATAAATAAATCGGCTACTGAAAATCGACACATGTCACCTTAAAGCGGGCGCTTCAATGACAATCGCTGCGACAGTCATTAGGAATACCTCTGCTATAGGATTAATACGAATGTGTGTATATAGATATGTGTGTGTGTGTGTGTGCGTGCGTGCGTGCGTGCGTGTGTGTGTGTGTAGCCTACGCATTACCTTGATGATCGCAAATATAAGCGAACTCCAAGCTGTGACGCCCCACAAAACGTCAGGAACCGACCCGACGAAATATTACAAGTGTGTGCAAAATATACAATCAGCTCATAGCGTAATTTTCTCATATTGAGCTGCGGCGTCTTTAGAGGCAATTTCAAACGAAAAACCCGAGATATAGTTGCGATTCGACGCGCATTTTCACTGCCGTCCAGTGCGCCGTGACACAAAACTTATTCAAATTGCATTCTGCGATTGTCCATATTTTAAATATAAATTTCTAGATAATCAACATACCCTACGCACTATAATATTTACCCCTTTCCTCAAATCCATATACATTTTTGTTCACATAATATGCAATTTTTAGATAAAAGCCACTATTCGTACACAAATATCCACACTGTCTATAATATATATATATATATACATATAGACACATATACATATATATATACAGCTGTGTGAACTGGAGCAACGAGGAGTGAACGAATTTGCCCAAGGTTCGAAACGGCAGCATGAGGGTTTGGGCCCGGAATCTCTTAATTGAGAGTGCGAATGCGAACCTCTAGACACTACGCCACTGCACTCTGTCTCTGTCTCTGTCTCTGTCTCTGTCTCTGTCTCTCTCTCTCTCTCTCTCTCTCTCTCTCTCTCTCTCTCTCTCTCTCTCTCTCTCTCTCTCTCCCCCCTCTCTCTCTCTCTCTCTCTCTCTCTCTGTCTCTCTCTCTCTCTCTCTCTCTCTCTCTCTCTCTCTCTCTCTCTCTCTCTCTCTCTCTCTCTCTCTCTCTCTCTCCCCCCTCTCTCTCTCTTTCTATATATATATATATATACAATATATACATGCATACCTATATACATACATATACGTACATATACACACATACACACATATTATATATACATACACAATATAATCATGCATACATATATACATACATACACACACACACGCACATATATAAACACACACACATATATACATATACACAATATATGCATGCGTACATATATACATACATATACACATGTACATATATATATATATATACACACACACACACACACACATATATATATACTTTAATTGCTGGTTTGTTATCAGTAACAACTAATGCATGTTTCGCGTGATTAATCTGAGATGAAAGCCACAAGGATCACTAGCAATGTCTGTGTAACACTATCTGTGATAGCACTAACGACGAACTTTTCTTGTAGGTTTCTGATATGCTCATATGATGCCCGTATGGAGAACTCTTGCTTAATGTCGTTTTAGAAGGTTATCTATGAAAGCGTTGTGATCGTATCGATGAGATAGCAGCAAGCAAGTGCAATTATAAGAGAATATATATTTAAACATGTACAATGTCGGACGATGCCGGAAAGGGATAACAATTGGGGCTATATTTGGATTTTACCTGCACTTACGGAGTTGCTGAGACAAGTTGTAGAAGTGCAGCTGCTACAGAGGTGTCAATCCTCATTTCTCTAAAGAATTTATTGAAGCACCACAACTGTGTCATTAGAAGATATCTAGGCTTTGGGTGACCGTGGGAATCCCCCATGATGAACTTGTATAATTTATTGGCCTTGAAAAAAATATATTGCAAAGGAAAACGGGGATCAACAGAAAAATGTCCTGATGATAATATATATAATTTATATATAATATATACTCTGTATGTAAATATATATATAATATATATATAATAATAATATATATATATATACAGTATATATATATATAGATATACTGTATATATATATATATACTGTATATCTATATAAATAATATTATATATATATATATCTTGTTATGTATCGATGATGTCTGAATGACAATTATTTTCACCTGACACTATAGTCAATCAATTTAATTATTGTAAAATTTGGAAACTGTTAGTTAATGTTTCTAAAACTAAGATGTCAATATTTCCACGGTTTATTATATAAAGGATACAGTATCTTTTTGTGTTCCGCTGCTCCACCCTGACCGATCATTTCTTCTCCCAAGACCCAGGATTGATACTAAATCGATATTAAATCTATTCAGTGATGCCGTATAGGTGTCTTTGTTCACAATGGCAAGTCCTCTATAAAAGACGTATGTCTAACATTTTGGCCAGTCCATCTCAGCTGTGACTGCCTCAGCATTGATGCAGGTACTTTGCAAGACAGCTTGAAAGAGCATCCCAATGTCTGATGCTTTATCCTCTCATTTGATCTCCAGTACCTTTCGTAGACAGGTCGTATGAAAGTGTTTTAGCTTCTTGGCATGGCGATGACACAGTGTCTATATCTCGCTCGCATAGAGCAGTGATGGAATGACAACTGCTCTGTAGACATTCAGTTTTGTCCGAAGGCTTATTCCTCTACGATCTCAAACAGGGATGCTGTCTACGGCCACACTTGTATTAGCAATCCTTGCATTTGTTTCATCGTCACTGTGAACAACCCGGGACAACATACACTCAGGGTAACGGGTTCCGGTCTTTGACAGTCATCGTAGGCTCGATGTTGGCCGTTCCCGGAGCAGGCTGATACATCACCCCTGCCTTCTAGAGGTTATGCTGACTGTAACACCAAACGTATCGCATAAAGAAGAGAACAGATTCATGTTTCGCTATGTTAGGCTATGATCCAGTATTCAGCGGACAATCGTCAGCAAAGTTTTTCAGGAAATCATGGAGAGTGCAACAAGAACCTTGGCTTTGGCTGGAGTCGTCCGAGATTGAACCGTTTGCCATCTGTGCAACATGTGATTTCGATGCCAGGGGCAACACCTTTAGTGAGCACAACGCAGAAAACATCATGTTAAAAAGATGTGTCACATAGTGACTGGGAACGAGTTATATAACCGGAGTGGAGCGCAGTGGTGCAGTGGCTAGAGCTTCGGATCTTCGACCGAGAGAACTCGGGTTCGAATTCTATACTGCGGTGTCGAACCTTGGGCAAGTTCGTTTACTCTACGTTGCTCCAGTTCACTCAGCTGTATGAATGAGTACCTGGCTACAGACAGTGGTGGGTGTGTACAAATAGTATTCTCGCATTAATTGCAGCGTGGCTGGATGCTTCACGGAGAAGACGAGATGATGTTCGATTGAACAGGTATGCCAGGGTGTAAAGCGCTCTGATCAGTCCTGATAACTGGATACTGTGCTATATAAGAACTTACCTTTACTTTATCCCGCTGCCTTCGAGGAAACACACAAGTATGTCGTAATATAGTTAGACAAAAGAAGCATCCATGTACCCGTGATGATTGGTTTCTTTGTCCCACATGGGCTGATGACGTTCGAGGAGTTTTTTTTACAGGGCCTCTGCCTCCAGCTTTGTAGAGTTCAGCTGGGACTGCGTCGGTCCTGAAACTTTACCAATTGAGAGGAGCTTGGTGGCTTTCATGGTCAACATGGGAGGGTCACTCACAGATGGGTGTATGGTAATTTGAGACAGCGTGTTGATTGCATCTTCGTTGATAGATGGAGGTCGATTGGGAACATTCCTGAAGTGTTCTACCCATCTCTCAAGAATGTGTGCTTTCACATACTATTAATTTTAAACAAACGTACGTACTATTTTTATTAAATGGACTGCTGATATAATATAATCTATTCACACACTGGACATCAAAGAACCGACTTCGCGATAGGTTAAACTATTTGAGGAACCATCTTTAACAGATGCCCTTCCGTTTTAACATGCAAATGCTGTGGGGTTTGCATGCTGGGATAACTATGGCAGTTCTATTGCTGAAATTTGATTGTGGCAGTTCTAATGATGAAATTTGACTGCGGCAGTTCTAATGATGAAATTTGCGTGTCCCTGTTTACATATAGTGTGCGTGTGTGGGGGGGGGGTGCGTGCGTGCGTGCGTGGAGCATGACATCATAATCACGTAAACTTCATTGAAAACTTTCGACTACGTCAGGCTGACACCGACTACAATCGACATAGTGGAAGGTTTTCAATTAAGTTTACGTGATTATGACATCACGCCGGCTTCAATTATAGCGCAGTCGGTGTAGTGGACACACTGCAGTCTGATGTGGTCTGACGCGGTCTGGTGTGGTCTGGTCTAGTTTGGTCTGGTCTGGTCTGATCTGATCGGTCGAAAGGTTCCAGTGTATAGGCATAGGCACAAACAATTGCCTCCCGTTTCCCTTTAAGAACAACCATAGAAACGCATGTACAGTATAACGCTGTGAGCAATTCTACATAAAACATCACAAGCCGCTAAGTTTCATGGCTGGAACGACGGAAATTGGATGGTCAGATTTGGAGCCTTTGTATTGTAATCACCATGTATCAAACAAAATAACGAAACGTCGCTTATGCCAAGGCTACGCAACGGCGTAAATTAATTGAGTTGATATGATTGCCATAAACGGCTTCTCTCTGAAGAATGTTTTGGGAAATGCTGTGAAACTGAAGCCAGCCGCATACATGACAGAAACATTTACTGGATCTCCTTCGACGTGATCTAGCGTCACAGCTGGTCGTCTTGAAAGCGTTCTACGCAGGGAGAACAGAAAAAGCGGAACGGTCATCCATCAAAACGATGCCGAAAAAGGTGATCGGACATAAGAAACGGCTCCAATATGGTGAACGGGCATACTAACGGAATATTCTGACACCACTGACAAATTCCCCGTTCCAGACACAATATTTATATCGTCGGTAGTTGGTTAAAAAGGGACTCGTTAGCAATGTCACCGCCGTCTGTATAAATGAATCGTGTGACGTTTCCAAAGCCTGTCCGACAGGCGGAACATATGAAATAAGTACGCTGTAGTACGTTATGTCATCGCAGCAAAAAGTCACGCATGAATGTATCTAGAAACTTCTAAAAGCACGACTGAGCAACAAATGCTCTTTTTGATTGGGAATCATGAGGATAATTTAATCCTGTTGAGCTTCGTTAGCCATAATACCCGTTGGAATTACGTAATTCCTAGTTTTATTCGGATGACTGGCCAATGCGGTATTTATTCTGTCATTATTGACAAGCTTCAATTATTCCAAGGCATTCACGGTGTATTATCGGTGAATGAGATGTTCCATTTGGAGCAGACGTTATAATATAGCCGGATCATGGCATTTTTTTATTTCCAGGACGAAGTGTTCCAGAAAGACTCGAGAGACACAGGCATACACCAGCTTCCCTCTAACCAGATTTCCCAACGTCTTTGAAGTCGTTTTATTAAATGCCCTCTGTGAATGATTGCATAACAGGTTGAAATCCATCAATCAAATTCCCCGTTCTAGTTCTAATTAGACCAAGGCACTGCAAATGAGTCTTTTTTGTCCAACTGAAGACACTAGATATTGTTTAATATAATAATATATATATATATATATATATATATAGTCTTCTTGTATTTTTTATTTTTGTACGTGATTACTTTCTAATCTTAACTGTTTGTCAAGTTTATTTAGATTAATGATAGTTATTCCTGTCATCTTTTAGCTTTGTAGGGCCTATAGATTAATATGTTTAGCAGACTTTGTATTTATATTTTGTGTATTTCATTCGTTAATTATTTATAAATTCAAGTGTTATTTATGCTAATTATAAATATTGCATTTCTTTTCAACATGTTAACAACAATTTTTCAACATATTACTATTTCCTTTCAAAATTTTTTGTTTTGCATCATGGGACGAGGTGTTATTATGCTACCCTGCGACAGACTAATGACGCGGTTATTATTATATCGCGCGTTAAAAATTCTAAACGTCGCTTGTAGTCGACGAATGATCTTCACAACAAGTATGCAGCGTGTCGCTACTATAAATTATATAATATCTGCATCTATTGTAGCAATTGAAGGATCAAGGCTAATAAAGCAGCATAAAGTCTCAACATCTGTCAAAGCGACGTTTGATATATATGATTATTATTTAATTTGTCCCCGTTTTTGGTCTGTCACCGTTTTGGTTTATTGTCGTTTTGGTTTGTTACCGTTTTGGTTTGTCGTAGTTTTAATCTGTCGCCGTGTTGATTTGTCACCGTTTTGGTTTGTCGCCGTGTTGGTTTGTCACCGTTTCGGTTTGTCATAGTTTTGGTTTGTCGTCGTTTTGGTTTGTCACCGTTTTGGTTTGTCGCCGTGTTGGTTTGTCACCGTTTTGGTTTGTCATAATTTTGGTTTGTCGTCGTTTTGGCTTGTCACCGTTTTGGTTTGTCACCGTTTTGGTTTGTCGTCGTTTTGGTTTGTCACCGTTTGGGGTTGTCATAGTTTTGGTTTGTCGCTGTGTTGGTTTGTTACCGTTTTGGTCTGTCGTCGTTTTGGTTTGTCATCGTTTTGGCTACTATTTTAGTTGATTCTGACAGAATCACTATAATTTCAACAACAACATAACTAATGGTTCATTAGCACTTATTAATTGGACAATCAGTATATAATAATATATACTGTATAGTTTGTACTGTATAACAGGATACGACCAGATTGCCATCCTTTAAAAAACGTATATGTTGTTAAGGATTTCCTCTTTAGAGTATTCGTAGAATCGAGATTGACAGAAGCAGTTATATTGGTGATTATTTGCCATTGTCATTTAGGGGCGTTGGTCGAACCAACCAGTATCCCAATAGTAACATACTGCCATCTTGTTAATGATTTATTTAATTTGTTTGGTCCACGGTAGGCCTAAATGGTTACAAAATTGCAAACGAAACACGCCCTACACCTTTGCTTATTACACTTTTAGAAACATGATTGTCAAACATCATTGCATAGGTGTTGTAACTACTAACCATAAAGGGTGTGTGCAGGTGAACTTAACATTCGGTATGGTCAGCTGCGTGCTAAACTGTAATGGTGAAGGTAAGAACTAGGGATATGGTCGGCTGGTTATTTTAAGATAGCTCATCATTGCTGCAGCACAACGCACCGGGTCACGTAGGAATGCCAGTTCCTCAATCAAAATCACAGTTTTCTTTGCCGTATGTCATTAAAAAGATGTTAAACGAATACACAAGTTAAGCGTCCCGTGATTAGGCAGGAATGTCGTGTCAAAGATGGCGTCGCCTGGCGTAGTGCTTTCCCAACGGTAAAATTTATGTGCTACAGACTTCCCGCGGACAGCAGTAATGATCGTCTGCTAGCGAGTTGGCGGGGACAACCAGCGCATTAAATCATCCAACCAAACTTTACGATCCCGCGGCAAACCACGCCGAGCTGTTGACGGCAGTGGCCGTGACTGATGGCGGTGCTTCTTCAATGCTTCCGAGCGGTTTGTTCTACTTGCAATCTTTGCGATGACATGTCATGCAAGTACCGTTCGCCGCCATTTTAATTAATTTAACAGCCCTCGTCGTTGCCGCCGCCATCAGACGCAGTGTTCACTGTTCGCTGTAACGATATTGTGTTTTTATGTTTCCGAATGCACTAAATAACGAAAAAATAAGTTAACATTTCGCGAAGGATCACAGCTCCAAAACAGCTCGGTTAAAACTCCTCCATCAAATCGAATTTTTGCTCCTAGTTTTTCAGACATATTTCGCAATAAAAAGAAACCTACATAATCTATTCACTATGATGTACTTGTTCGTTTGTGTATTTGTTTATTTTGTTTTGGTGAAATTATCAGACATACTATGAATTGATTTACGAACCGACTGGTTCGAAATTTTTCGAAACGCATTTATAGAACATGAGCCAAACCTAGCGAAATTCACGTGAACGGGAACGTGTACGAGTCGTTATGCCACCGAGTCAGGTAAAATAAGGGCTAAACCCTGATCTAGTCAGAGAGAAAGAAAGAGAGATAGAGAGGGAGATATATATATATATAGAGAGAGAGAGGGGGGAGAGAGGGGGGAGGGAGAGAGACAGATGGAGGAAGGAGGAGGGAGGGAGAAAGAGAGAGGGGGAGAGAGAGAGGGGGGAGGGAGAGAGAGAGACAGAGGGAGGAAGGGGGAGGGAGGGAGGGATGAAGGGAGGGAGGGAGGAAGGGAGGGAGGGAATGAAGTGGAGGGAGGAAGGGAGGTGGGGAAGATGCATTGAGAATGTATTTGGAAAAGGCTACGACACAAAGGACAACATTTATGTCACGTGTCTTGTTGTTTTCTCGCAGAATCTTCTTGACTGTTAACTTCAGCGGGTTGATGTTAAAAGTCGGCCGGGCAATTGGTTTTCGCAAGCTACCAAATGTAACGATCCAAATAATTTATTTATGCGATTAAATAAATACACATTTTTTTTATATACTGCGGACATTACTTACGGTATTCACACACTGTACATCTGGACATAATAGAATCGATTTCGTTATGATCAAACAGTAGGTCCCCGCATCGGGATGATCGTCAACTTATCATTCAAATGTGGTCCACTCAAACCACTAGCTGACCGCTGCAGTATTCCGTATAGTCTGGTGCACCAGCTACTGTAAATTATGGCCTCCTCTGCGTAGGCCTACTACTATAAACTGTTGGCAATTAAACACTGCGAATGAAGATATACTTGTGCCAGGGGAGGAATTTGTTGAATTGCCATCAAGTATAACTTGTTTTTGGTAATTTATATAACTTATGGTATTTTGTATACACAATAAAATTCGGGTGCCACTGCAAAGAGTATCGGCGGCTGGGCGTCGTCAACTTGAATGGACGACAGCCATGTATAATTGGCACTTGCACTGTGGTAGGATTTGCGCGGCTGTGACTGTTGTTCCATATTTTAACAAGGTGTACACTAGATCTGACACTTCTGTGGTTGATACCATAAAATAACACGAAGATTTTTATTATGCTGCATGTATGGCACGCGTGCGTGCGTGCGTGTGTACGTTAACGTTTTCTTCATAGACGGCTTGCATCTCCGGCGCCAAACTTTCACGGATTAATTTACGACACCTGGAAATAAAAGTAACGCTTTTATTTTCTAAATTGCCAGTTGGTTAAGGATTCTTAGTGATTTTAGGGTTCGTAATACACTGACTTTAATTGATTAACATATCCAATCACGTGACCGGTTACCTAGCAAAAACTCCTTCAAGCCACCAAATATGGATGCCAAACACGTGACAGGTTCGGACACTCCGTTATATTTTGTTGAAGTTCTGGTCCCAAAGGTATATCTTTGTGACATAAACATAAGGCAAAGTTCTTGAAGTAACAACTGTATGTGGAATGTTTTATTTATGAGATGTCATGCAGCAATAATAATGTAATTCACATTTATAACCGTTATTAACATCGTTGGCAAACGTAAAGCTTAACGGAGGTCTCGCGCAAATATTTGACTGTTACGGTGCCAAACCGCGACGTACTGGATACATAAATTCTTCACAATGATACGTGTGTTTTCTGTAATTGACCTATCCACCACGTGACCAGTTGCGTAGCAAAACCTCCGTCAGGCCATCAGAAAGACACGTGGTGTGTTCGGACATTCCGTCGTATATTTATTTTGAAATTCTGGTCAAAAAGTGTTTCTTTACGACAAAAACATAACGCAAAGTTTTTAAAGTGACATCTGTATGCAGGAATGTTTGATTTATGAGATGTCATGCAACAATAGTTGTGTAAGTCACGTTTATAACCGTTGTCGACATCGTTAGCAAAATCAAAGCTTGACGGAGGTCACGCGCAAATGTTTGATTGGGACGGTGCCAAACCGCGACATACTCGATACATAAATTCATCACAATGGCACGCGTGCTTTCTGCAATTGTTCCGAGCTACATAAACGAATATGGTAGCAGGAAATGAGTATACAGTATTCGTGTTGTACATACACCTTCTTTAAAACAGTTAAACATGGCAGTCTAACTCAGAATGCAACTTTAAAGCAACTAAAACTTGTAAATAATGTTATACAGTATCATATTTATTTATTATTATTATATATCACGTTTACTTCGTAGTATTACAAAAATGTATTTTTAGTTATTCAAGTGGAACTGTAATGATTAACATTAAAAATGATATATAACGAAAGATAATTAGCTGGGCGTGGTCGATCTGATGCCCTAACAGACGGACACGGTGTCCCCGCCCCGTCATTCACTCGTCCATAGATCTCTACGCGTGCTGTAAGCAGTACAGGACCTACTGACACATCGCAATAGCGTTGGAGACAAGCTTGTATTGTTAGGCCTTTCCCGTTGTGTAGCCTGTTTCGTTCGCACCAAATGCACCGGGAATTCAAAGGTATTATTTTCTTATGAGGTGTACAGTATCCACGCGTAAGACGGATATCGCAATTAGCCTAGACATTTTACGAAATTAATTTACAAGTATGTCAAATTAAAACCATGCTTACTTTGTGTGTGTGTGTGTGTGTGCGTGCGTGCGTGCGCAAACGAGCGCGTGTGTTTGTCAGTTGCAGTCAGTCGCACGGCCTTTTCGTAGCCAATTTCTCCACCAAACATCTACCGCAACAACCACACTGGGCACAACCACAAGTAATACACCATCCTAGCAAACATCTACCGCAACAACCACACTGAGCACAACCACAAGTATTACACCATCCTAGCAAACATCTACCGCAACAACCACACTGAGCACAACCACAAGTATTACACCATCCTAGCAAACATCTACCGCAACAACCACACTGAGCACAACCACAAGTATTACACCATCCTAGCAAACATCTACCGCAACAACCACACTGAGCACAACCACAAGTATTACACCATCCTAGCAAACAACTACCGCAACAACCACACTGAGCACAACCACAAGTATTACACCATCCTAGCAAACAACTACCGCAACAACCACACTGAGCACAACCACAAGTATTACACCATCCTAGCAAACAACTACCGCAACAACCACACTGAGCACAACCACAAGTATTACACCATCCTAGCAAACATCTACCGCAACAACCACACTGAGCACAACCACAAGTATTACACCATCCTAGCAAACAACTACCGCAACAACCACACTGAGCACAACCACAAGTATTACACCATCCTAGCAAACAACTACCGCAACAACCACACTGAGCACAACCACAAGTATTACACCATCCTAGCAAACATCTACCGCAACAACCACACTGAGCACAACCACAAGTATTACACCATCCTAGCAAACATCTACCGCAACAACCACACTGAGCACAACCACAAGTATTACACCATCCTAGCAAACATCTACCGCAACAACCACACTGAGCACAACCACAAGTATTACACCATCCTAGCAAACATCTACCGCAACAACCACACTGAGCACAACCACAAGTATTACACCATCCTAGCAAACAACTACCGCAACAACCACACTGAGCACAACCACAAGTATTACACCATCCTAGCAAACATCTACCGCAACAACCACACTGAGCACAACCACAAGTATTACACCATCCTAGCAAACATCTACCGCAACAACCACACTGAGCACAACCACAAGTATTACACCATCCTAGCAAACATCTACCGCAACAACCACACTGAGCACAACCACAAGTATTACACCATCCTAGCAAACATCTACCGCAACAACCACACTGAGCACAACCACAAGTATTACACCATCCTAGCAAACATCTACCGCAACAACCACACTGAGCACAACCACAAGTATCAACCACAAGTATTACACCATCCTAGCAAACATCTACCGCAACAACCACACTGAGCACAACCACAAGTATCAACCACAAGTATTACACCATCTTAACAAACAACTCAAGTAGGAGCGACTGCCACAACCATCATCACGAGAGTTGACGCCATCATGTCTTCGGCTTTTACGTAGTCAGCCGCCTACGAGCGTAGAATTTTAACAAGATGTCGCTGGGGCGTGTCCAAAACTCTGCGTTGCCTAATGGCTAGTACAACTTGAGATGTTGCGTTGCCGATTATACGTGCAGGACAAAGCACCGGCGACAGATAGACGAATTAACACAGACGAGTTTGGTTACAATGTGCACCAACGCTGTACCGATCGTGCATCAACCCATGCACCAACTTTGCACCGATTGTGCATCAACCTTTGCATCAACGGAGCACCGATCATGCATCAACCCTTGCATGAATGGCGCACCAATCGTGCATCAACCCTTGCACCAACTTTGCACCGATTGTGCATCAACCTTTGCATCAACGGCGCACCGATCGTGCATCAACCCTTGCATGAATGGCGCACCAATCGTGTGTCAACCCTTGCGCCAACACTGCAACGATCGTGCATCAACCCTTGCGCCAACACCGCACAAATCGTGTATCAACCCTTGCACCGATACTGCACCGATCGTGCATCAACACTTGCACCAACACCGCACCAACCGTGCATCAACCCTTGCACCAGCGGCGCACCGATTGTGCATCAACCGTTGCACCAATGCCGCACCGATTGTGCATCAACCCTTTCACCAATGCCGCGCCGATTGTGCATCAACCCCTGCACCAATGCCGCACAAATTCTGAATCAACCCTTGCACCAATGCTGCACCGATCATGCATCAACCTTTGCACCAACGCCGCACCGATTGTGCATTATCCCTTGCATCAACACTGCACCGATTGTGCATTAACCCTTGCACCGACGCCGCACCGATTATGCATCCACCCTTGCACTAACAGCGCACCAATCGTGTATCAACCCTTGCGCCAACACTGCACCGATCGTGCATCAAGACTTGCACCAACGGGGCACCAATCGTGCACTAGTACTTGCACCAACGGAACACCAATCGTGCACCAGCACTTGCACCAACGGGACACCGATTGCACCTGAATGGAACACTTGGAGAGGTCGATTTGATAAATGTTGCCATTCGTGAGGCCGGCTTCGGTTTCATCGAACACAAACATTGTACACTTTCTATTCAAAATGCAATCCATAACAAATATCCCAAATATTTACCTCGTCTGTGCAAACCGCAGCAGTAACGCTGCTGAGGAGATGCATGTAATGCGACTAACACATCAATCTACGACATGCTGCTGGGACTGTATATCAAAGAATCGAGAGCCATTAGTCAAAGTCAAACTTCGCATACAAGGACAACACCGACTTACAGTGCTACCAGAAGAGATTAACGTCTTAAAGATGCAATGTAGTTGTTTACTTTGTCTTAGTATATTTATGCAGATCTACGTCATTAGCAACATTACATGTTAAATTTCGAGAAAAAAAACAATAGTTATAAGCACATTCATTTGAGTTACCAATGCGTTTACTCGGATACATTACGTAAAGTATCATTTATCTGGTTTTCTAACACGTTAGGCCTAATTTATACATAGTAATGGCGCCCACATTTAAACAGCAGCGTCTCATCAATCAGTGCGAGACGCCATTTTGACGTGCCTTACGCTGATCATTCATTTACTGCTAGCCATGAATAACTAAAATAGGTAATAGGCGCCTATCACAAAACATTCACCGAGGATTATTCAATTGTTTATGTCTTTGGTTTCAAATTTGAGAGGAATAGTACGAGACACCGTTTGTTTGTGCATGTGAACAAATATGCGTGCATACGCGTGTGTGGTGTGTGTGCGTGCGTGCGTGCGTGCGTGCGTGCGCGAGCATCTGTGTGTCTGTCTGTATGTCTATGTATCTAACTGTCTGTCAGTCTGTCTGTTTGAGCATGCGTGCTAAAACTTGTTATTTACCACGGTGATATATATTACGTTTTATCTTCAATGAGTTGTCTAATCGTTTAGTAAAACCTTAATAAGACCTGTTAAGGTCACAAAAACAGTTTATGCACAAACAGTTATGAAAAAAGCGTTTATTTTTGTTATCAAAAGCGTTATTAAAATATGTACATATCTTAATCCGCTTGATATATTAATAAGTAAAACATATGAAACATAAATTATATGTCTGAATTATTGTTATGGCCATAGAGGGAGAACTGAAAACATTATTATTTATGTACAAAGCTTACTATATCTGTTTGTCATCAAATATACAGTGTTTGTTTACTAGACGGGAAATAGCATACTCAATTACTTAGAACAACAGAGAGTCTGTTCTACCATGCGATCAATGTCTCTTTGTGTAAAGTGAGTGCAATTATGGAATTTTCTGTGTGATCATTTAAAAACTACTAATACTATTACTGTATTTAAACATAAATGCAAGAACCTTTTATTTACGAAATATCTGTTTGTGAAAATCTAAATAAAATCATACACAAATATAATCATACCATTGAGGAAACTACAATATGTGTAAAGATATGTACTTATCACATACTTCAAATTCTGCACATGCACATATTCCATTACATGTTTTCAATTATTATAGCTAGATGGTTAGATGAATAGCAAGTTCAATTAATATAATATCGATGTCTCAATATGTATATGTGTGTATATGTATGTATATATATATATGTGTTTACGTATGTATATGTGTGTATATATGCATGTATGTGTATACATATATGTACATATATAAATATGTCAGGGATAAATTTACACAAAAGTCAATGACTTCGTATTTACCCTTCAAACATTTTATATTCTCACTTGTATTATAGTTAAACTTGTTTGGTTGTCTTGTATATATATTGCTGCCAATGTTCTGAATAAACGTTCATCATTCATTCATTTATACATTCCCCGTTATCAGTTATGACATATGACATGTCCGATATATAAAGGTTGGCGTATTATCATACAGGCAACTGAGACGCGTGCACCAGGGCCTCGGGCTCCCGGTACACAGTACATAAAACGGAAAATTTATTAAATTGTACACAAGAAATACAATCTTTGTAATGTGTTTACTATATCGTCAATTGTTGGCTCAGAGGCCAATGGGCCAAGGAAGCATATGAATGGAGAGAGAGGCAAATGGACTTCGGCACCTGAGACGAGTAAACTTACAGTACTTTCGTCATCATATCATCATCGCACTCTCCGTCACTTTCTTCATCTGTATCTGTATTTTGACTGGCAAAATGTCCTATGGACACATCACGCCAGTGCGCATGGTGGCTCTTATAGATTAATTTTTTACATGTTGGGCTAGACTAATTTGGAATGAAGTCAGTGATGAACTTGATACAATGATTGGAGGTAGAGAATTCCACTCTTTTATTGTGACTGGGAAAAAGCTGTTTCCAAATATGTTTGTAGAGTGCCTGATTTGTACTAACTGTTTATTATGTTTACGTGAGCATCTGGTGTTGCGTTTGATGTATTGATCTAGTGGGATATCTATGAGGTTGTGTTCCATTTTATATAATATGCTAAGTCTTCGGGTTTTTCTTCTTGATTGGAGATCTTTAAGGAGTTGTGTTACCGTTCCTGGCTCTCTAGAATAGTTGTTCTTACAAAATCTGGCGGCTTGTCTCTGGGTTCTTTCTATGAGTTTGATATTTCTTAGGCAATGTGGATCCCATGATGCTGACGCATATTCAAGTATAGGGTGGACAAGGGTTGTGTAGGCTTCATCACAACCATTCATCTTCTTCATTATCATAATCTTCGTCTTTTTATCGACATGATGTTTATTTATTGTTATTACAAAGTGGGCACCATGTTATTACAAAATGGGTACCCGTGAGATTAGATATAATTACAAAATGTTATTACAAAAAATGGTAGGCTACATCGGTATATTACAAAATTAGCATCCTGTTATTACAAAATATGTCGTTATTACAAAACTGGTTCAACGTTTGTTCAAATTAGAAGACGATTTGAGGAAATCAGGCAATGCACAATTTCCCAGATGCTGTCTGATTTTACCAATGCCAACAAACAGAGGAACGCTAACCGGAATGAATCGGTGAGCGACCGGGGAGAGACATCAGCGCCTCGAAGACACTTCTTGTTAACGCCTGATCCGTGTCAGTGATGCCGTTACGGCCAACAATTTGTTGACGTAAGTTGCTGGCGTGTGTGGCAGCCGCGGAGACGGATGTGCGCTGACTTGCCGCGCGCTCTTTCGTCGATGCTTCAGCGACGGCGATCATAAATCAAAAGCGGGTTCGGTTCTTTCAAGCCGCCGTTTGAGGCAAGCGTTTGGCGGTGCGATGACGCGGTATTCACGGACCGCAGGATTGCGGTGAAGGCACGTGTAGTGATCTGGCAATTCGGGTTAACAGATGGAGGGTTGCGATAGAGGATTAGGTGGAACTGAAAGACGAGCGAAGAGAGGTCCAAAGGGAGACCGGGGAACAAGTCAATAGACAATCAAGAGAGGACACCAATCAGTGTTTCTTTTTTCGGAAAGAGTCATCGATTATTTTTTAATATGTAAAATTATAACCATATAACCACACTTTCAGACATGCTACATTACAACACAAACACGCATACATGCACGTATACATAGTATTACATACACGCACACTTTCTTCACCAAACACAACAAAGTGCAGTGTTGTGATCGCGATACCATCGGCGCAGTTCCTTTTAATTATAATCGCAACAAGATACGCAAAAAACAAAATAACTACACCGATTTCGTTACGTTCATTTTTTTGCAGTTCTCCAGTCTGTCGCGCCAAAAAAATTCAAAACAACGAGTTTATAACAGCGCTGACGGACCTCTGCCGACAAAATCGACGTCTCACTATAATCACAATCAAGCGGTGGGTGATTCGTCAACGGGCGTGCTTTGACGCTTGAGTAATGGTGGACCGGGTGAAATGTTATCGCGGGAGCTTGCGTTCAGTCACTGGGTCAAAGAGTCGACAATCATTCCCCAATAGATGCCGCTCGATGCTGCCTGTTTAACGGCCACGAATACGCTCTCGCCACTTCGACTACTCTTCATTTCGCACAAGTATAGCTGAAAGAAAGCTGACGCGTAGCCACGATATTGTTCTCTTACAAACAGACTGGGCATATCAGGGGTTTAAATATGAATATTTTGGAATATGGTGCAAAAGGGATGTTTTGCCAGGAAAACAAAGGAGTCACTAGCATATGATATAAACCATATTATACTGGCACAGGACATTAAGATTACTATCGTGGTGTTAAAACGATGAAGTACACCGTGTACAGAGCCTGGTAAAGATAAGTTATTCTATTCAGCATTTTGAGCGAATGACGTGGATGGCATAATCCTTCACGGAGTGGTGTAAACTTACCCGTCGAGGATTTTTCGCAACGATGTGCGTGTTTACGTGACTTAGAACGATCGTAGCAACGCAACTATAACGCTATAAACAATTATATATAATAATTACGTGGGCAATATAAGAAACACAACAAACGGCCGAGCGATCCTATGACGTAACTATGGCACTCCGAGTAACTGGCGAGTTGTAAAAAGTAAAGGTAAGTTCTTATATAGTGCAGTATCCAGTCGTCAGGACTGCTCAAAGCGCTTTACACTTTACTCCCTGCCAGACCTGTTCAATCGAACACCATCTCGATTTCTCTGGGAAGCCTACAGCCACGCTGCAATTAATACGTGAAGACTAACAAAACAAACAAACTGGCGGCACGGCGGACGTGACGTGGTTGGATGTGGAACCTATATGAACAACATTTACACACATACATCTAAGCGTCTCTTATATCGAGGCGCTGCTACGTATGCACTACTACCCTCGGACATCGCCGGGTCGCAGCGCAAGTGTTTACATAATTTAGGGGAGATCGGGGAAACGCATGTTAAAAACTTCATACAAAATAAAGTGACTTAAATTCCCCAGGAGAGGGAAGGTTCAACATATCTGTCAATGGATAGTGTTGGATCGTTAGAACAAATGATACCGTTTTAATGTCTATAGTTTCTGTCAGACTCTTACTGCGTGTGTATGTGTGCGTACATGCGTGTGTGCATGCGCATGTGCGAGTGCGGGCATATGTGCGTGAGTTTATGTGAATTTGGGAATTCCCTTCAAAATGCGTTTCTGGTAGTTTATAACCAAAAATCCTGTGGTTTGCCACCCGAGAATGGCAGCCATCGTGTATGTTTTGAATATGTATTACAACTAGCGTGATTAGTGAAATATGGCTGATGGAATGGATAGGAGTCCATTTCATCAAAACAAATCAAATCACTCTATAGCAAGTGAGGTATTGATGGAAAGTTATTTGTATCAACCGACCAACGATATCATAATTAAGATGTAATAAAATGCAATTACGGCGTAACGATGTAATTATAACACCAGACCTATGTTGTGTGGTTTTCTGTCCACTAACATTATTATACTAATACCGGAAGGCCCGTTTATTTGCTGCGTGCGCACCAATAATTATATAGACTTATTTCCACCTAGCGAAGTGCCCAGCCCGGCCCGCGCCCGGCCCTGACCTTGTATACAAAAGAAGCAACGCAGTTGCGAGGCACACGTGAACGGAACAAGGGAGATTTACGTGGTTGTAACTCAGCAGGGTTTGTCTGCTGCCGTCGTTATTTAGAGCCGGCCCGGCGACCGTTCTCGTCGTAAAGCACGAGATGTTTGGCTCGCCTCAAACGCCTGGCACGAGATGATTACAAAACCCGCTAGGCGGAAACGCGACGCACTGCATCGCGACGGGAGGCAGCGGCGCTTGGCGGGCGAAACAAGAAAGATGCAGTTTACATTCAGGGTGTATTTCTCCTGCGGCTGCGCGCCGTACCTCTTTTTCTTGTTTACACTGTTTGATACAGACACACTTAACTACCCAATTGGCAATCATTAACTCGATGCAGATATATTGGTTTGTTGCGTTTGTAGAAAACGGTAAACCTAACGGATACTATGTATTTGACGTTATATCTGCGTTATGTCATTGTTTCTGTTTTAATACGGCAGTGTACATTGGTCCTGGTGATGTCAACAGTTAACAATTAGTGCTGGCATGAAAGTTTCAGAGCAGTGCGGGATTACAGCTTCGAAGGGAACTCAAATTATTGGATTAATTAGAAGAAATATAACGTATAAGAACAAAACTCGCTACACCACTATATACGTCAGGCAACAATTAGGTCTCGTTTAGAATACTGCATGTGCATACAAGCGTAGAGGCCACATCGTAAAAATGACATAGAAATGCTAAACGTGGTACAGACGAGAGTGACTAAAATTATTCGAGAACTAAGATACATTAGCTACAAAATAAGCTTAACACGTGGTTTGACAACACAAATGACCGGGAGACTAAGAGGAGATCACATAAAAGTTATTTATGATATCGCGCCGAGCTGTGACGTCGGCTACGACGGGTCACGTCTCTTGTTTTGTTCGATATGTGTACCAATACGCCGGCCGATGTATTGGTTTCGCGTATTCCCTTCGATTCAGAAGATGAGTTACACTGTTACATAGATGAACGACTGTTATGACGCCATGCCATGCAACATGCGGGTGAAACATTTTTGCAAGTTACAGCGTCAAAGCAGCTTTGGCGATTATTTTCGCCGCAAACTACCTGGTCTGCTATACCGGCTGGCTATGAATATAAAAGTGTCACAATATACATAAAATAACTTATAAAATTTGAAAGTGGTATATTCAGCTGAAAAATAATACAAATGCTAAAAACGGTTGGTCGAAATATAGGCCTATGGGTTAGGCCTACTGAGCGTCGTAAACTAGATTACCTCTTAGACGGCTTGAACCCCGAGCGCCAAACTTTCAGGGATTAATCTACGACCCCGGGAATAGGACATATGACCTATATACTTTCAAAATAGCTCATACGCGTCAAGATTCTAACCTTTTAAGGGTAAACCAGTTGTTTGGAACGTAAAACGTAATGTGCGCGTAATACGTAAAACGTGGATCTACCCTAACAATCACAGGGACCACGCGCGCGGCAAATACTTCAGGAAAACAGCCCTTGCGTTATAGACTTGGCAACATACGGTAGACGCCGACACAGTAATGCTTATGTATATCGTTATACCAAATGGCAATAGCATAGCAATACGAATATTATTTGACAATTGACCTATCCATGACCTGTTGCAAAAAAACTGTCACGCCACCAAACAATGGTTGCCGAGTTAGTGGGTTGGACATTCCGTCGTATATTTCTTATCCTAGAAGTGTTTCTTTATGACAAAAACATAACGCAACGTTTTTAAGGTGGCAACTGTATGCGGGGATGTTTTATTTCAGATGTCATGCAGCCATAGTAATGTAATTCACGTATATAACCCTCATCAACATTGATTGCAAAGACGAACTGGATATATAATTTCTACACAATCACGATTAGGGCCTATCGATGGATATGAACTTTACAGTATCTCTGACATTCGTCATTTAGAACAAACAACGAGTATCTGCGAAAGCGTTATGGTGTTTATGAACCGATGTTGTGTGTTTTGGTAAATATTACTATCACGACTGTCATCTACCAAGATATCCCGTCAAGTGACGGGCATTTCTCTATTTAAAATAAACATCGACATTTATTTGGGCTATACACATACAGCGGAACATATTATCTTAACAATATCACTTAATGCGTTATTAGCTAGGTCCAAATGTAACTCAAAAGATCATCTACAATGCCATTATGACGACACGCAATGAAGGTTTTAAAGTTATTGATAATACAGTTGACAAACTTCTTCATAAATTGTTTGCATAGCGGCAGCTAAAACATAGTTATATTTTTATGTGATATCTAGTTGTCCGAAATAAATTACTTTGCCTCAATAGAGGCAAGGTGTAGAATTGATAATTAGGCCATCTGGATAGTCGGATTATTTAGTTTTTCTTCACGGCTGCCATCAACAGTTGACATATGACTTGTTGGAATTCAAATGTGTCGTGAGATAATGTCTTGTTGGGGGAGGGGGGTAACCGAGGCTAATATACATTTTAGACGTCAGATGCATGCCGCGGGAACGCGGTATGCATGCATCTCATTCGAATCATGAAGTATGAGTCTATCGCATGACATGGGACAATATGCCAATGTAAGTATTATACTGTTGTTGCGTAGCAATGCACATATAATAACACACTTCCACCCACACACGGCACTTTGTATGTACGACACTAACTGGCAGGCAATTAGTCAGGTCAACCGAACAAAGCGACGGCGCTGGTGCTGCAAGTCGGAATCCGACACCTGACCAGAGATCAGCAAACCACCAGACGTTCTGCAATAGTAATAACACACCTTCGGGTGTCGTAAGCCTCCCAACTGCAAATTACCCGTGCACAGAAATCACCCCCTCTCATTATGCCCTCATTATTGCACACCGTAATCGGGGTTTCTTATTCGGGTGTCTATCCATGGCGTCCATGATTCGGCCGGCTCGGGTCGACACTAACACAACCTGACAACTCGCCGCGTCTACCCGCGTGGACTGGCAACACGAGATTAGATGACAGAGCAAACAACCCCGAGTGCAAAGATGCACCTTTGGTATGTATTTTTACCGAGTGCGGCACCATCTGAGAGATTCGTCGTGAAGCAGGTGACTTCGCTGCCAGTTAATGCTCAATTAGTTTATTGTTAAGGCTCAGGCGAGCTTGTAGTTTGAAAATGTTGCGTGCCCGACAAAGGATTTGATGTCCCAACAATCAAGCAGGTTCTGTCATCTGAGCAATTTTAATGATGTGCGTTATCTATCTTAATATATGAGCAATTTCGTGACTGCTATACAGACGTCTATACACATGTATGCATATAACATCACACACACGCAGCACGAAAGCACGCACACACGCACACACGCACGCACACACACTCATACACACATCCACATACACTAAATCCTTGCAAACCAAGTTCAGAGGCACATCAAAACAAAAAGGGTTGGTCAATCTCAAAACTGATGTGAACATAATTATGGATCGACACGCCAGGGAGCTACAGGGCATATTCAAGGTTATAGAGGAAACGTGTTTAAATTACGGCGAAATTGTGTAATAAATTGTGAAGCTTTTATAAACCAGACGAAGTACATTGAGATGTGACTCCAGTTTAATGATCTTGTCTTTGTTAAATAAAATACTTTTGGATGATGTCAAGAGCATATATATGTGTGTGTGTGTGTGTGTGTGTGTGTGTGTGTGTGTGTGTGTGTGTGTGTGTGTGTGTGTATATATATATACACATACAGTGTAGTAGAAATCCAACAGTCACATTTGCGACATCTGACGGTCTGACGCTTCATTGGTGTATGCAGTGATCTACAACATACAAACAGGAGAACACTGGTAAATAGGATGCATAAAAGATTCTTATTACTTTATTAATATGGGAAGGGTCAAGTTTGAATACATTATAACATAGCATAATTATAATATAGTATACATGTGTGTCTGTATATATATATATATATATATATATATATAAGGCTTAGAGTGTATACAAAAAGTCTTACTCAGAGTGTGTGTGCACGGGTGCACGTGTGTGCATGATTGCATGTGTGAGTGTTTATGAACAAGCAAGCATGCATACATATGTGTTTTCAGTTATGTGCATAAATTTGTGTCTGAGTTAGAAGTATGCCTATTTCCTTGACTGCACATAAGTTAAAGTGAAAAACTCAAATTGAAACAGGCTTGCAAGAAAATCTTGCAATGTCTTAAGTTACTTTCAAAGTACTTGATGTTTGCACAACTTTCTGCTAACTCACAAAAATATACACCTTTCGTTGGTCAATAAAATATCGATTAAATTTCATAGGCAATGTTTGAACCACAGCTCGACCTACTGAACGGGACAGTATCTAACAAACTATGGCTTCTGTGTGGACAGCAAAAAATGTTACCTAATTCAAGACACCAACCCATGATCTAATGCATAATGCATGATATTGATATTTTAAAAATGTCAACATCCTACTTGACATCCATGGAATTTCACACTCTTTTTACGGGCACTTCAAAGGAAGCACCACATCATGTCTCCTCATTTTCCTAAGTGCTGACAAGCTAAGAGAGGACATTTAGTATTGTCGTCTAATAATTTATAAACCCACCACGGTGATCATTAACACTTCAAACTGTGTTCAGGTGTGGATATTTTTTACTGGCGCCGACAACTCTATCAGCAACCTGAATCTTTATGATTTATCATCTTTCCAAATATGCTTTAAACCTGTCCCGACATGAAGTATGTATGATACGGTGTGTAATAGCAACATCACCAAAAGAGGGGAACAAATGGCCATTGTGTGCAGGTGTCACAGTTAATGTTTCTCCACCTCAACTGTCCATGTAACACCACATTATAACATGCAATGCAATTTGATGCGCAGCGCCAGACAGCGATGGGTTTTAGCTGCTATCCCCATCCAACTATAACCCAGCTAGCGTGTGCATGTGTACATGCATGTGTGTATTATGCACATGTGTACACACATGTGTATATTATGCACACGTGTACACATGTGTGTATATTATGCACATGTGTACAGGCGTGTGTGTATATTATGTGCATGTGTACACGCATGTGTACATTATGTGCATGTATACACACATGTATATATTATGTGCATGTGTACACATGTGTATATGTTAAGTGCATGTGTACACACATGTGTATATTATGTGCATGTGTACACGCGTGTGTATATTACGTTCATGTGTACATGCATGTGTATATTATGTGCATGTGTACATGCGTGTGTATATTATGTGCATGTGTACATGCATGTGTATATTATGTGCATGTGTACATGCGTGTGTATATTATGTGCATGTGTACATGCGTGTGTATTATGTGCATGTGTACACACATGTTTATATTATGTGCATGTGTACACACATGTGTATATTATGTGCATGTGTACATGCGTGTGTATATTATGTGCATGTGTACACATGTGTATATATTAAGTGTATGTGTACATGCGTGTGTATATTATGTGCATGTGTACACATGTGCATATATTAAGTGTATGTGTACATGCGTGTGTATATTATGTGCATGTATACATGCATGAGTATATTATGTGCATGTGTACATGCGTGTGTATATTATGTGCATGTGTACATGCATGTGTATATTATGTGCATGTGTACATGCATGTGTATATTATGTGCATGTGTACATGCGTGTGTATATTATGTGCATGTGTACATGCGTGCGTATATTATGTGCATGTGTACATGCGTGTATATTATGGGCATGTGTACATGCGTATGTATATTATGCACATGTGTACACACATGTTTATATTATGTACATGTGTACATGCATGTGTATATTATGTGCATGTGTACATGCGCGTATATATTATGTGCATGTATGTGGGTATGTTAACGATTTTCTCCTAGACGGTTACCACCTCGGGTGCGAAACTTTCATGATTTAATCTACAAACCCTTGGAAGGAAAGTAGTACCTTTATTTTGCCATTACTGGTTAAAGATTCTTACTGACTTTTGGGTTTTTACTGAATGGTTGATGAACATTAATTGATTGGTCACAATGATCTCTATGATTGTTCCAAGCTATGTAAATGATCCACAAATCACTTTGAACACTCTCCAAGTTTACAACCATAAATACATTTATTTCAGGCAAACCCCACAAACCGGTGCATGCAAACAGGTATAAAATACATCAGTTTTAAAAGTAAACAATATAAATAGGTATTTTCTTAAAATTAAGAAACAAATAAGTTATGAATAGTATAAGAAATAATTCAATAAATATATAAAAATTTTATATAAAGTCACCATTTTATAGTACAGATTTATTTTATGTAGCACGTCAACTTGGGCCCAGTAACAATAGCTACATAATTGCACATACATTTTATCATGTCATTGTCAATGTTAAGCACCCGTTTTCTAAACCTTAAACATTCTTGCGCAATAGGGCATCAAATGTGTCAATAGCATTACTTACAAACATGCTAATCACGCTGTCACATCGGTGCTATCTTAGGAACCGTTTAGTTATATTGTTGTAGGTAAGTTTTAAATATGTGATGTTTTTATTATGTATTTCAGATACATAGGTCCAAAAAATGTGTTTTGTTTCCCTTTAAGCTTTAACATTTTTTGGGAGATTATTGTTGGTGGAAATGGCTCAAGAGGATGGAGATTGTCACCAAAACTAGAAGTGTTGGCAGTAATGTAAGAAAAATATTGAAACCGAGAAAACCCATGGAAGGCACGCTGTCATTGTAAAAACTTACAGGTATGATAAAATTTGCGTGGTTATCTGTGTTAGACGCTGATGATAGTAATCATATAGACACACGCAAGCCTGGGTGTTTTAAGGTCTTACAAAGGCCTTTTGTCTATGGCATAGTTGGCCAGTAGCATAAATTACATGTCTTGCAGACATCTTCATTACGTTGACAGAGAGACATTTTACACATGCGCAGTTGTCGACAGCTCTATGTAAGAACAGCATCCTTACAATTTATATCCCACTTAAATTTTTTCTTAATTGTAACACAGGAAGCATACATCATAAGAACTGACATCTTCGGAAAGGCCAACAATCGGTGTCTGTTTTGTGTCACTTGGGGATGTGTAGGTGGGTTTATAGATGACAAGAGGGCAGCATTGAAAGGGGTAGATGTGTTCATGACATGCTGACCACAGAAGATTGGGAATAATTTATGCTTGCAATTTGCTAAGCCTATTGCAGCCCCCCCCCAAATATTACTACCCTAAATGTCCACTGAGACAGACTACTTCCCTCATTGTCTCGCCCATTGTCAGTCCAGTTTTAAATATTTTAACTTACATAAACACACACATTTATTTTTGCTTATATTATTGCATCTGGTTAATTGCTCATACCAATTCCCGGGCTGACAAGTTGCCCTCAAACCTCTGAACTTGTTAGCCACTTACTCGTACCGCGCATTCACATGAAGATTTTGGTTTTGAGAATCACTTGAATTAATGTTTGGACAAATATTAAATAAGTTAATCATTTGTCTGATGATTTCATCAAAAAATTTGGTTGTTGCTTTAGATGTGTGTTCATTTAGCCCACTATGAATCATAGTTATTGACGTTGATGTGTTCATTTAGCCCACTATGAATCATAGTTATTGACATTGATGTGTGTTCATTTAGTCCACTATAAATCATAGTTATTGACGTTGATGTGTGTTCATTTAGTCCACTATAAATCAGGGTTGTTGATGTGTGTTTATTTAGCTTATTAAAAAGTCAGGGTTGTTGACGTTAATGTGTATTCATTTAATTTTGAATCAGGACTGTTTATGTTGATGTGTGTTCATTTTACCCACTATGAACCAGGGTTGCTGTTCATGTGTTAATGTGAATTTGTGCAAATAGCTTCACTAATATACACAATCAGTTTAAAATTGAAGATTGTACTTTTGTTAAAATTATCCAAACAACTGACTTAGTGCTACACACAATCACTTAGGCCTATTTTAATTAATTTCAGTTAAGCCATAACAAAATTAACTTAACAGTCTGCCTATTGATTTCATCAAAAGACAATAATAATAATTTTAACAAACAAGGTAGCGCAATATTATCATAGTCATAACTAGATAGGTTGGATTTATTTGTGAAATCAATCTCAAACTAGCAAAAAAATCTAATAGGGGAGGCAGCATTAATGTTCAATTTATTATAGTGTTTGTGAAACAATGTATCAACTGATACATAACTACCTAGTATATGAGTAGAATTGACATCATAATAGCATGGCTTTCTTTGTTTAGAAAGCCATGCTACACTGCATGTATGTAGCAGTATTAAACTGTATTACACCAATTCCAGTTGTGAGCACACACACTTTTCGAGTCGACCCCTTCTACCTTGATAGCCCAGTAAGAAACTGACAGTTTGTGGCAAGGAGTAGATATATTAAAAGGGTGAAAAAACAAGCATGCATAATTTACACTGTGAATATATCAAGTGGGGCCACTACATTAGGTCCAGACTACACAATGGGGTAAACATATAGTCATTACTCTGTCACTGTGACTGTGCCAAGTGTCACTGGAACGCTATAACCATGAGAGTGAATTGTACTGCACACTTGCTATCTTTGGCATACTTTACAGTCCCCTTTATAATATATTGTGGATGGTAGATGAAGAAATATCAGACACAAATTTTTATTTCACTAATGAATGACCTTCCAATATGATATCTGTTGACACTGTCTGGTGTCTTGTGTAATGTTTACAAGGATAGTTATCTTAGAAACATTTTAAGTTGGTATCAACTGAGCTATCAACCTCCCAGTTTTTTTTTAACTCCTCATGGCATTCTTTGAAACACTTCTTATGAGGGCCAACATGGCTAACTATTGCCCCTCCGGCAAATATTTGCCTCAGTGATCATTTTGGCAATATTCAGAACTAGAAGCAATGTTTCTTCTTTGTGGAAATGTCTATATTTAACATGTGTTCATGTGAACCGTGTGCCTTAGTTAGAGGGTCCAAGGTCCAAGTTACTGTCACTGTATGTGTCTTGTTAACTGTCAATGTTTGTAACAGGCATGTATCTGACATTTAGCTGAGTTTCTAGGCCAGACCTGAGCATTACAGCCAGCTGGTAGATTTGCAGCGTAGTTCATACCAAACTGTACGTGCAACCACAGTTCAGATGGCTCGTAATGACGTACAGAGGTGGCAACAAAGATTAAGTTGTTTTGACTGGTACGCCACAGGTGTGCCCATGCTACAACCTGTCAACGACGACATTAGCCACAAACAAACACAAGCCTAACAAGCCGATATCTGCAGGTACAAGACCTGCTTAATCCACTCAATCCGTTTTTCCCAATCTGTATCCAACGATTAAGGTGACAATGTGATTACAATGCATCTGTACGTGTTGGTTCTTGATATAGAACCAACACGTGACTTATTGTGACTTCATTTTATAGGCTTTTTTAATGAAAACAATTTATTATAAAGATATATATATATATATATATATCTTGCAATGAACCAATATGCAAAGAAAAATTAAATTAATCAACTGTATGTTTAATGTATGTCACCTTATTTTGTTAATGTACTATGTACAATAATATTTGTTATGCTAATAAATTACTGGATGTAAGAAGTGACTTCTTGCTAGGAGGTTGTACAAAGTATATTATTCATGTGTCAAACATGTAACCGGCTACTGATTCGGAAGGTGGTGATCGTGATAAATAATTCTATCTGACACTATGTGACACCATGTGACACCGAGAACCAAGTTCACATGAATAACATGAAATGTAACCAACATTTGCTTTTCAGTTTTGGAAGTACACATTTTGATATTTGTTGAAAATATGGTGGTTATGCAGGCTGGCTGTTTTTGTGAGTTACCAACCTTATAAAAATGTTGACGGTCTTGGGTCTCAAGATGGCAGTAGTTTCAAACACTGCTTTGGACTGAGGATACTAATCTACTACTGGCCAGTATGATATCCAAACATAACACTGCTTAGTTGAGACTCATGTACTACTATGATGATTTCGCATCCTGATTTAAATAACTATAGAACACACTTGTGTGCCAAAACTAACAATGTTACATGAAATGGATTAACTGGAAGTGTTTCCCTGAGTGTGTGATCAACTGGAAGTGTTTCCCTGAGTGTGTGAACAACTGGAAGTGTTTCCCTGAGTGTGTGATCAACTGGAAGTGTTTCCCTAAATGTGTGATCAACTGGAAATGTTTCCCTGTGTGTGTGATCAACTGGAAGTGTTTCTCTGAGTGTGTGATCAACTGGAAATGTTCCCCTAAGTGTGTGATCAACTGGAAATGTTTCCATAAGTGTGTGATCAACCCACACACTGGAAGTGTTTCCCTGAGTGTGTGTTCAACTGGAAGTGTCCCCTGAGTGTGTGATCAACTGGAAATGTTTCCATAAGTGTGTGATCAACCCACACACTGGAAGTGTTTCCCTGAGTGTGTGATCAACTGGAAGTGTTTCCCTGAGTGTGTGTTCAACTGGAAGTGTTCCCCTGAGTGTGTGATCAACTGGAAATGTTTCCATAAGTGTGTCATCAACCCACACACTGGAAGTGGTTCCCTGAGTGAGTGTTCAACTGGAAGTGTTCCCCTGAGTGTGTGATCAACTGGAAATGTTTCCATAAGTGTGTAATCAACCCACACACTGGAAGTGTTTCCCTGAGGTGTGATCAACTGGAAATGTTTCCATAAGTGTGTGATCAACCCACACACTGGAAGTGTTCCCCTGAGTGTGTGATCAACTGGAAATGTTTCCATAAGTGTGTAATCAACCCACACACTGGAAGTGTTTCCCTGAGGTGTGATCAACTGGAAATGTTTCCATAAGTGTGTGATCAACCCACACACTGGAAGTGTTCCCCTGAGTGTGTGATCAACTGGAAATGTTTCCATAAGTGTGTGATCAACCCACACACTGGAAGTGTTTCCCTGAGTATGTGTTCAACTGGAAGTGTTCCCCTGAGTGTGTGATCAACTGGAAATGTTTCCATAAGTGTGTGATCAACCCACACACTGGAAGTGTTTTCCCGAGTGTGTGATCAACTGGAAGTGTTTCCCTGAGTGTGTGTTCAACTGGAAGTGTTCCCCTGAGTGTGTGATCAACTGGAAATGTTTCCATAAGTGTGTGATCAACCCACACACTGGAAGTGTTTCCCTGAGTGTGTGTTCAACTGGAAGTGTTCCCCTGAGTGTGTGATCAACTGGAAATGTTTCCATAAGTGTGTGATCAACCCACAAACTGGAAGTGTTTCCCTGAGTGTGTGTTCAACTGGAAGTGTTTCGCTGAGTGTGTGTTCAACTGGACGTGTTCCCCTGAGTGTGTGATCAACTGGAAATGTTTCCATAAGTGTGTGATCAACCCACACACTGGAAGTATTTCGCTGAGTGTGTGTTCAACTGGAAGTGTTTCGCTGAGTGTGTGTTCAACTGGAAGTGTTTCCCTGAGTGTGTGATCAACACACACACTGGAAGTGATTTCCTGAGTGTGTGATCAACTGAAAGTGTTTCCCTGAGTGTGTGATCAACTGAAAGTGTTTCCCTGAGTGTGTGATCAACAGGAAATGTTTCCATAAGTGTGTGATCAACTGGAAGTGTTTCCCTGAGTGTGTGATCAACACACACATTAGAAGTGTTTCCCTGAGTGTGTGATCAACTGGAAGTGTTTCCCTGTGTGTGTGATCAACACACACATTGGAAGTGTTTCCCTGAGTGTGTGATCAACTGGAAGTGATTCCCTGAGTGTGTGATCAACACACACATTGGAAGTGTTTCCCTGAGTGTGTGATCAACTGGAAGTGTTTCCCTGAGTGTGTGATAAACTGGAAGTGTTTCCCTGAGTGTGTGATCAACACACACACTGGAAGTGTTTCCCTGAGTGTGTGATCAACTGGAAGTGTTTCCCTGAGTGTGTGATCAACCCACACACTGGAAATGTTTTCCTGAGTGTGTGATCAACTGGAAGTGTTTCCCTGAGTGTGTGATCAACTGGAAGTGTTTCCCTGAGTGTGTGATCAACAGGAAATGTTTCCATAAGTGTGTGATCAACTGGAAGTGTTTCCCTGAGTGTGTGATCAACTGGAACTGTTTCCCTGAGTGTGTGATCAACACACACATTGGAAGTGTTTCCCTGAGTGTGTGATCAACACACACATTGGAAGTGTTTCCCTGAGTGTGTGATCAACTGGGAAGTGTTTCCCTAAGTGTGTGATCAACTGGAGGTGTTTCCCCGAGTGTGTGATCAACTGGGAGGTCTTTCCCTGAGTGTGTGATCAACTCTGAAGTGTTTCCCTGAGTTTTGGATCAACTGGAAAGCATTTCCCTCAAACAGTTGCCTCCCCCTACAACATTGAAGCTTAGTCACAAGTTTAGTCGACTTCCCAACAGATGTCATTCATCTGGTTGCTATTACCACAGTTCTAGTGTAGGGGTCATGATGCCTTGCTCTGGCGAAATGCCCCAGTGACGATGATTGATGGCATCTGGTGCAAAGGGCATTACCTGCTCAAGATGCCGTAACCAACAGCTGGGTATCCCTGTGTTCAGTGGTGTGTGAGATTCAACACCCTACTCTACTTGGACATGGGCTGACCACTGTCCAATACTACTGTAATGGGGGGGGCGTCAAGACATGTGCTGATGGACAGATGGTAATGTCAACAGCCAATGATGGATATAAAAACTGTAGGTTGACTGGTGTAACCAGAAAATCCTAGATGTCATACTGACCCTATGAGGAAATTGATTAAAATACGTTAATCGCCAATTACGAATACTGACTGACTAGCAATAAAAGTAAAGTATTGTTTACAAAATGGTTTTTATCCAAGACATGTCTTAATGCATGTATTTGTTCACCATTAATCATTTGGAGAAAAATCTACCATAGGAGATGCTTGTTTATTTGTAGTAATTATGTAGAACTAGCTCACAAACTTTGAACAATACAACAAACTAAGTACAACGTTTATCATTATGACATAACTTTCATGTTAAATTAATTTCCACTTACCATTTAATTTATGCAGTCGCCATTATTATGGTAAGCTAAGGCAAATTTAAAGCAACAGTGGCACCCTCTAGAGAGTGGATCACCAGCCACAGCGAACACAGCAATTCAATAACTCCAAATAACTACATCTGTATTTTTTGAAGTGCATTAACAGTTGGTAGTTTAGAGATCAATGGTCCAAGGAAATTAATTAAGACAGAAAGAGGTGAGTTGACTTTGCCACCTGGGAGGAGCTACTGACAGACTGACCCCAAAATTAGCATATTAATATATAGATACTTGTTTACGGTGTTCCACGCAATGGCTGTTGGCCATACAACTGGTTTGTTGATAAAAGCAGCCGAACCTGGATTACGATTTATTAGAGGAGAACATATTAGACATGACATATGGAGTTTCTTCAAACTAATTCTGAAAGGTTGCGTTTGGTGTGTGAAGTACCGGGTACCTATTAAATGCTACATGGAAATGTGCCCTTGGAAGGCACATGTCTCAATCCATTTGCTCATTGCACAGTCTATGTGATTCTCTTTTACTCTTATATTCCACCATCCTCCTGACGTCAGTGAAGTATCTAAATTTCCTGACAAAATTCACTGACTTTTATCTGACCACAAGAAAATTATATAGAATGTTCAGACTTCAAAGACATATTTCCCTGATATTAAGAACAGTTAACAAAGAGCTTATAACCTAGCTAATAAAACATATACATATATAATTATATATATATCTAGATAACAACCTAGCTGATAACAATGGTAATAATAACCTGGTTAATAATATAACTAATATCCTAGCTGATAATGCTACACATAAATGAAAGACATTATATGTCCAGCTTTTCAAGTTATATTACAAGTTTCATACAATTAAGTAATTGCATTAATGATAAATGACCTCTATTAATTCTGTCTTTGCATAGAATGTACTAAAATTCAGAGTTATCTTTGCATACAGAGTATATTTGCTTGAAAATATGAGTGGTTTAATTATTGATACAAAAAACTTCCACTGACACACAGAGCAACAATCCCAGGACATCAGTTATCATCTTTACAGGAGTTTGACCTCAAAAGGACAGAAAAGGCAACTTTTTGATGTTGTGCACTTAAAATATTAATACAAAGTAACCAACTGCAAACACAATCACTACTGTCACGTCAGTAGTTAACTCAGAATGCAGTTTCAAAGTGGAAGATTCTAATAAAATGTCCGATATCCTGGAGACTGGCATCTTGCTCATGGTGCAGAGGTTTAATCAATAAGCACTGACTGTGATGTCGGTTATGAAGCGCCAAATTCTTAGTTTTGCTCACCAAATGCCAGCTCATTTACTAGTGTCTCATATTCCCTTCGATTCAGAAGCTGAGTTACACTTTGATATGCGTGAACAAGCATTATAATGCCATATGGTACACCACGCAGAGGTAACACTTTTACAAGTTACCGCAACAAACCAAATTCTGTGATATTTCTATGTTGTAAACTGTTATACTGGCTATGGGCACATAGAAACATCTCAAGACAATATACAGAAAAACAACTGACATAATTGAAAACAACTGAGAATATATCATTACAAATGCTAAAAAACGGTTGGCTGCATTATATATATATATATATATATATGGGTGTATTGAGCATCGTAAACTAGACTAGTGTACCCAGTTAGGCGATCATCTAACCATGGTACCTCTGGCTGTTTTTCAATCAGTTCGCACACTTTCTTTCTCTCTAACTTGTAAAAAGCATGTCAGGTACAAGTAATTAACTCTATATAACTTCATGTTTGTTTACATACTTCGCTAATTGGTAGATCAGAGGCCAATGGTTCAAGCCAGCAAATGAACATTGAAAGAGGCGAGTACATTTCAGCACCTTGGACGAGATGCAACTCAAAGTTAGCATATTAATAGACAAAGGGTTTCATAGTCCAAGAGTCTGTGGTCATTTATTTGTTTGAAATGATCAGGTGTCTGGTGGATATTTCTGAATAGCCCTACATTTTGGCTGTTCAAAACACAGGGACTATCAGGGCAAACATGATATATCCATTTTCATGGTTTTGAGAAAAAGTCACTTTGGGGTTTCATCTTCAAGGCTTAATTAAATAAAAACTTGTAAATGAATTTGGTGCATATTAAGATTCCAAAATCATAGAGAATGGTAGCAAAGTTTGATTGATATACTTCTTCCATATTTGTTACACAAAATGTGATATTAAATGATTATCTGATTAAAACACTGTACATTCATGCAGCACGTGCTGTCACTCCACGTGGCTGCACATGTGGCAAGGCTCTGCTGATTGGCTGAAAATGGATACATCGCATTTTGGTTAAAACAGACGGTTGGCGTTTTGAAAACAGTCTTTTGTGCATGTCGTTTGATGGGAATTTATCACGTTTTTGTACAAATCAGATATAGCAGCCTAGCACAACACGTGTTTAAAATATTTTGTCATCCTTGTTCGGGCGAAATTTCAACAGTCGCATTTTGCCCTGACTCTTCATATATAGATTGTCTGTTTGTGAGGGCGTGCGTATGTGCGTGCATGTGTGGGTGATTGTGTGTGTGTGTGTGATTGTGTGTGTGTGCACAAGGCATTTCTTTTATGTCTACTATTACTATTACTTCCAGACAACATTGAGTATGTGGCATCTGTCGAAGTGGCTGTCTGTACACTTAGGAATGTTCACGTAATGTTTTATGGCGACAAAAGCACCAGCTGAAACATTCTGTTTGCTTGAGCTTCTCTACGAATGCACCATGAGTCAGTTTACAATGCATAACAACGACAATAGCACACCACATAAGTCATAAAGTTATGGCGGACATCGTTGGCAGATTTCACTCGGGAATGCAGAGCACCATGTTGGAATGGAGGGGACATTTTAAGAGAAGCAAAATGCTGGGGAAACATATTTGTTACACAATGATACTACTGACTATTGTGATATGCGTAGACAAAGATCATAAATATAAAAAGACTGCCATCCCAAACACAACGGCATTTGATAAAGGAGCTGTTGGCTGGTCAGCCATTTTCATCTACGTACCATGGCCTTATCAAATCTGTTAACTTTTATTATTTTACTATTATGGCAAGTTTAAACTTGTCCGACCAATGCAGCATTCGAATATTCTAAGGAATTGAAGATACAGAACAAAGTTGTTACTATAAAACGATGAGTTTACGTGTACAAGTTTAGAACATTTTCAAACAGGTTCCCGCCAATGTAGTGTTCAGTACTGAGTCAACTGACTAAGCAATTTATAATCAATAAAACACCTTTTAATGAGAGTTTATCAGGTGCACTGGGCACAAACGAATGGTTATAAAGACATCATTATCATAATGAAGCACATTAAGACACACGGTGTGGCCAGGAGGCGTAGGTGAGACTGTAACACACAAACTAAGGTAAGCGCGACCTTCAAAGAAAAACAGTCAATTGCTTTGTTGAAGCCGTTTGAAATTTAAATTAACAGCCACTAGCCAAATGAAAACCCCACGTGAGTATAGTATCTGGCACAAAATGGTTTAGCAGCAAATATAAAACAAGAATACACCTGTATTGCATTTATTATTACACCTGCTTCAGCAACAGTTTTAGAATAATTTCACACAAAAATCAAACCTATCTTGGATCCACTTCAACATGCTAGATAGTGAAAATGTATTTTTTTGTAGTCATACACTGAACTACTAAATTATTTTAATCTGTAGGCAGTAAAAATTCTTTGAGAAATATTAAAAGTGAGCCAGCTCCAAATATCATAACATACATTTTAAAGCTACAGTAATTATTTGTAAATATTGGGACACCTAAAAATAAAAAAATTCTCAGCTGTCTGAAAACATACAGTACAAAAAAGTAATTTTTGTGTCCAAATACATACAGTGTCCAAATGCGTACATTATCCAAATGCGTACAGTGTCCAAATGCGTACAGTGTCCAAATGCGTACAGCGTCCAAATGCGTACAGTGTCCAAATGTGTAGTGTCCAAATGCGTAGTGTCCAAATGCGTAGTGTCCAAATGCATACAGTGTCCAAATACGTAGTGTCCAAGTACGTACAGTGTCCAAGTACGTACAGTGTCCAAGTACATACAGTGTCTAAATACATACAGTCTCCAAATACGTACAGTCTCCAAATACGTACAGTCCCCAAATACGTACAGTCTCCTAATACATACAGTCTCCAAATACATACAGTCAGAATGTATGTTTCCACACACAAAAAGTTATTCTGTCCGAAAACATTTTTTTTTAGATTTTAAGGATGTTCGAAAATATACAGTGTCCGAATACAATCATACAGTCATTACAGTATTCACACTTCCACAAATTACTTGACAGAACGCTCAAAGTCAATCACCTTGATGCGCATATAATTTAAAGGTGCTCCACGGTTTGATTTTTTGCTCATATCTTTTCAATACCATTTTGCAAAAATGCAAACTTATCCAGTATCCAGTACGACATGCAGGCTCATTAGTGCAACTTTCTGTATGCAGTTTTAGTGAAAGAATGCTATAAAAGTGGTTATTAAACATTGCTAACACTTGCCTAGCCTAGGCAAACCGGAAAAAACCAATAATGCCAACATTAAAACAATAGCACCATAATCAACAGAGAAATTGGAAAACAACTACACAAAACAAAATCTTGAGACGGTCTCATTGCTCAATCATGGGCAAATATTGACCGTTCTTCAGGTAAGACCTTGAGCTAAGAACTAAACAACATTGACCTACCAGTAGATCAACTAAATCACATATAAAGTATATAAAATATAAAGTCCCATCCATAGTTAAATATAACAATTATTTTGGAGTTACATTCAATAAGAATAAAAAATTAGACAACTAACAGTCACTAAAATATATATGGACTGCACCATTGAGTTTCTCCTTTACGGCACCGACATCCACCATTGTGTTTCTCCTTTATGGCACTGACATCCACCATTGTGTTTCTCCTTTATGGCACCGACATCCACCATTGTGTTTCTCCTTTATGGCACTGACATCCACCATTGTGTTTCTCCTTTATGGCACCGACATCCACCATTGTGTTTCTCCTTTATGGCACTGACATCCACCATTGTGTTTCTCCTTTACGGCACCGACATCCACCATTGTGTTTCTCCTTTACGGCACCGACATCCACCATTGTGTTTCTCCTTTATGGCACTGACATCCACCATTGTGTTTCTCCTTTACGGCACTGACATCCACCATTGTGTTTCTCCTTTATGGCACCGACATCCACCATTGTGTTTCTCCTTTACGGCACCGACATCCACCATTGTGTTTCTCCTTTACGGCACTGACATCCACCATTGTGTTTCTCCTTTATGGCACCGACATCCACCATTGTGTTTCTCCTTTACGGCACCGACATCCACCATTGTGTTTCTCCTTTATGGCACCGACATCCACCATTGTGTTTCTCCTTTATGGCACTGACATCCACCATTGTGTTTCTCCTTTATGACACTGACATCCACCATTGTGTTTCTCCTTTATGGCACTGACATCCACCATTGTGTTTCTCCTTTATGGCACCGACATCCACCATTGTGTTTCTCCTTTATGGCACTGACATCCACCATTGTCTTTCTCCTTTATGGCACTGACATCCACCATTGTGTTTCTCCTTTATGGCACCGACATCCACCATTGTGTTTCTCCTTTACGGCACTGACATCCACCATTTCTTTCAATATTCACTTGCTTCCCTGGCTATTGGCTTCTGATCTACCTATTAGCAATGTATTTAAGAAAACACAACGAGTGTTAATTAAACTTTTTGCTATGCCTCCATTTTGACAGAACAACTGTGTAACAGTTCAGAACTGCAAATAATGGGTAGAACATTCGACATATGTCTTAAATAGGCTGTTACTGCATGATCAGATATAAATTAGTACAGAACAATATTTCAGCAAATGGGAGAGGATTATATACAACGTTATTATGTTTTGTGTGACAGAACGATACAGAGGGAAGTATGTGTTTAACAGCCAAAACTAAATGCCACGGAACAAAGATCGATGGCTGTAAAAATCAGAAACTTTCATTTTTCATATCCAAGATGTATTTAATTTACCTGGTAGAGGCTTTCGTCAACGTATCACGTCGACTTCATCAGTACCGTCATTCAGAGTCATCGGTACTGATGAAGTCGACGTGATACATTGACGAAAGCCTCTACCAGGTAAATTAAATACATCTTGGATATGAAAAATGAAAGTTTCTGATTTGAAAACGAACTATCCTGTTCAGTAATAATAGATAGTTGTATTTTGGTTGTTCTCTCTATTGAAAACACATTGTTCTGCATTATTTTGTCAAACAAAAACATAATTCATATAGTTGCATATAACATTTTAAATTCATACCCAATTGACGAAATTGTTATTATATTAATATCTATCTATGTAATGGTAATAAACGCGCAGTGTAGTGGAGGATTGAAGGTCGTAATGTGGCACATCCTGTGTCATCAGTGAGGTGAGGTATAAAAAGGTAAAGGTAAGTTCTTATATAGCGCATTATCCAGTCCTTATGACAGCTCAAAGCGCTTTACACTTTACTCCCTGGCAGACCCGTTCAACCAAACACCATCTCGACTTCTCTGGGAAGCATTCAGCCACGCTGCAATTAATGCATGAGGACTATTTCTACACAAATATCCACCACTATCTATAGCCAGGTACTCATTTATACATTCACCGAGTGAACTGGAGCAACGTAGAGTGAACGAACTTGCCCAAGGTTCGACACCGCAGCACAGGATTCGAACCCGGGGATCTCTCGGTCGAGAGTCCGTAGCTCTAGCCACTGCACCAGGGCGCTCCATGCGGTATGTCGGTGTCGAGTCGTGAAGGACGCATAATACAACAACATATAACTTGTACTCAATGTGCCACCTCACCAGCAACCAGTGTTGATGTGTCAGTGCTGCCGTGATGCTTTGCTAATTCACCCATTTTTCATTAAAAACAAACCATAAATTTGCATGCAGTACGGAATTACCGGATTGACTTTTGCCGGAATTGAAGTCATGTCGATTTTGGAGTCAATGTCTGATTTGGTATTTAAATATGGTTGAGAATGGTCTCTATCACCTCATAGTAAACTCAGTCCCAATTCTGGATATTTTATATAGCTTTTATTTATATAGCTTTCATTCCATTCTAAATCCCTGTTATGACTTCTTTTATGTACCCACGGATATAAGAAATGACAGACCACAGTTATTTTTTCCTCCCACAAAAATAAAGAAGTTTTCAGCCATATTAGAAATAATGGGCTACACTGAAACCAAACCTCAGCAAATGTGTAAAGTGGAAAGTGATCTACAAATGGTATCTTTTATATTGAAGATAAAGTCTGCAGACAATTAAAACAAATATGGTTGTGTGATTCTTCCTATGAAGAGAGCAGTAGCTTTTACTGGGCCTTTGGAATGTTAATTTGTGATGTCAAACCACCTTGAGATGAATGGCCTTGGGAAAGATAAATGCCTCACAAATACTGTATCGTATTTTATCTGACTCCAACAGGTCCGAAGGCATATTTTACAGCTGCTAGGCACGCTTTGCAAGTTGTTTAGGAATTTATACAACAGAAAATACATCTTCTACAGTGGCTGTGTTATATTTTACAGCAACAAAGGCATATATTGCATATCTTGCATATCAGCAGGAAACACGTATGTTACTGTTGCTGCGGCATATCCTACACATTCAATTACACAGTAGTCATCAAATACAGTTTTTACTGCCACCATTACATTCCAAGGCCATTTAATGAGCTACAAATGTGGACCTTAGTTTATAGTGACTTGATATAGAAGGGTTCTTGGTGTTACTACTGAATTAATGTGTACCAAAGATCGTCAATCTAGAGGGATAATATTACTTTGACACATGCTCTTTCACTAAGGCAAGGGCGGTCATGACATGTGTGACAAACAAGCTGACAGTTTAAATGTGGCCATGCTCAAATTATATATATAGTATAGGTCAATCAGTTCACATTTCTTTTTCAAATGGGTGTTTTCTCGACATCGACCGATCGTTAAGGCACGATCATTATCACAGTGACTGAAACATGCCGCGTTTAACTGCAGCCTTTCAATAACTGATGCACCCCAACAATTACCTACACGATAACGGTCTAGCCTGGACAATTACACACCCCCCGGCTGCTATTAACTGTTATGAATAAAATGCACATGAATAAAGTAATATTTGTTCGGTGAAGCACATAAAATAATTTGTTAAATAAACGCGAAATAAATCACATCATGCAATTCAAATTGCTTCAAAAGCTAAATGTGGTTTATGCAGACATTTACATAAATGTAATTTAAATTACACTTTCATACACCTGAATATAACATTTACATAAATTATAGAAATAATAAATATATAAACAGTCTCATTCAAATTTATGTACACCAAAGTTAAAGACCAGATATATTCAAATTTACAAGCATAAATTTTAGTAATTTTAATGGAGCACTGATTAAGGAGCAGCAACAAATAATGAGAAGAAGAAATTATTGCACCTGGTGTTCAACAAAAACCCCCTCTTCAGTTTCCACCTGTCTTTAGTTTCCTGTCTCCATTCTACAGAGCTGAGGTTTAAAACACACCATTATGCAGTGTAAATGGTTGGCAAACGGTTATTTACAAGTTTGTTTCCCGGGGCAGTAACCTTGGAAGTTAGGTGAGCAGATGTTGAGGAGATATGGCTGCAGGAAGTCTACAACTGACTGTTCAATGCAGTTGGTCAGTAACAAATCTTAAACGTTTCTGTTACATTTTTCTCTAATTTTCATACTTGTTTCTCCTGAATAATAGTTTGTGAATAACAATCAAGGTTAAAGTAAAATATAAAATAAAGGTTAGTTCTTATATAGCGCAGTATCCAGTCTACAGGACTGCTCAAAGCACTTTACACTTTATTCCCTGGCAGGTCTGTTCAATCGAACACCATCTCAACTTCTCTGGAAAGCATTCGACACCACGGCACAGGATTCAAATTTGGGTTCTCTCAGTGAAGAGTCCGAAGCTCTATCCACTGCACCACTGTGCCCCATAAAAGGGAAACGAAAGGCAATGGTTTGGGTCTGTGCATCTACAAGTATTAATAAACACTAACTATTTGTAACTACAATTAAGTATCCTAGGCCAGTAGCTTACTAGAATTGCCTTGTTGAAAATAAAAAATTCAGTGCCATTTTCAGAGAAAGGCTGACGTCACAAGATTCTACTCTTCCCAATTAGTCAGGCACCAAACTGGGAATACTAGTCTAGTTTACGACATTCAGTAAACCCATATGTTTCAGCCAACCATTCGTTAGCATTTGTAATGATATGTTTTCAGTTGGTTATGCCACTGGAGAAGTCTATATCTCGACTCCTTTAGTAAGTACAGCATTTCAGACGTAAATAATCACTGAAATTGCTTTGTGCCTATAACTTGTAAAAATGTTACGCCCACATAGTGCAAGGTATGGCATTACAATAGTTGTTCATCCAGATAAAAGTGTAACTCATCTTCTGAATCGAAGGGAATATGAGAAACCAGTAAATGGGCCAGTGCATTCATATGCATGTCAAGCAAAACTAGGAACCTAACGCATCATAACCGCGATCATAGCTCGGCACTTACTGGTCAAGCCATTCACTTATTGGTCAAGCCATTCACTTATTGGTCAAGCCATTCACCATGACCAAGATGTCAGCCTCCAGGATATACAACATTTTATTAGAATCTTCCCCTTTAGACCGCATTCTGAGTTAATCACTGATGTGAAAATGTTGATTGTTTTTGAAAATGGTTAGTTTGTATTAACTCTTTTAGGTGTATAGCCCCAAAGGTTGCCTTTTGTTTCCCTTTAAGAAAACATAATTAATAGTTAATTAATAGTTAAACTTCTTCGTGAACAAGCATTGCTGTTGCAGCTTGTAACAATGGCCAGAGCCTTATGCTGCTCTCAGACATGACATAGGGATGGGGGTGGGGTGGTGCTGTTGAAGATTTTCAGGGATCAGCCACAAGATGATGCAGTTTCGGCTCAAAAATTGCAACTCACTCACAATAGACATCTACCAGATTCAGTAAATATTGGGGGCTCAGCTCCCACTCTATACCGCCCTGTCTGAGGCCTATGGTAGAGTTATGGTGACAGTTAAAATACATTTTCCTAATGTTTTTACACCAAAGGTAGTCATAAATAAGGAAAACAATAGGTTAATTTTCATTGTCAAATAACCATCCATACTAGAGTTGGCTCACGGTGACAATCATGCTAGAGATGGCTCACGGTGACAATCATGCTAGAGATGGCTCACGGTGACAATCATGCTAGAGATGGCTCACGGTGACAATCATTGTAGAGATGGCTCACGGTGACAATCATGCTAGAGATGGCTCACGGTGACAATCATGCTAGAGATGGCTCACGGTGACAATCATGCTAGAGATGGCTCACGGTGACAATCATGCTTCTTGAAGTTATCAATTATAATTAAATTTCCCCACACTGCCAAGCTGCTGGAGAGACAACACATATGTAAGTTTTCAATAAGGCAACCTAAGAAGTGAATGAAGAATGACATGTCTATTCATCACTGTCAAAAGGTTTGTAGACAGGTACCAATTGACGTCCAGCACGCATATATCATTTACACTACAAGCAAACATCAAACCGAGCTAGCAGGTAACAGTTTGCTGTCATCCACTAAGCCACAACTTGAAAGTTAGCATCAGAGAGTTCGACCCTTTGCTACGACAGCTTCACAAAAGTAATTGTGACTTATCATGTTACACCGCACCATGATTTTGATTGCCGGTATGACATGACAAAGAGACAACATAACACACTATTAAAAGAGAATTCTGCTTGTCAAAGTCGACTTAACAGCAAAAGTGTCAGCAAAGATCACTGGAATTAGTTCTTCAGCGACAGACAGCTTGAGAAAGTCTGCCGTTTGAGATCTCATTTACAAGGATATCATATTCCCTGTGTATTGCCAACGGCTGTTGATTTCACATCCTGTTAATTTGTATGTCCACTGAAATATGCCTGCAAGACAATCAATGGTTTGAAAGCAACTGACATCTTGAATGGAGCGTGCATGTTTTGAATACAGAAAGGTCTTTCAATTGTACATTATGGTTGGTTTTCTGTTGAAGTATAAAGCCTGGTAGCTACTCCACATACGGTTGACTCTCAGGCGAGGTGACTAAACTTCTTAAATAATCAGACTAACACTAACAATACAGGCAAAATATCTATACCCAGATTGAAGAATATGTTACATTTTAGACTAATTAATCATCCCCCAAATTCAGTGTTATTGTCATATGGCCCAGAACTCAGTAGTAGGGTAAAAGATTGTTAATTAATTTATTGTAAAATTGTTATTATTGGATTTTATAAATGTCATCCAACTTTAGCAACTGAAGTTTTTTTTTTTAAATAGGACTTGTGTGAGCATTATATTTACTTAAGGATATTATTCGTATTGCTTTTTCTGTAATTTGAAAATTTGATGTGCCTGATGACCCTATAAAAGTAAGCCATAATTAATATGAGGGAGAATAAGAGCATTGTACATAATATATAATGTATTAGGCGGTAAAAAGTGTTTAAGTTTATTTAGTATGCCTATTGTTTTAGAGATTTTATTTGCTATTTTGTTTGTATGATTCTGCCAGTTTAAATGGTTATTTATTGTGATGCCTAAAATCATTTACACATTCAATGTACATGTTAGCAGTGCATGACGCATTGTCAGAATCTGTATTGGCCTCAAATTGTAAAGTAAACTGGAGCAACTCTATGTTGCTCCAGTTTACTCAGCTATTTGAATGAATACCTGGCTATAGACAATGGTGGATATTTGTATACGCATAGTTTTTGCACATTAATTGCAGTGTGGCTGGATGCCGCCCGAAGAAGTCGAGATGGTGTTCGATGGAACAGGTCTGCCAGGGAGTAAAGTGTACAGTGCTTCGAGCAGTCCTAAAGACTGGATATTACATTATATAAAAACTTACATGTACCTTTTTATTGGCTTAGTTTATCAGGAACATTAGATTATGACGTTTGCATAATTACAGTTTATCTATCGAGATGGTGTTCGATGGAACAGGTCTGCCAGGGAGTAAAGTGTACAGTGCTTCGAGCAGTCCTAAAGACTGGATATTACATTATATAAAAACTTACATGTACCTTTTTATTGGCTTAGTTTATCAGGAACATTAGATTATGACGTTTGCATAATTACAGTTTATCTATCGAGATGGTGTTCGATGGAACAGGTCTGCCAGGGAGTAAAGTGTACAGTGCTTCGAGCAGTCCTAAAGACTGGATATTACATTATATAAAAACTTACATGTACCTTTTTATTGGCTTAGTTTATCAGGAACATTAGATTATGACGTTTGCATAATTACAGTTTATCTATCGAGATGGTGTTCGATGGAACAGGTCTGCCAGGGAGTAAAGTGTACAGTGCTTCGAGCAGTCCTAAAGACTGGATATTACATTATATAAAAACTTACATGTACCTTTTTATTGGCTTCGTTTATCAGGAACATTAGATTATGACGTTTGCATAATTACAGTTTATCTATCACCAGACATCGTTTAAGCATAAGGCAAATAATTGCGGGAATATAATAGTCACGTCTTTGCCAGTTCAAAATATCAAAGGTCAGTCGTAGAATTAATTTAACACTCACAGATACTAGTGACAGTGTACACAAAACTCTCCGTTAATAAAAATGTTATGAATTGATCATATTGATATTGTCTTTGTGGTGGCCTTCGAGTAGCTGTATTCACTACTGTGGCCAATATGGCTACTCTCAGGCCTGTAAGAAAGCAATACAAATATAACAAATAAATCAATATATGTAACTAAGCTTCTGAATGTTAATAGGTTTTTAAATGTACAGACAGATAGAATATGTTCACTGAATAATTAAAATTTGCACGAGAGTATTAGTAATCCTAGAGCTCGCATTTTTGCATATTCTGATACATAATTGTACCTGCAGCACACATGCACATGGTCTACTCACACTGAATGATAGCATTTGTGGTTAATGTTTGTTCAATGCTGCTCCAGTGCACTCATCAGTATGAATGAATGAATGAGTACCTGGTTATAGACAGTGGTGGATATTTGTGTATGTATAGTCTTCATGCATTAATTACAGCATGGCTGAATGCTTCCCAGAGAAGTCAAGATGGTATTCGATCGAAAAGGTCGCCAGGAAGTGAAGTGTGAAGCACTTTAAGCTGTCCTAAGGCCTGGTTACTGCGCTATATAAGAAAAGACCTTTACCTTTACCAATGGACACACCAGGCCAAGGGGCAGTGGGCACCGGCTGTATCCACTAAAGGCTGGAGGAGTCATTCGGGCCAGGCATTTCAATGTGGATGCCATGGGCCACGGGGCAATTACACTGGAATGCGTGTTCCCTTGGACAAGATCCCAGCCAACTGGGGCCTAACCCGCAGACACAACTCAGGTGCCTGCTCTTATGGCCCAACGAACTGGTGCAATCCACTCAGACACATTGCCTCATCTTCTAGACGTACTGTAAGGCAATTCTGCACCCTGAGAGTTCACGGCACCAATGGACACCATAGTTTGAGTTAAATATTTCATTTGAAGTCACCTCAGTAATACAGCCACCTCAGTAATACAGCCACCTCGGTAATACAACCACATCGGTAATAGAGCCACCTCAGTAATAGAGCCACCTCGATAATACAGCCAGCCACCTCGGTAATACAGCCACCTCAGTAATAGAGCCAGCCACCTCGGTAATATGGCCACCTCAGTAATACAGCCACCTCGGTAATACAGCCAACCACCTCGTTAATACAGCCAGCCACCTCGGTAATACAGCCAGCCACCTCGGTAATACAACCAGCCACCTCAGTAATACAGCCACCTCGGTAATAAAGCCAGCCACCTCGGTAATACAGCCAGCCACATTGGTAATATGGCCACCTCAGTAATACAGCCACCTCGGTAATACAGCACATCGGTAATACAGCCACCTCGGTAATACTGCCACCTTAGTAATACAGCCACCTTGGTAATACAGCCACATCGGTAATACAGCCACCTCACAATTAAGGCCATCCTGGGATTGTCACAACTTATTTTTGCAAGTAAAGCATGGAAAATAAGTGCTGCCGATATGGTCACCTTGCTACTCAGGTCACTTTGGGGCAATCCCAAGAGTGACCTTAATAGAGGGGTTCCACTGCATATTCACTTTTCTATACACCATCTATCTGAATCATTTAGTTGGAAACCTAAAAAAACAGATTTTTTGGTGTGTGCTTAACAAGTGGATGAAAATCTATTTTCATGGCATGTGTCCTCTTAAAGGGAATAAAAACATCTATTGCTCGAATTCATGTTATATTACATCCTGCTATCTATTTCCACGTCCACCAAGCCAAAAAAATTAAAAAAATTAAATGAATTAGAAATTCCACATTTTATGGTGTGCATCCGGACATTTTCGAATATGCATATTTTTGGCACGTTTTTCGGGATGCCGAGATGTGACGTCACTTATGACTCAAACTCGCATCAGGCCGACCCTTTCCATGCATTCAGAGCATGTTTACAAGTATAGTTATTGGTTCGAAACGAGCGTCAGAATGAGTTATTGAGCAATATTCCGACGTAATACAAACACTAGTCATCATAGAAGAACAAGCAGTTATCTTACGGTTCCACATGAATCGAATTTTATTCAAAACAACGAATGCGAATGGGTCTACAAGACGTCAACTAGGTTTCGCCGAGCTTGGGCTCGTTTTCAGAATAATTATATCGAATGCAACCAACGGGAGATAATCTACACCAATAAACATACATAGCAAACATATATTGTATCCAGCTACGTAAAGTAACGTGTATAATCTCATAATATCACTAGAATATTGATATATGACGGAGTTGTACAATTTATCATAACAACTTAAATCAATCAGAGAGTTTCCGTTGGTCCCGCTAGCTCAGTGGGTAGGCGCGTTGGTTACTTGTCGTTTATTTTACAATCGGGCGACGCCGGTTCAATCCTGACAGCATGCAAACCTTTGATTTTCTATACACTTTTTTTGTTTATGTTTTCACGAAGTAATATAAACAAAATCATTTTATACTATAATGCACTGTTTGTAAATAATTTTTGTAGTAACTATTTATTCGCCACAAAAATATGGTCATTTTATAACGATGTTTCTAAATTTTATTTATCCAAACAAATATAATGTATTGGATATAGAATTTATTAATTGTAAATATATTGTACGGTAATATATTGTAATTATATATGTGAAAACAGATTGAGATATGTCTGGATAAATACAATTTAGAAACATCATTATATATAATGACCATATTTTAATTTTTGTGGCGAATAAATAATTACTACAAAAAAAAAATATATATTTACAAACAGTGCATTATATTATAAAATGATTTTGTTTATATTACTTCGTGAAAACATAAACAAAAAAGTGTAAAGAAAATCAAAGGTTTGCATGCTGTCAGGATTGAACCGGCGTCGCCCGATTGTAAAATAAATGACAAGTAATCAACGCGCCTAACCACTGAGCTAGCGGGACCAATGGAAATTCTTTGACTGATTTATGTTGTTATGATAAATTGTACAACTCCTTCATATATCGATATTCTAGTGATATTGAGATTATACACGTTACTTTCTGTAGCTGGATACAATATATGTTTGCTATGTAAGTTTATTGGTGTAGATTATCTCCCGTTGGTTGCATTCGATATAATTATTCTGAAAACGAGCCCAAGCTCGGCGAAAACTAGTCGACTTGTAGGCCCATTCGCATTCGTTGTTTTGAATCAAATTCGATTCATGTGGAACCGTAAGACAAATGTTTGTTCCTCTATGATGACTAGTGTTTGTATTACGTCGGAATATTGCACAATAACTCGTTCTGACGCTCGTTTCGACCCAAAAGCTATCCTTGTAAACATGCTCTGAATGCATGGAAAGGGTCGGCCTGATGCGAGTGTGTGTCATAAGTGACGTCACGATACCACGTGATCGCCTAGCTCATTAAAATTTCATTTTCCGCGGAAATCGCTTCACAGACGGGCTTAAAATCTAATTTATGCTACAAATGTATTTTTCTGTATTTGTTTAATGTTGTCAAATGTTACATACAATGTTAAACTTTGTGTACACATGGAAAAAGGATTTTAGCTAATGCCTTATTTTTATTTCCTTTAAATAATTACTGATAACTGGGCAGATACAGCATTTTAACTACCTCCTGTATTGTTTGTAAGGAATTGATAAGATCTCTTAAATTCTTTGTTTCGATAGACATGTAAAGCAGAGACGACAAAAGGTGCGATATCACACATCACATAACGCCCCGCATCATTTGCTGCTGAATGTCTCGCGTTCTGAACTACCCTGTGAAACTGTCCACGTTTTGTAGATCTCAATTCAGCCGTGAAACTACATACCCAAGAGATATTATCTGCAAAATTATTTCAACAAACCTTATCTATTCAGTTGATCTTGGAAATACCTGCAGAATGTGCGAGATTACAGGTTTAATGACGCATGTTTTGCAGATAAGGAGTGGGCGTTAGGAGGCGTTTCGAAGGCGGACAGGTCCAAAGACAATGGTGTAAGACAACAGCATCTTTAGCGAGGCACAAGAAACTATAATATACTTGCATTTGTCTTCAAAAATACATTTTATATCACCTAAGATTATCATGAATGTAAAGCTATTTTCATGGGACATTCAGTGAAAAATAAATTTAAACATTTAATTTATAACTTCCATGGGATATATGAGACAATTTAAGTAAATGACATTTTACCACAAAGCCTGGAGGGGAGAGTTGTTGGTACTGGAGAGGTTCCAGATAATGCTCAGGCAAGGCACGAGCACTGTTCCCATCCATAGTATCACCTGTATGAATTAACTATATATTTCAGTCATTAACTTTAAACAATCAGATTAACTCAAATGTTAAATTGAATGGTAACATTGTAGAGACTAGCAGATGCCCTGCATCAGAAACATTACTTAGATTTTATAATCAAATGGCATATATTTTTACACTGGGAGTACCTTATTCGGTCTATTTAGCATACAGTATGCTCAACAGAAGTATGTTAACATTAAACATCGGGAGTAAGAGAGAAGACAAATGTCATAGACGTGATAGAACAAACCAGAAGACAGAAGTGGACCTGGGCAGGGCTACTACGAGATAACCAATGTACATCGCGTCTCACAACCTGGAGACCTTACGAACAGAAAATGATTTAGAGGAAGACCAGTAAGACGATGGAGAGACGAACTAGACGAGTACTGGAAGGGCACCATCTGGCAGAGGATAGTGCAAGACAGGCAGATTTGGAAACGACATGCTGAGACCTTCGCCCAACCATGGGACACTACGGCTGCACAATGAGGATGCTGATGATGATGCTTAACAAATATTTGAGACATGTCAAATTTTGCGTTCCAGTAAGCATACAGGGGTGTGCACCCATTTTCTTTGGTTCCTGTGGTTCTTGAGTACAGCCGTCTCAGCAGACATGACTGGCAAGTGATTTATACATCTCACATACCAGCAACAGGATACCAGCACACTGTAGAAATCTGATAATTTAGGTGGACCTTTCAATGTTATTTCATCACCTAGTTTTGCATCTAGTGTGATATTGGTAGAAATTAAAACACGATGATGGATTCAACCGTCAAGGTTGGCATTTGAGACCATTGTTATGTTGGTTGTCAGGTGCTGCTAAAAAGGGGGTGTATGTTAATTAGAGCATGTACGCTTAATAGAACGAATACGGTATCTGTGTTCCAAGGAAGGTTTACACTTGACGTTAGACTAAACTAAACTGTTGACAGTGTAAGTAGCTGATTGACTATATTTGCATCAGCATGTCTGTTGGCACTGTTTTCTCACTGTTCTTATTTCTTGCAAAAATAATCCTTCCTTGGATTTGTAAAGAGTGTACTGAGTATGGAATCTGGGAGGGACGGACAGAAGGAAAGGTGGAGAGAGATGGAGAAAGGAGGAGAGAGGGAGAGAAACCAGCTACCGTAATGACTGTAAAAACTAAAAATGTACAAAAACAATAATTTTGTTATACTGTATATTTTCAGACAGAGTAATTTTTTGTGTCTGAATATGTACAGTCTGTAATGTCTGTATGTGTATTTGGACACTGTATTTTTCAAACACAAAAAATAATTCTTTTTTTGTATTGTATGTTTTCGAACAGCTGAGAATTTAATTATTTTTAGGTGTCTGAACAAATTCTGTCATTACAGCATTTCATTTTAGGTGTCTGAACACGTCCAGTAATTATGATATTTCATTTTTAGGTGTCTGAACACGTCCAGTAATTACGATATTTCATTTTTAGGTGTCTGAACATGTCCAGTCATTACGGTATTTCATTTTTAGGTGTCTGAACCTGTCAAGTCATTACAGTATTTCAGTTGTAGGTGTCTGAACACATCCAGTCATTATGATATTTCATTTTTAGGTGTCTGAACACATCCAATCATTACAGTATTTCATTTTAGGTGTCTGAACATGTCCAGTCATTACGGTATTTAATTTTAGGTGTCTGAACACATCCAGTCATTACAGTATTTCATTTTTATGTGTTTGAACACGTCCAGTCATTACGATATTTCATTTTTAGGTTTCTGAAAACGTCCAGTCATTACAGTATTTCATTTTTAGGTGTCTGAACACATCTAGTCAGTACAGTATTTCATTTTTAGGTGTCTGAACACATCCAGTCAGTACGGTATTTCATTTTCTATGACTACAATGAAGTTGAGATATGGTTAACTATAATGGAGTACCAATGATTATCACATGGCATAAGACACATCTATTGGCCTAACTGCCTCCTGCAATGTAAGTTTAACCAAGAAACTACAGTAGTTAACACTGGTAGAACCCACTACCATGGCCCATTGCCGACATTACTTCTGAAAGATGCCACCTTGAGAAACCTGAGTTAAGTAGTGGATCACACTGACAGAACTCGTCCAAACCAAGTGCGACAAACAGTGCATGTTCCATCTAATTACAACATGCTAAAAACAACAGCAAAGTTTCCAGGGTCCCCTCGAAATTAACCCCTCTTGTTCCTACAAACAGTCAACAGAATGCACGGTCCTGCAGGGTAACTAAACTTGTCAAGTTGTATTTCACACACCCTCCCAGCAGATCCATCAAACTGCAGCCTCTCTCGCTGAAATCAACCCCACATGTTCTAGAGAGATTTCTTGTTAGTTCTAAATCTTCTGACAGCGCTGCGTGCTAACTGCGTGATATATGGGTCATTATGAAAGGGTCATGTCATGTCCCCTGTTCCACCAGCCCATCAATCTCACAAGTAGGTCCTCATGTTCTGCTAAATATTTCAGCTGATGCTACAGCTGTAGTCTTAACACTTGCTGTATTTCAAAAAGACTAAGCAAGATAATCTCTGGTTGAAGGCTGAAAAGTCAAAATATGTAAGGCAAGTTTCTGCAGAATGACACAGAAACCCAGGCTATGGAATATGTTACAAAACAAAATAAAGACATGTATAAATATGATTATGTTTAATAAGTTGTATAAAAATAACATATATGAGAAGTGTACATTACTGCAGTAAATCTGGGTAATTATTCAAGTACTTTTCAGAATGTAGAAATAATTATGATTGTATTTCTATGTGTATTATAATTATGTATTCATTAATGACACAAATTTAGACAGATCTACTAAAAGTGTTTTACAAAGACTATGTATCATTTTTTCTTTTTACACTGATAATAATTTATGTTAAGAAGAGGAAGAAGAAGAATTTGTTTTATTTGACTCAGACATTTCAAATAATACACACAATACTCCCATAAAAAAAAATAATAATAATACAAATATATACCTTATGGTAAACATGGTATAATGTATGCCAAATAACAAAATGTAGGGTCAGGAGACTCCTCTAAGACTATGGTAGTCGCTATCGAGGAGCCACCTTTCGTAATAAAACTTTAACTGAATCAATACATCACCTAATCAAATTCTTCCAGAATAAGAAGAAGAAAAAAAACATACTATGTATGCATGTGTGTAGTGTGAGCAAGCGTACATGATTATTAGGCAGGATAATCGTTACTGCTTGCCATGTATTAACAGGAATGGGGACAGAGTTTAGTAAGTACAACACTATAACTTCTCCATTTCCACAAGAAATGTAAATAATTATTGTTATAAACATGTGTATAAACATTCATTCAGTCAACGCTGCATCAGAACCAAAGACCAACTGACTCCTGAGCATTGCATCTTGCAAAGATCTTAGTGCATGGCCAATTGCAGGGTGTTTCTAAATATCATGGTAATATCGCTACTCTAAATTTATACATACAAACACTATTTAAAACAACAAAAACAATTCTTATATACTGCTAGTTTAAAATTATAAAAACAGTGCCTTAATTTCTTTTTAAGATAAACAAAATATGTAATATTATAGTTCGAATAGTAGTTTAACAATTAAGTAAATTGTCTACATAATGATAACACATGCCCTGACATATAGTTATTTAAAGGTGCAAAAAGTATAAATAAGTAAGTGTTTAGCTTTCAATGGTAGAGGTCTGTGGTGACGATGGAGAGCAGAGAGAGAAATGGTGGATAGAGGCATAAAAAGAGAAAGAACCCCAGCAAAAGGATTATAAATGGTCACCCTGACTCAGCAATAATCCTACATGTTGACTTGAACACTGATATATATATATATATAAATATATATATGGATACTGGGGATGAATACCGCCGTATTCTGTTTTAATAAGGATTTGTGTCAAATGAAAAACTAATAAAGTGTTCTTCACAAAGTATATGATTGAAACTTACTGAAACTGAAGAGGAAATACCGGGTATTCCTGATGCTTCCTGACAGATAATGATGCTCCCTGACAGATAGTGATGCTCAATCAAAATATCAGATCATGTACATATTTGGAGAATGTAATTGATCTATCCATCATCAGCCTGCCAAGCCATCAAAAATGGACGCCGAACACATGGAGCGTTCACACATTCCGTCATGTATTTTGTTGAAATTCTGGCCCCAAATATTTTTATGACAGTTTTTAAAGTGACAACTGTACGCAGGAATGTTTGATCTAGGAGACGCCATGCAGCAATAGTAATGTAATGCACATATATAATCATTATCAACATTGTTTTCCAAGCCAAATTTAGACGGGGGTCCTGCGCATAATTCTGACTGTGACGTAGACAAACCGCAATGTACTGGATCCATCAATTAGCTGACTAACTAATGAAAACAGTGTACAGATCTACACATAGAATGTAAAATAAGACATGCTGATTTCAGGCCAATAAACGTGGTATGTCTTGCAATGCTAACCTCAACTGAATGGCCTGACGTGATACAAGGCGTAGATCGCAGAACCAACTGCTGTTCTTCCCATCTGATACGCTGGGAGATTTACGGAAGTTTCCTGTGTTTTTTGGCTGGCTCCCTGGGAAGGGAACCGAGCCTTGGCTTGCTCAAACAGCTTGTTCTGTGTAGAAGCCAGAGGTGGCCGCTTCTAATTGGTGTCTAAGCAAGTCTCCTGCAGGCCTTTACTAGTGTTTAAGCAGTAATATGGTCTCCCTGTAACTACGGCAACAACCAATCTAGTTCTTCTCATTCAGTCTGCATCCATCAAGCCCTTAGCCAGAAATAATTTCTGCCAGTCTTGAATTAATCAAAAGTGAGCCTTTTAGCACAAGAATGGCTTGTGTGGAAGGCTTTCACATCAATAACTGATATTATTGGCCAGCTTAGGTTTTTCAATGACAAACCAGTGTCATTTGAGCCATTTATTTAATTAATACTCATCCATTTGATTTGTTTCACTCCCAGTTGTGCAGGTAATAATTATTAATATGGGCCCCTAGACTTAGAACTATTAATCTAGTGGCCAGCTGGCACCCTGTAAATTCCACCACTGGCACAGGTCTTATCAGTTATAATTACCTGTTTTGGCCATTCATCTGCCAGTCTTCAAGACTGGCAGACGGGTCTCTGGCTACGCCCCAGATTCCTACCAAACTCACTCGAACCAATCCATCCTACTTTATCAATCACTCTACTTCTTCAGGTTAACTACTGAATCTCGGTACACCCGTGTATTACTAAATATCTACTGTCTGCATACTGGGCTTTATTACTGTACATATCGCATCCTCCTCAGTGCAAGATGTATTCCTATTTTATAGACAAATACAGTAATTATTCTTAGCCATTTTAACAATGGTCTAATCATTACCTCAATATTTATGCATTTTGTAATTTTCATCCACTTTCCTAGTGCCACGCAGATTTTATAATCACACACACTCACATGAAAATATGCATGTACATGCACTTTGTTTGTTATTCATGGCCGGTTATTTTATAAATACAGTGTACATTTAATTAATATCACAAAAGCACACTGCACGAGATACATTTTTACAACCATTCCAATGAAATATTATTTAATAATTCTTAAAAAATATAATTTTGTATGCAATGGGCAACACTACCATGTGATTCTCATGAATTTGCACCTTTTCAAACATCCAGTTGGCGATGTGTTCCCAGCCAAATAGTACTCCTACCAGATTTAGTGCCACTTGGGAAAACAAACAGGCAGACGCTTGCATTTTACAACATTTTTTCATTGATTTCAATAGTGCGATCATTTTTTGCAAATTTTGACCAATATTTATGCACACATATTTGTTTGAGAATTTCATGTGTAACAAGATGACTTTATATAACAAGACAACATTCCTGAATGTGATGTTTTCCCTGTCACGTAACTTCATTGGACAAAAAACAACTTTGTAAAGCGTGAACACGAGCTGACATTTAAATAAAAGATAACAAAGAGATTCAAAAGATTAGTATGTTGTCTTTTAAAACGTTGCCTACAACTTTGAATTCGGGTGAAACCTGCCCAGGTTCATGTGGGCAAAGAAAATTCAACCCACAAATTCCAACACACAAGCAGAGTAGTGCGATACGATCTAAACATGTGACGGCAGTGTGATGTGATCTGGAGGGGGTAGGGTTAGTGAAACGAGATAACAACCCCAGTGGGACAGCAAGAAACCCAGCCTTTGTCACGTTAGTTTGCCATGACAATGAACTACAAATTGCAGGTATTGAGATGGTCTGATGACTCATCGGCACTCCCCGCAGCTTCAATGGCAGCGCACGGCTCTAGCTCTGTGCACACAAATTACTGGTTCGAAATCAAGATCAACTCATAGCCTCGGGGGACCATAAAAAAGAAGGACTCGGCTCCCAAAACCAAACCGCTGGGAGCACAGGCACAGTCAGAACGGCAATGCACAAAACGAATCCAAGAATCGGAAATAAAAACACTGCTGCATCCCCCGGGGACGCAGAGCCAAACCACTGCAGCATTGTTAATTAGAAATGAAGAGAGGACGGGGAAGAGACGGTCGCATGTGACGCTTCACAAAGCAACCACTGGCGCTGTTATCTGAGCCCTGGGGGCAATAGAGTAAACACCCCGTATTCGGTCATTCACATCTATTTGGTTGCAGCTGCGGCGTGCCAACGCATGTAAGACATGGCCTCCAACAAGGTTCAACTCTCGCCTCCAATCACTTGATAAGATAGAGATGTTTAACACAGGTCTAAGCCGACTCACGCACTTCTCTTCCAACCCTCCATGTGACAATGCCAGCACAAGGTACGGGCAGTTGCTCAGTGGCAAAAAAATGCCATAAATGTAATAAAATCATGAAATGTAACAAATAAATTTGACATTAATATTATTTAATATATTATTCACGTTATTATATTCCTTAATTTAAGATTAGATTCTTTGTTAGATAATTGCAATAATTTAGGATTAAATTCTTTGTTAGATAATCGACGTAATTTAGGATTGAATTCTTTGTTGGATAATTGACATAATTTAGGATTAAATTCTTTGTTAGATAATTGACATAGCACAGTTTTCCCCAGGTTTAATTGTATGAGGCTTCTGAAGCCGTGGATAGGACATTGCAATCAGAACGCCCATCACATGGCTGCAGTGGATCTCTGAGCTTCTCCAAGTTGGCACGAGCTGCTTGAAAACATATAAATATTATACTGTTATAAAAAAGGACTTTTATTTATTACATTTATGGAAATTTTTTTGTTCATTTGACCACTGGGCAACTGACCGCTGAGCAACTGTCCACTGGGCAACTGTCCTACACTCTGCCAGCACTGACCACATTCATGTGAGCATGCGTGTGTCGTGCTTGTTCTAATTAAACCAGAAGTCACTGGCTATTCTTGTGGAATCTAAACAATTTTCACAATGGAGTCAGTCAGTCAATTAGCACAAAGGTATACATATGAATTTTTGGGGACAGTGTCTATTGTCAAAGTTATTGCGAAAACTCGAGACAGATTTTCGATGTAATTGTGAGGCCAAAGTTCAAGAGTGAAAGGTTAGACTTGGGGTGTACAGACATGGGTTTAGGGTATGAAGAAAGAAGGGTTTGCAGGGTGTATAGATAAGGTTGAGGCTAATGACATACAGAGATGTGTCAGGACTAGGGCTTATGGACAAAGATTAGATCTGGGGTCTAGAGACTAGGATCAGGCCTAGGCTACGCAGACAAGGTTCAGGCTTTCGGTCTAGAGACAATAGTTAGCAGCAGACAAGTGTTGAACCATTGCAACACAATTCCTGCTTATAGGTTGTGACTTGTCTAACATATGGGACCCAACTGACTGGAGAATTCTATCCATGGGCAGAAAAACACTAGAGAAAGTCTGTTTTATCCACAAACTACAATTTCTCACCAGAAACAGTTGTCTAGCCTGGAATGGGAATAATTCACTGCATAGGTTGGTTTGAAATGAAGGGGAATAGAGAAGGACAACACAGGCCAAATGAGTGCAGTGTATATATGGACATATATAAAAGGGGAGATACATTTTGTGAAAGAAGAACTAATTTAATGGCAAGGAAGTTATCATTAACAATTTAACATCATTTAAATTAATGTAATAAACTAAAATATGTAAAATAGAATGTCTGACTAATGATAATATTGTGGAAACAATTATCAAATGAATAGTTAATAAAAAGATTATTTTCTCAAAAGAAATATGTATGCATAAAACATGACAATGAACAGGAGTAAACAAAAATTAGAAACAAACTTACAAACTCAAGCAAAAGTAAACTAACACAATGTCATATCCTTATAAAAACACAAGAAAACAATTTTGGGTGTCACTGCTTTCCCCAAATGAGCCTAGTGCACTGGACCAAATTGAATCCTTCGTCGACAAAACTGCACATTTTCATGCATGCAGATTTCCACACACCCGTTCGCATGAATGAACATCTACTTGACAAGAGGAAGCTGGTACTAAGTGTAGCGAGAAGATCAAACGACTACAGGTGTTTCCAGTCTCCAATCTCCATCTCACATGACAAATCACATCTGTTCTTGGTGTGCCTCAGGCTACTAGGTTGGATTCTTCAACTAAACAGAATTGTTTTCAAGTTCATGTTACAAAGAACGCATTTCACTTCTCTGTAAAACACTGATTATGAATAAAGTGTTGCAGAAAGTATTTCAAGTCAAGTCAAAAGCGTTTATTCAAACAAATCAAACAAATTAAATGTACATATTAAATATACAAATATATAAAGCATATCGGTGAAAAGTTCAAACGAAAAAACACAGAAGTAAAAATACTTATAAAGTCATGCTTCTCCTTGGTCGACAATTTCTAGCAGCTTTTTACATGATGCCAAGTTAATTAGTGATACAGACATGACAAGCATTACTTATGTTTTGGGTGCTTGCTATGAAACTGAACAATGTGAAATGATATCTGCATATAATAACTATCAAATATATGTTTGCCTTAAAACAGTGAAAACAGTATATATATTTATATTCCTAGATGCTGCATAGACAGACCAGTTATGTGTATTGGGCTGTGTACAGCTGACCGCTCCATAGCGCCAGACAGAACACACAACAATACTCTCGTAATCATCAAAATAATATATATTATTATATTTCTGGATGTACAACATATTCTGGGGTACAAATATCAAAAACCTTGAAAGCACACTTAGATACTTGAATGGAGAGTAAATATATAAAGTTGCTTAGATAATATTAAAAATATATATTGTGTTGTGCATTTTTTATTTTGTCCAGTGGGATTATGTTCGTAGGCGCAGGGATTACGTCCTCTGGGATTACGTCTACAAGTCGAGGGATTATGTCCTCTGGGATTATGTCTGGATACCACTTAAATGTGTCCTATCATTCCAGCTGGAGCAGGAACCAATTCAGATTAGTACAAGCTACATTCCTCAGTCAACACAAATCATACAGTACATTAAAGGTGTGGGATTAATTTACAATGGTATCAGTAAAAGAACTGCACTATAAAATATATTTTGTAATAGCTAACGAATATTGTACATGTTGTGAGAACATGTACAAAATGTATGAAAATAATGGATATGTGTTCATTGAGTAGTATAGTTAACTTTTCTCATTTCATGCATTTTGTGTGCATCTGTGTGCATGCATGCATGCGTGCAGGTGTGCATGCAAGTGTGTGAGTATTTGCATGTCCATGTATATATAATACTACATTCTGCATTGGTTTCTGGTTGAAACAAATAAACAGATTGAACTGATCAAAATAACTACACCTGTATAAAGAATTAATTGGATATTATGGACAAAGTCACACTGTTCAAAATCACGCAATACAATTGCCATATTTTGCTCATATATTTGGTTTATTTTTTGTGAATAAAGCAACATTTATAGGGATCCCAATGTGTTACCAGTAGATTAAGGTTTAACTCTCTAAGTGTGATTACTAATTTTATATATGTTTGATGGACTGGACAACAATTAACAAAACTTGTGGCAGTTGTAAAAGCCCATATATGTACAGAAATGATGAAGGGACTGCCCAAAACAAATTCATTTGGAAGCCCATTGCCTGGGAAAGTGACTGTAAAAATGAATGAGAACAAAACCAGCTCGCAGACGTATAAAAAATTCAAAAAACTATTTTTAAAATGTTGAATTTGATATGGGATTTTGCCATTTTTATATTGTGCGATTTTGGCACATAGCGCTTATGTCCTGTGGAATTGTGGGAAGTGAGCTGTTACAGGAAATGAAATTACAGCGAACTGTGTAACACATTATGACATTACTGAGAATGAAACATAGCTGTGGCCTCATACCACAACCGTGGCGTTGTGCCGACTCGATTTCCTACAATAGCTGCTCTATAATTATTACTTAGAAACAAACGAACAGCTGCAAAATGTGGTCAAAAATTGTCACAATTGTGATTATTGATCTGACATAAATGAACAAATTACGACATGCATCAAACGGATTCTCACAGAGGATGTAATGAAGACTGAACAGTACAACATGGATAACACGACTGATAACCGTAATCCATCAAAGATCATTGCACAGGCGTGTGTTGATGGCTGCTGCTAGCGTGATCCATCAAATGCTCATCCTGTTGCCTTGTCATTGACTGCTTTGAAGCGTGAACATGAAGGACATGCATACATTTACACATGTTCCAACACTGACTCTTGCCTTCTAGATTTAACAAAAACTGTCAAAGATCTGAAAGCTTGTTAGCACTGCAGCAAGACTCAACCAGTCGGTTAGTCAAAAGTTGTTTCATTGCCACTGATTCAGAAATGAGTAGTTGCGTAACAAACTACTTTTATATTGTACAACAAAATTAATAACGTAAAAGTATTTCCTGCAAACAAAACAACTTGTCATGGTAACATAAAAGCAATGATGCTCTTCAATCTAATTATACGACTGTAGGCTACATGTACGTTCACCCGTAAAAGAAGTACATTTTACAGTTCACTCTATGAAGTTGAGTTTGTAGAGGGGAAAGCTAGTTGCAAATGTATGGTTATTTTCTACACTTTTCATTTATCAACGTGGTAATTGGAAAAGAATAAATGAGTAGTTGTTAAACAAACTACAGTGATATTGTACAACAAAATTAATATCGTAAAAGTATTTCCTGCAAACAAAACAACTTCTGACAGTAAAATAAAAGCAATTAATAATTAAGATTGTAAGCTATGTGTACATTCACCTGTGAAAGGAATGAATTTTACAATTCACTCCATGAACTGCTGGTTGAGTTAGTAGAGGGGAAAGCTAGTCGCAAAAGTATGGTTATTTTCTACGCATTTCATTTATCAACATGGTAGTTAGAAAAGTAACACGTCCTCTTTATGCCGTGTTTATGGGTGATAAATGTCAAGATATAAATAAGGGCATCCTATTGGGGATGACGTTGATCTATCGGCTGTATTCTGCCAGAAACATACTGATTAGGGCAAGTTTTTTTTGCTGAAACCATCTTTATAACTAGCTAACTGCCACAGATGACTGTGAACGTGAATAAAATCCAATAAACCACGTACAGCCATGATGCATTAATAAATTAATTAATTTTATAAAGTTACAATTACGTAAAATATTTCAGTTTATTTTACATAACATTCTCAATTTCAAACAAGATATTTTTATTTTTTAAATGGGTTTTGTTGATATCAATTCATAAATTCAAAACTAACAAAGAATTCAGTGAAAAAAAGTCCCAGTTAAAAACTGTCATTTAAAGGTGCCACATCAATTCAATTTTTTCACTCATCTCAATTCAAATAAATTTTATGGAAAAGGTAAACCTACCCAGTACCCACTAAAATACGCTTTCTTGCTTGTGAAACATTTTATTACATCTCTTGGTGAAGTCCCCAGACAAATTATAAACTTTTTAAATGTTTGTCCAAACATTTATTCAAGTGATTCTCAAAATTGAAATATTCATGTGAATGTCCAGTGCGACTATACACGTGTTTTTCTGTGTTGATATTGTTGACATTCCTTGCTGCCTCAAAAACTATGTGGCTGACTAGTTCAGTGGTTTGAAGGCTAATTTCTGACCGGGCAATTGACTGAGCAACATACTAGATGTAATGACTAATGTCAGTTATTTCGACTAATTAAACAACAGCAACCACTTTTTTGTATTAAACATATTTCAGATATTACTTATTTATACAATATAATACATAACTATTTATATACTATTCTGGACACCAACAAACATGGCAAAACAAGTTGATGATGTAGCTTTAAAAACAATAACAACTGAATAGATTGCCTTTTATAAAATGATCAAATTCCCACTGAATGTTTTTCCTGATTACAGAGTAGTGCCTTTCTAAGGTTCAATTTATATGTGCAGCAAAGAATTTTGTCACTGGCAAATTGCCTGTATGAAAGGCATCAACAACACCCTGTGACCATGAAGACTACCATTTTCCCACATTCACAAATTCATTCATCCACGCAGACTCTACGGATAATTATTTTGAAAGAGCACAACTTCATAAGGTTTGCAGCACGACACTGACACGTCCTTTCCATTTCCCAGCATGCCTTTAATGTGAATGGTCGCTGCAGCACGCTGCACAGTATTAATCACATGATTGGCACTGCCATCATCACGCTAACTGACCCTACCCTCTCCGTGGCGTGAAAGGTCAACAGGGTGATGAAGTCAGACGGAAGGCCATCAACATTCATAGGCCTATAAATATTTCATGTGGCTTGTGTGTAAAGGGAGGTGACATATGGAGGTGTCACTGCAAAGTGGGTATCATCCCCCACTGGTATCTGCCTGTAGCACCTGCTAACAGTGACAACTCTGACACAAGGCTCAAACAAGCTATCATTACTGCAATCTAATACGTAGCCGGGGTCCAGCTGATCACCCCAATCCATACCCAAGGTTGACAGCCTAGAGGGTATTTTGTGTACTGTCAAGTGAGCTTTTAAACCTGTTTTGGACACATAGTCAAAATGTAAGTAATATGTTTTTAGATGTTTTATTCTTGCCGAAGTTCAAAATGTAAGTTATGTATGTTTTCAATTTTTGTGTTCTTGTCAAAGTTCTTTTTAGCATTAATTATAGCTGTACTTATATTATAGTTAGGTTACAACTTTAATTTTAGTTATATATATGTATGTATGTATATATATTTTATATATATATATATATACATAAAATATATATATATATATATACATATACACTGTATATAATTATTCTATATTAGGATGACCATAATTGTGAAGTGGCTTTATTACATATATATATATATATATATATATATACATATATATAAATATATATGTATGTAATAAAGCCACTTCGCAATTATGGTCACCCTAATATAGAATAATTGCGAAGTGGCTTTATTACATACATATATATATATATATATGTAATAAAGCCACTTCGCAATTATGGTTTGCGAAGTGGCTTTGTTACATATATATATATATATACATATATATATATATATGTGTGTGTAATAAAGCCACTTTGCAATTAGGGTCACCCTTGAACAATTCCTAATTACTTTCATAACGATAAACTAGATGAAATGAGTTCCGTTAATACAGACATCTCACTCTTTGGGTGATGTGATATATTGGTCTATTTCAACAACAACTACAACAATTATAATACAGTATTTGCCAAATATAAAAAATTAACCAAGTACTGATGTTTAAATTGGCAAGAAGTGTATCACTTATACCACTTGCCCAGTTACAGTAAATACAACTACAGGCCAACAATGCCAGTATACAATTTGCTTGATTTCAACATAATTTTTATAGTTTTATGTGAATGAGGAAATATTATTAGATTATCACCCTAGCCACTTTGGCCCAGCCCTAACGGTGACCTAACGGTGACCTTACAAGTATTATTTACAAACTTTAACAAATCCATGACAACATACACTGTAGTTTATCATAGGATATACCAAGATATCTATATGCTGTAATTTGTATATTTTCTTTCATTATTTTTAGCTTTCAAGGAAAAGGTGGCTACAGTACTATATACAAATATATTATTATCATTAAATAAACCTACAATGGTGTCAACATATGAAAAACTCATGTACAGGTAGTTGGTTCTAATAATAATTTTTACTGAACAAACCAACAATTTTTAAAATAATTTATATGTACAGTAATATTAATCACATAATTTTGAGAATGATAAGTGAAATTGCGGTGTAGTAGCGGTGTAGTAGCGGTGTAGTAGCGGTGCTACACCACAAGAACTACAACAAATGCTGCAGGAGCTAGCTGATGAAAGTGACAAACAAGGTCTGAAGATGAACATTTCAAAGACAAGTGATGTTAGAAAATTACACACCAATATATATCAACACCACGCAGATAGAGAACATTGAAAGGTACGTCCATCTGGGACAGCGATACAGTATCAGAGACAAAAACCAAGACAAGGAGATTCAACGAAGAATCACCGGTGGCTGGACAGCTTTCGCCAAACACCGCGGCATCTTCAAGGGTAACTTTGGAACCTTGATGAGACAAGTCTACAACTCATGCATACTTCCAGCGATGACATAATGCACGGAAACATGGGCACTCACTATCCAGGCAAAGAACAAACTAGCAGCCGCACAAACAAAGATGGAAAGGAGAATGTTAAACATCACATATTGGGAGAGAAAAACAAACATCTGGGTAAGAGAGAAGACAAAGGTCATAGACATGATAGAACAAATCAGACAATAGAAATGGACCTGGGCAGAGCACATCAGCAGACTACGAGATAACCGATGGACATTGTGTATCACAACCTGGAGACCTTACGAAGGGAAACGATCTAGAGGAAGACCGGCGAGACGGTGGAGAGACAAACTAGACGAGTACTGGAAGGGCACCATCTGGCAGAGGATAGCGCAAGACAGGCAGATTTGGAAACGACATGCTTCACCCAACCACGGGACACTACCGCTGCACAACGATGAAGTGAAATTCATTAAAAGATTGCTAGAAAATATAGTGTATCAAACAAGGGAGTATTATTTGGCCATATTGAATTACTGCAGGGCCGTTACAAACTTTTGTAAACTAGTACTCTTGAATGACAACATTTCTGAAAAAAACCTTGTATCTCTGTTACATAAATCCTGTGAGGGCTGTCTGCATTGCAGTGGTAACAGTTGATATTTTCATTTCTGTAATGTTTTACTCTTTTACCTTTACAATGTACACATAAATGTTTTCTACCAAAAACATTAATCTATCGCTTTCCTTGAAAATATGTTATTCCACACTACAATTTCATTTTGTTTGTCTATTTCTACTTGCCAACTGATGTTATTTTATTCTATTAACTTAAACTTAAAGTGGCACATTTCGGCGGAAACAAAAAATTCCATTCCAGCAATTGTCATCCCGCTAAACAGCCGATTCTGCAAAGCATGATGTTGTTAAGTAGAATCCATGTAAAAATAATTACACAACATATATCAGAGTCTCTTCCATAAGCTGGGCAGCAGTAATTCAAACAAACATACTGGATGACAGCTAGTTCAGTCACATCACCTTGATTAGAAATCCAAACTGCCTAGTCAAATGAACATGTGTTGGAACGCTTGCATTCAAAGGGGCCATTGCTAAAACTATAGTCAGGGAAGCAAACACACATGTAGCACACCTTTGCAGATGTATTAAAACTAAATAATAGCATGTTTAACATGCCCGCACAATTGCCATTCAACACCTCAGGGTAATGCATTCACAATGACTGCGATGAAAGCTGATATTTCATATCGCGTGTAACATCCGACATATTACGTATGCTGTGAATCTTAAAATAAACTTCACAATGGTAAAACCCGGAGGGCAATCAAAACTAGCGCCAATTAAAACATACTTCTGTCGTACCACTATAATGGCATACAACAAGGCAGTTGAGCTGTAAAGAGCTCTACTCAATTTCGGCCAACTCACACGTGCAGGCATTTCAAAAAGCCAAAACGTAAAAAACATCTGACACACAGTAAGCTAGTGAACCCCAAGCACATCAAACTGTGATGGCAGAAAGAAAATAGGGGTCCAATCTATTAACCCTGCGGTAAACCACAAATATGAGGTGCCCGAAATAGAGACCATAAAAAATCAAGAATGTAAATGGTGAATGATGTGCAAGATTTTGTTGATGGCTCCAAGATTATATTTGAATAGGAAGAATTATACCTACTTTGGAGCTGTATTTGAAACTGATGTCACATGACATCAGTGCATGATCAAGATCCGCTGTAGACGGATCGAAATGTTGCAAGTTTCAAATACAACTCCAATGTAGGTTTAATTCTTGCTACATAAACGGTGAATGTGATATCAAAATGTAAATCACGGATTTAATTTTGCAATCAATGAAACCACAATAACAACAACATAAGACAAACGACATGTTATATATGTGACTGTCATGTATAAACAACAAACAACAACAACAACATAAGACAAACGACACGTTATATATGTGACTGTCATATATAAACAACAAACAATAACAACAACATAAGACAAACGACACGTTATATATGTGACTGTCATATATAAACAACAAACAATAACAACAACATAAGACAAACGACATGTTATATATGTGACTGTCATATATAAACAACAAACAATAACAACAACATAAGAAAAACGACACGTTATATATGTGACTGTCATATATAAACAACAAACAATAACAACAACATAAGACAAACGACAAGTTATATATGTGACTGTCATATATAAACAACAAACAATAACAACAACATAAGACAAACGACACGTTATATATGTGACTGTCATATATAAACAACAAACAATAACAACAACATAAGACAAACGACATGTTATATATGTGACTGTCATATATAAACAACAAACAATAACAACAACATAAGACAAACGACACGTTATATATGTGACTGTCATATATAAACAACAAACAATAACAACAACATAAGACAAACGACACGTTATATATGTGACTGTCATATATAAACAACAAACAATAACAACAACATAAGACAAACGACACGTTATATATGTGACTGTCATATATAAACAACAAACAATAACAACAACATAAGACAAATGACATGTTATATATGTGACTGTCATATATAAACAACAAACAATAACAACAACATAAGACAAACGACATGTTATATATGTGACTGTCATATATAAACAACAAACAATAACAACAACATAAGACAAATGACATGTTATAGATGTGACTGTCATGTATAAACAACAAACAATAACAACAACATAAGACAAACGACATGTTATATATGTGACTGTCATATATAAACAACAAACAACAACAACAACATAAGACAAATGACATGTTATAGATGTGACTGTCATATATAAACAACAAACAATAACAACAACATAAGACAAACAACATGTTATATATGTGACTGTCATATATAAACAACAAACAATAACAACATAAAACAAACGACACGTTATATATGTGACTGTCATATATAAACAACAAACAATAACAACAACATAAGACAAACGACACATTATATATGTGACTGTCATATATAAACAACAAACAATAACAACAACATAAGACAAACGACATGTTATATATGTGACTGTCATATATAAACAACAAACAATAACAACAACATAAGACAAATGACATGTTATAGATGTGACTGTCATGTATAAACAACAAACAATAACAACAACATAAGACAAACGACATGTTATATATGTGACTGTCATATATAAACAACAACAACAACATAAGACAAATGACATGTTATAGATGTGACTGTCATATATAAACAACAAACAATAACAACAACATAAGACAAACAACATGTTATATATGTGACTGTCATATATAAACAACAAACAATAACAACATAAAACAAACGACACGTTATATATGTGACTGTCATATATAAACAACAAACAATAACAACAACATAAGACAAACGACACATTATATATGTGACTGTCATATATAAACAACAAACAATAACAACAACATAAGACAAACGACATGTTATATATGTGACTGTCATATATAAACATCAAACAATAACAACAACATAAGACAAACGACATGTTATATATGTGACTGTCATATATAAACAACAAACAATAACAACAACATAAGACAAACGACACGTTATATATGCGACTGTCATATATAAACAACAAACAATAACAACATAAGACAAACGACACGTTATATATGTGACTGTCATATATAAACAAACAATAACAACAACATAAGACAAACGACACGTTATATATGTGACTGTCATATATAAACAACAAACAATAACAACAACATAAGACAAACGACATGTTATATATGTGACTGTCATATATAAACAAACAATAACAACAACATAAAACAAACAACATGTTATATATGTGACTGTCATATATAAACAACAAACAATAACAACAACATAAGACAAACGACATGTTATATTCGTGACTGTCATATATAAACAACAAACAACAACAACATAAGACAAACGACATGTTATATATGTGACTGTCATATATAAACAACAAACAATACGCTGATATAATCTGAATACAACAAACAAACAATAAGTCTATTAAGGGCAATGGATTGCACAGTCCTGAAAGGAGTTTCAGAAAAAAAAAAGGTGGCTTTATTTTATCAGCAAGTAACAATTATCCACTGGTACTAAGCAATCACGTTAAATCAACAACTAATTTCTGAAATACAAAAATGGACATTCTCTGCTTTTGACAGTTGCCTTTTGAAACACTCAAGGCTAGAAATGTGGTAATGTATTGCTTCAGTATATTTCAGTAGACCTTTTTTGTATCAAACCTCCATGATTCCAATACATGCTGTCCATAAAGAGTGAGTGCAAATTGATGACTGAAGAATGTAAAATTGCAAATATGAATAATCATACTTGCAACTAAAACTATAGCACAAACAAATGCAGTTCTATATGAAACTGTGTGACAACTTGCCAATGGTATTTTTTTCAAAGGACCTTTGGCAATGGTAATTTTGTCAACGGACCTTTTGGTAAGATATTAGGACTGCTTTTATTTATATGTTATCCTAATCACTATATCTCAGACAAGTCACTATTTGTCACTGGAGAAAAGTCACCCCCGCACTTGATGGAACATCCATTAACGAAATGTCCGGAGACATTTATGGGCAACTATGTTATCCAGTTTACTCAAACCTACTAGATAGGCAGACATGTTAACCATCATGAAACGTGTCATAACTGAAACAGCGACTATGGTATCTACTTTAGTGTGCCAAAACATGAAAAGCTGTCATAGCTGAAAACAGTGAAACCGAGGCCATATCAACTTCAGTGTGCCAAAATACAAAATGGGCAATGAGGCCCTGAAGTCCTTTGGACTATATTGAGAGTTTGTAATTATTAATCAAATGGTTTTTGGTGAATCATAGTTACAGATCATTAAGGGTTATGATGGAAATAAAATATTGCCATGTTTAGTAGAGACTATATGCATGCCAGTGAAGATACATCTGGAAATTAAAGACTGTTTCATGAAGATTGTATATATTAGTTAATGCTTTTAAAAATACTGTAGAATTTTATCCCGATACTCTGCTACTTAGGCCGATTTCCAGTGATTGTAGAAACCTTGCAGGAGAGATGGTGAGCTGCAATCTTGCATGTAGCACAGTTAAAGGTTGTTTAAGAAAACTGAAGCAAATACAGATTTCTTGTGTATAGTGACACTACCACATGGAATGTCAATACCAAATTAGAGAAAAAGTTACCGTAGATTACTATAGTTTTTTAAGAAAATAGGCAAAATGTGAAAATTTTGCATTTTGGGGGGCCCTGGGGGGCCATTAGAATGATTCAATCAACTACAGATTTCTTGTGTATAGTGGCACTACCACATGAAATGTCTATGCAAAATCAGAGAAAACGTTACTGAAGATTTTTTGACAAAATAGGCAAAATTTACCAGTTTGAGGGGACTTGGAGGGTTAGAATGATATAATCAAATACAGATTTCTTGTGCATGTGGCACTACCATAAGATGTGTCTATGCAAAATTAGAGAAAAAGTTGCTGAATGGTTTCTGAGATATGGCAGCTAACAGCGAACGGCAGACGCAGAGTGATGGCATAAGTCTGTTGGACCTCCGGCCCAAAGGACTAAAAACTGTGACCAAGCCTTCAAAGTCGCAGCACCAAAACTGTGGAATGCACTGCCACAAGCTGTTTGAACTATTAGAGACATGACAGTTTTAAGTGCAAACTACAGACTCGTTATTTTAATATTGCATATAATTGTTTGTTCCATTCTTTTTTAACTAACTGCTTTTAACTTATTAGAATTTCAATTTATAGGTATAGTGTTATTGATCTCTTTTTATCCATGGACAAGACGATATGATAAATCATATAACTGTTTAGATTATATATATATAAATACACACACACACACACACATACACACACATATCCGGGGGGTACTTACATACATACATATCTATATATTTATCATACCAGTCATTTGTACAGCATAAAAGAACATAACTGCATAAATATGGCACTTTATAAATGAATAAATACTAAAGATGAAAACCTGCCATGAAATATGAAAACAGAAAAGTACCAGAAAAACTGTGACCATTACAACATGATTTTGCCAAAACATGGAAAACTTTCCTACAACCGAAACCTGTAGTTCTATTTTAATTTATAGCTATAATAAATTGAATTACCTCATCGCTATGAGTGGATTGATAGGTGCATCCAACAATTATATGCCAATCAACACTTTAAAAAGAATTCCTCTGTGGTTACGATTATATCATAAAATTGTACCAATATTTTATTTGGACCACATCCAGCGAGTGGCAGGTTAGTTCAACTGGTTGAACTTCCCACACAACTATGCTGTATTTTCCAGCTCCATACTATATTTTTCAATAGCCATACTGTATTTTAAGCACCATGATTTTCAAACCTTATGCAACAATTCCAAGTGTTGTACTGCATGTTCAAACTGTTTAGCTTCCAGGCATGACACTGAGCTCATGACAATGGTAACGTGCTACTTTGTATGTTGTTGCTTTTTCTACCTTTACCACAATAATTGCAGCTAAAACACTGAATTTCTTCTTACATAAAAAAGTTCAAACTGCACCAATTAAAGGATAGAGTTTCAGACAATAGTCACCAGTGGCCAGCAGTGCATGACACGTATTACATGACATCTGTGACAGGCACAATACATGTCACGTCATCCTAGTTACAAAAACACCTAGCCCTTGGCATTTTTCTCCTGAATATTTGTTCCATAGAATAATACCATTAATGTGTCCTAGGACACAAGAGGGACATATAGCCAATTAAAAATACTGTTAAAATGTTGTATGGCACAAGAGGGACATACAGCAAATTAACAATACTATTAACATGTCCTAGCACACAAGAGGGACGTACAGCAAATTAACAATACTGTAAACATGTCCTAGGACACAGGAGGGACGTACAACAAATTAACAATACTGTTAACATGTCCTAGGACACAAGAGGAACATACAGCAAATTAACAATACTGTTAACATGTCCTAGGACACAAGAGGGACGTACAGCAAATTAACAATACTGTTAACATGTCCTAGGACACAGGAGGGACGTACAACAAATTAACAATACTATTAACATGTCCTAGCACACAAGAGGGATATACAGCAAATTAACAATACTGTTAACATGTCCTAGGACACAAGAGGGACATACAGCAAATTAACAATACTGTTAACATGTCCTAGGACACAAGAGGGACGTACAGCAAATTAACAATACTGTTAACATGTCCTAGGACACAAGAGGGACGTACAGCAAATTAACAATACTGTTAACATGTCCTAGCACACAAGAGGGATATACAGCAAATTAACAATACTGTTAACATGTCCTAGCACACAAGAGGGATATACAGCAAATTCACAATACTGTAAACATGTCCTAGGACACAGGAGGGACGTACAACAAATTAACAATACTGTTAACATGTCCTAGCACACAAGAGGGATATACAGCAAATTAACAATACTGTTAACATGTCCAGGGCACAAGAGGGACATACAGCAAATTAACAATACTGTTAACATGTCCTAGCACACAAGAGGGATATACAGCAAATTAACAATACTGTAAACATGTCCTAGGACACAGGAGGGACGTACAACAAATTAACAATACTGTTAACATGTCCTAGGACACAAGAGGAACATACAGCAAATTAACAATACTGTTAACATGTCCTAGGACACAAGAGGGACGTACAGCAAATTAACAATACTGTTAACATGTCCTAGGACACAAGAGGGACGTACAGCAAATTAACAATACTGTTAACATGTCCTAGGACACAAGAGGGACGTACAGCAAATTAACAATACTGTTAACATGTCCTAGCACACAAGAGGGATATACAGCAAATTAACAATACTGTTAACATGTCCTAGCACACAAGAGGGATATACAGCAAATTAACAATACTGTTAACATGTCCTAGGACACAAGAGGGACGTACAGCAAATTAACAATACTGTTAACATGTCCTAGCACACAAGAGGGATATACAGCAAATTAACAATACTGTTAACATGTCCTAGCACACAAGAGGGATATACAGCAAATTCACAATACTGTAAACATGTCCTAGGACACAGGAGGGACGTACAACAAATTAACAATACTGTTAACATGTCCTAGCACACAAGAGGGATATACAGCAAATTAACAATACTGTAAACATGTCCTAGGACATAAGAGGGACGTACAGCAAATTAACAATACTATTAACATGTCCTAGCACACAAGAGGGATATACAGCAAATTAACAATACTGTAAACATGTCCTAGGACACAAGAGGGACGTACAGCAAATTAACAATACTATTAACATGTCCTAGCACACAAGAGGGATATACAGCAAATTAACAATACTGTTAACATGTCCTAGCACACAAGAGGGATATACAGCAAATTAACAATACTGTAAACATGTCCTAGGACACAAGAGGGACGTACAACAAATTAACAATACTATTAACATGTCCTAGCACACAAGAGGGATATACAGCAAATTAACAATACTGTAAACATGTCCTAGGACACAAGAGGGACGTACAGCAAATTAACAATACTGTTAACATGTCCTAGCACACAAGAGGGATATACAGCAAATTAACAATACTGTTAACATGTCCTAGCACACAAGAGGGATATACAGCAAATTAACAATACTGTAAACATGTCCTAGCACACAAGAGGGATATACAGCAAATTAACAATACTGTTAACATGTCCTAGCACACAAGAGGGATATACAGCAAATTAACAATACTGTAAACATGTCCTAGGACACAAGAGGGACGTACAACAAATTAACAATACTATTAACATGTCCTAGCACACAAGATGGATATACAGCAAATTAACAATACTGTAAACATGTCCTAGGACACAAGAGGGACGTACAGCAAATTAACAATACTATTAACATGTCCTAGCACACAAGAGGGATATACAGCAAATTAACAATACTATAAACATGTCCTAGGACACAAGAGGGACGTACAACAAATTAACAATACTATTAACATGTCCTAGCACACAAGAGGGATATACAGCAAATTAACAATACTGTAAACATGTCCTAGGACACAAGAGGGACGTACAACAAATTAACAATACTATTAACATGTCCTACGACATGTGAGGGATAGACTGCAAGTTAACAATACTGTTAACATTTCCTACGACACGTGAGGGATAGACTGCAAGTTAACAATACTGTTAACATTTCCTATGACATGTGAGGGATAGACTGCAAGTTAACAATACTGTTAACATTTCCTACGACACGTAAGGTATAGACTGCAAGTTAACAATACTGTTAACATTTCCTATGACACGTGAGTGACAGACTGCAAGTTAACAATACTGTTAACATTTCCTACGACACGTGATGGATAGACTGCAAGTTAACAATACTGTTAACATTTCCTATGACACGTGAGGGACAGACTGCAAGTTAACAATACTGTTAACATTTCCTACGACACGTGATGGATAGACTGCAAGTTAACAATACTGTTAACATTTCCTATGACACGTGAGGGACAGACTGCAAGTTAACAATACTGTTAACATTTCCTACGACACGTGATGGATAGACTGCAAGTTAACAATACTGTTAACATTTCCTATGACACGTGAGGGACAGACTGCAAGTTAACAATACTGTTAACATTTCCTACGACACGTGAGGGATAGACTGCAAGTTAACAATACTGTTAACATTTCCTATGACACGTGAGGGATAGACTGCAAGTTAACAAAAATGTTAACATTTCCTACAACATGTGAGGGACAGACTGCAAGTTAACAATACTGTTAACATTTCCTACGACACGTGGTGGATACGCTGCAAGTTAACAATACTGTTAACATTTCCTACGACACGTGAGGGACAGACTGCAAGTTAACAATACTGTTAACATTTCCTATGACACATGAGGGACAGACTGCAAGTTAACAATACTGTTAACATTTCCTACGACACGTGAGGGATAGACTGCAAGTTAACAATACTGTTAACATTTCCTACGACATGTGAGGGACAGACTGCAAGTTAACAATACTGTTAACATTTCCTATGACACGTGAGGGATAGACTGCAAGTTAACAATACTGTTAACATTTCCTACGACATGTGAGGTGTAGACTGCAAGTTAACAATACTGTTAACATTTCCTACGACATGTGAGGAATAGACTGCAAGTTAACAATACTGTTAACATTTCCTATGACACGTGAGGGACAGACTGCAAGTTAACAATACTGTTAACAGTTCCTACGACACGTGAGGAATAGACTGCAAGTTAAAAATACTGTTAACATTTCCTACGACACGTGAGGAATATACTGCAAGTTAACAATACTGTTAACATTTCCTACGACACAAAAGAGACATATAGCAAATTAACAATACTGTTAACATGTCCTAGGACACAAGAGGGGCAGGTAGCAAGTTAACAATACAGATGAAATGTCAGGACCAAAATTGCTGAAAATTCTGCTCAAAGGTGTGTATGGAAAATATGAAAGACATCTAATTATTGTCAATTTGGGTTGCAGGTGGCATGGTGCTGATTAACATGTCCATCACCACTGTCATCAGAAAGACTGGGGAAAGCATCTTGCAAGTGGCGCCATTGGGTGGACAAGGTTGCAATAGACATAGAGTGCTGCCATCTGGTCATCATTAGCATAGAAATCAGAACTGTGGCATAAATGGGCTAAGACCACATTAAGGATTCGTCCGCCATTATCCAGTTAGAGTGCCCTTGAAAATAGTGTCTTGGTGTGATGGTTAGATTTTTTCGAGCACTTTTACATGGGACGTGTTGGTCTAGTTATTACTGAATGTACTACTGCATTATATCTCTCACGAGGTAGTAAAAAATGTGCTAGTCGCTCGCGTATTCGCATGGTGGCTACTTTGCAGGACACACCAATATTTCTAAATCCGTCACCAGATTGGGGCGAAATTGAGGAGTATCAGGTTTTGGTGGATTTTTCTTTAAAATGAGGCACAAGAATTTAACGAATTTTTCACTGCGTTTGTGTCAATGGAGGTTAAATATGCTGTGAAATTTTCAAGAAGATTGTTAGACAAACTTTGCAGGAAATGAAGGAAACGTCATAATGGCCGCCCATGAAAAATTTAATGTGGTCTTACCCCAAATTGGATTTTTAATCAGTTTATAAATTATAAAAACGTTTAATATTAAAAAAATAATTTTATCATAAGTTTTATTATTTTTAAGCCAATCTACGTGATGCACAATTTAATATAATATTATTTGTAAGAATAAATAAAAAAATGGAAATAGAAGAATTAATTATTTTTCAATGGGACTTTCCACAAAATTACCCGTCAGAATTTCACATAATTATCTTGTTTATGCAAACTGATTATCATATCACATTTCACCTTCTTTTACTATAGACATAATACTCTGAAAAATGTTTCACAATAGGACAAGTAGTTTTTACGATATGACAGACAATTAAAATATGACCTTTCACATTGAGCAAGACCCTCTTATGTGAAACTGGTTTCATGCAGTATTTTGAGATGCCCCCGAGACGTTGTAGTACTCACGTGTTGAGTTCTCCTCCTCTTCTTCCTGTCGTAATCTCTCTATTGTCTCTAAATCTTTCACTTTCAGATAGTTCTTTATGCTCTCTGCCTTGGCCATCCACCGGGAGACCTAAATTAAGAACATCTTGTCACATACTGTAATGATTGGATGTTGTAGTGTACCTAACAATAATTAAATTCTCAGCTGTCTGGAAACATACGAGTCAAAAAAGATCTATTGTGTCTGTAGTACGTTACACAGTGTATGTAGTACGTTACACAGTGTATGTAGTACGTTACACAGTGTATGTAGTACGTTACACAGTGTATGTAGTACGTTACACAGTGTATGTAGTACGTTACACAGTGTATGTAGTACGTTACACAGTGTATGTAGTACGTTACACAGTGTATGTAGTACGTTACACAGTGTATGTAGTACGTTACACAGTGTATGTAGTACGTTACACAGTGTATGTAGTACGTTACACAGTGTATGTAGTACGTTACACAGTGTATGTAGTACGTTACACAGTGTATGTAGTACGTTACACAATGTATGTATTCGGACAGAACAAATAGTAATAAATTGATTGAATTGTTTGTTAACAAGATGCTTGAATGGAATGATAATGTACTTGGACAGCTCAGATATAAACTATGTATTCAGCCATATTATAATTATGTTTGACATGTATTAACTATTTCAGTACTACAGCCCTGACCAGCTGTAACCACTGAATACTGCATTCCCAGTGAATATGCAAGACAATGGACTACTTCATTTCAAGTGAAGATTTGAGCAACAAAAATGCATTTTATGAATAGGAATGTTATATATTTTCGGAAAGTATGATAATCAGCGAGTAAAATGAGCCATATCATTTTACATTCCGTCATCATGGTAACTAGCAATCCAAAATGGCTGCCAAGATTTCAACGTTTTTGCAGTTGCTGAACACAGTTGTATACTAAGTTCGCCAACATCGTTATTGTGTCGATCGTCAACATCCGACAAAGATTCATTGCTAAAACTATCAAATAATCTGTCCAAAACATATGGTGGTAAATCGCTAGTTGAAGTAATGCCATCCACCTTTGTGACCACTGCAGATTTTTATAATCCATCATAAAAAACCGCTGTATACTATTATTAAAATGTAAAAATCTCCGTATACTATTATTGAGCGATAATAAACATTGACCACTGCCGAATAGCTAATTTATTCGCCTTGACAACTGTACACAACAAGTGGCTCCACATAGTGGATAATTATGAATAAAAATGATTTGAATAACAGACATCGTCAATGCCGAATAACCGGCCTGTTGTACTGAAACATCATAGACAGTGCGGCTGGAAATCCGGCCTGCCGTACTGAAATGGTTAATCAAACTAGCAAAAATACCCATCCTTAGGATGCTACTACATACGCACACAGACACAGAAGATGGTTTCCCAGAGTATTTCTAAATGACAGTTGTTATGACGTAAATTTTAAAAAGTTACTCGGGTTAATGCATGTTACATAAATCATCCCCAAATGATGGGCAGTCCTCTGAACAATCGCAGAGAATACATTATGAACAATCAATTTACATATGTCTGATATGCGGGATAAACCCTTTTCGTAGCTAGTGTTACTTAACAGGAATCAGATTAGTTGCTTGCAATTGACACTGACCGCTAGATGTTCCCCAGCGAGTTGGTGTTGCATGACAAATGTCCAATTGTTTCAGGTCATAGTAAACTGCCTTGGTGATACGCATAAATGATTTAGTGAACCACAGACACAGTTGGTGTAGATGTTAGCTTGTGACACACACAATGTCACATGTTAATGGAAGCAACAAAGACAGAATGTGTTTTGTTCAAATAAACCCCCAGAGGCAAGTAAGTAAAAATTTAATTTTATGTGATGACTGGAACATTTTTATGATTAATCATAGAAATGTTCCAGTCGTCACATAAAATTCACAAATATTATACCAACTCTACAGATATTATATAGTTACAGATATTATCAGCGTCTTAGCATACTTAACGCGACTAATGGCGCTCGTATGTTCTTGTGGAAATATGTATCACTGTTTTAAAATTGTAAGTATTTCATTCAAAGCAACTCATCAAACAATTTGTTTGCACAAATATTCGGTAAGGATTTTTAATATGAATATCTTATGCAAGAGTTTGTCCAGTTTTTTGGTAAAAACGATTTTTCCTATTCCGTATGGTAAAATTGGAACCACCAGTATAATTATACTTAACTGAATAACTAACCTGTGACTGAAGCACTTCCTTTCTGCGACCCTTGGGCTCCTCTGTAACACCGAGACATTGTACAACTTAAAAATAAAACAACAAATGGGGAGGTGAACTCACAAACTGACATCATTTGTGAGATGAGGGAGAAGTTGAGAGGTGCCTAACTTGAAGGTAGGCACTGCTCTCATCATGACCGTCCAGGACCACACATTCAGTAAACGACTTCGTAAAATCACCTCCTATGGCATATAACTATCACATGCATAACTAATGCCACGCTGCATAACTGATGCCACACCGCAGTCAGTAATTGTCAGTGTTACTCTGTAGTTGTCGTTATTAGTGTTCTTTGATTATGAAATGGCACATTGCAAACACCCACAAAAACATACACATGCACACATACACATGCACACATGCACACATACACATGCACACACACGCACGCACGCATACATTTGTAATGAGAGTACACTCTCCTTTGCTTCAATGATAATATATAATCTAAACTGTCACCTCACCTTGTAAAATTTTGATGAATATTTCAAGTGCTAATTCATATTGTTTGAGGGCGCCTGCAAAATCTTCACTTTCTTCCTGCAATAACAAAAGAAAGTCATTATGATCCAGTCTAGATTCAGTGTGAAATCAAATCTAATTATGGCGTAATACATATAATGTATATTATACTATTACTATACTATTAGTAGCCAGGAAAAATAATAATTTGAAAAACAGTCTGCAGTATGTGGATAAACTTGACGTTTAGAGAAAATAGATTGGATTAACATGAGAAATTCTACTAAATAGTTATTATTAATAATTAGCGGGTGTGCGCTAGCTATTTATTTTATTTATCATATTATTCATTTGATGTAACACAACTATAACTTACAAAGATCAATAAAATACAATGGGTTCATTAAAAGTTAGTTAACGGAAGTATGTTAGTGTAATATTAATTCTATGTCACTAATGGTAATAATAAGGGTTATTCTTTTCGTTAAGTGTTGAAAATAGATTAGTTTATATTAGGTTAGGTTATTTATATCTACGTTTGCATTCAGACAAACCTCTTACAATTGTTTTTTGTATAATAAATTTTTTTTCTTCATTGCACCCTGAGTCCACTGTCATACAATCATATACTCTTTGTGATATAATCATCATATAGATACACTATGTATACACTGTATGTTGTAGTTTATGTTTATTGGGTCGCCGGAAGACGGCATTTAACATGCCATGTGGCCACCATGCAACATAACTTTACTATTTTTAAATGGTTCTTTTGTTGTTGTTGTTGCAAAATTAAATTTGATTTGATATTAACTCATAACACAAAAAATTCTTTTTCCTTTTAAGGTTGTGCCAAAAAAGTGGTGCCACCTGGTGCTACTTTTGGTTTTTACTGTTGCAACTGTACCACTCCAGGTGGCGCTACCGATTTTACCATTACCATTTTATATACGAGGTGAACTCAACATGGCACTGCTGACATCGTGTTACTCCAATTCGGAGAAACACTTTTTTATGGTATTCAATAAATTATGCTTTTAAAAAATCACCAGTCAACATGTCTGGCCAGTGGAATAATATAGTTGTAGCACGCAGATATAGTTTTATAACCTCTTTATCTTAAAATTGTACACTATGTGAAAACAGTTTACATGCAGTTGAAGAAAGTGATATGTAGTGTAAGGGGCGTGTTGATTCATTGGACGTTTGTATTTAAAAGATAGATGATCTTAGAATGCAACTTTAAAAGGAAGTACTGGTAGTCTGGTCCTAGTTTTTCATGTATAAATGAATATATAATGTCATTAAGACTATACTAACTATGTTGACTATACTAACCATGTTGAAGCCTGTAACACCGGTCACAATTTGAAGGCACAACCACAGGAGCACGTTCAAATAGTAAACAAAACATCCAGTTTTAAAACAAGCTTTATTGGCCACACGGCCGAGTCAGGCTGTGTTAACTGTTTTACCCTTTGATGTTCAACAATGCTCACTTTCCCAGGGTCAACACAGTAGACTTCCACTTAGAAATTATTACGCCCGTTAATCCGGACAGACTACGTCCTTTTAAGGAGAGAGGGTGTGATAAGCAAGATAAGCAGGATAATTACCCTATTGTGTGCGGAAGTTATGTGTAGCAGCGCCGTTGAATAACTTGGGTAGTCGTTCACTAAATGCACTGCAAGATAAACACATCATGCTTGTGACAAAATGTCTCGGTCTGTCTACAACCTCTGAACCTCTGAGAGTTGTTAGTGATGTTATGTAAGTAGAAAACTGTCTGGCACTGCTGTACAAGAGTTATCTGACTAAACAATCTCTGAACCTCTAAGAGTTGTTAGTGATGTTATGTAAGTAGAAAACTGTCTGGCACTGCTGTACAAGAGTTATCTGACTAAACAATCTCTGAATCTTTAAGAGTTGTTAGTGATGTTATGTAAGTAGAAAACTGTCTGGCACTGCTGTACAAGAGTTATCTGACTAAACAATCTCTGAACCTCTAAGAGTTGTTAGTGATGTTATGTAAGTAGAAAACTGTCTGGCACTGCTGTACAAGAGTTATCTGACTAAACAATCTCTGAACCTCTAAGAGTTGTTAGTGATGTTATGTAAGTAGAAAACTGTCTGGCACTGCTGTACAAGAGTTATCTGACTAAACAATCTCTGAATCTTTAAGAGTTGTTAGTGATGTTATGTAAGTAGAAAACTGTCTGGCACTGCTGTACAAGAGTTATCTGACTAAACAATCTCTGAATCTTTAACAGTTGATAGTGATGTTATGTAAGTAGAAAACTGTCTGGCACTGTTATACAAGAGTTATCTGACTAAACAATCTCTGAACCTCTAATAGTTGTTAGTGATGTTACGTAAGTAGAAAACTGTCTGGCACTGCTATACAAGAGTTATCTGACTAAACAATCTCTGAACCTCTAAGAGTTGTTAGTGATGTTATGTAAGTAGAAAACTGTCTGGCACTGCTGTACAAGAGTTATCTGACTAAACAATCTCTGAACCTCTAAGAGTTGTTAGTGATGTTATGTAAGTAGAAAACTGTCTGGCACTGCTGTACAAGAGTTATCTGACTAAACAATCTCTGAACCTCTAAGAGTTGTTAGTGATGTTATGTAAGTAGAAAACTGTCTGGCACTGCTGTACAAGAGTTATCTGACTAAACAATCTCTGAACCTCTAAGAGTTGTTAGTGATGTTATGTAAGTAGAAAACTGTCTGGCACTGCTGTACAAGAGTTATCTGACTAAACAATCTCTGAACCTCTAAGAGTTGTTAGTGATGTTATGTAAGTAGAAAACTGTCTGGCACTGCTGTACAAGAGTTATCTGACTAAACAATCTCTGAACCTCTAAGAGTTGTTAGTGATGTTATGTAAGTAGAAAACTGTCTGGCACTGCTGTACAAGAGTTATCTGACTAAACAATCTCTGAACCTCTAAGAGTTGTTAGTGATGTTATGTAAGTAGAAAACTGTCTGGCACTGCTGTACAAGAGTTATCTGACTAAACAATCTATGTTTTGTAAGTAGAAAACTGTCTGGCACTGCTATACAAGAGTTATCTGACTAAACAATCCCTGAACCTCTAAGAGTTGTTAGTGATGTTACGTAAGTAGAAAACTGTCTGGCACTGCTATACAAGAGTTATCTGACTAAACAATCTCTGAACCTCTAAGAGTTGTTAGTGATGTTATGTAAGTAGAAAACTGTCTGGCACTGCTATACAAGAGTTATCTGACTAAACAATCTCTGAATCTTTAAGAGTTGATAGTGATGTTATGTAAGTAGAAAACTGTCTGGCACTGCTGTACAAGAGTTATCTGACTAAACAATCTCTGAATCTTTAAGAGTTGTTAGTGATGTTATGTAAGTAGAAAACTGTCTGGCACTGCTGTACAAGAGTTATCTGACTAAACAATCTCTGAATCTTTAAGAGTCGATAGTGATGTTATGTAAGTAGAAAACTGTCTGGCACTGCTGTACAAGAGTTATCTGACTAAACAATCTCTGAACCTCTAAGAGTTGTTAGTGATGTTATGTAAGCAGAAAACTGTCTGGCACTGCTGTACAAGAGTTATCTGACTAAACAATCTCTGAATCTTTAAGAGTTGTTAGTGATGTTATGTAAGTAGAAAACTGTCTGGCACTGCTGTACAAGAGTTATCTGACTAAACAATCTCTGAATCTTTAAGAGTCGATAGTGATGTTATGTAAGTAGAAAACTGTCTGGCACTGCTGTACAAGAGTTATCTGACTAAACAATCTCTGAACCTCTAAGAGTTGTTAGTGATGTTTGTAAGTAGAAAACTGTCTGGCACTGCTATACAAGAGTTATCTGACTAAACAATCTCTGAATCTTTAAGAGTCGATAGTGATGTTATGTAAGTAGAAAACTGTCTGGCACTGCTGTACAAGAGTTATCTGACTAAACAATCTCTGAATCTTTAAGAGTCGATAGTGATGTTATGTAAGTAGAAAACTGTCTGGCACTGCTGTACAAGAGTTATCTGACTAAACAATCTCTGAACCTCTAAGAGTTGTTAGTGATGTTATGTAAGCAGAAAACTGTCTGGCACTGCTGTACAAGAGTTATCTGACTAAACAATCTCTGAATCTTTAAGAGTTGTTAGTGATGTTATGTAAGTAGAAAGCTGTCTGGCTCGGCTGTACAAGAGTTATCTGACTAAACAATCTCTGAATCTTTAAGAGTCGATAGTGATGTTATGTAAGTAGAAAACTGTCTGGCACTGCTGTACAAGAGTTATCTGACTAAACAATCTCTGAACCTCTAAGAGTTGTTAGTGATGTTATGTAAGCAGAAAACTGTCTGGCACTGCTGTACAAGAGTTATCTGACTAAACAATCTCTGAACCTCTAAGAGTTGTTAGTGATGTTATGTAAGTAGAAAACTGTCTGGCACTGCTATACAAGAGTTATCTGACTAAACAATCTCTGAACCTCTAAGAGTTTTTAGTGATGTTATGTAAGTAGAAAACTGTCTGGCACTGCTATACAAGAGTTATCTGACTAAACAATCTCTGAACCTCTAAGAGTTGTTAGTGATGTTTGTAAGTAGAAAACTGTCTGGCACTGCTATACAAGAGTTATCTGACTAAACAATCCCTGAACCTCTAAGCGTTGTTAGTGATGTTACGTAAGTAGAAAACTGTCTGGCACTGCTATACAAGAGTTATCTGACTAAACAATCTCTGAACCTCTAAGAGTTGTTAGTGATGTTATGTAAGTAGAAAACTGTCTGGCTCGGCTGTACAAGAGTTATCTGACTAAACAATCTCTGAACCTCTAAGAGTTGTTAGTGATGTTATGTAAGTAGAAAACTGTCTGGCACTGCTGTACAAGAGTTATCTGAATAAACAATCTCTGAATCTTTAAGAGTCGATAGTGATGTTATGTAAGTAGAAAACTGTCTGGCACTGCTGTACAAGAGTTATCTGACTAAACAATCTCTGAATCTTTAAGAGTTGTTAGTGATGTTATGTAAGTAGAAAACTGTCTGGCTCGGCTGTACAAGAGTTATCTGACTAAACAATCTCTGAATCTTTAAGAGTCGATAGTGATGTTATGTAAGTAGAAAATTGTCTGGCACTGCTGTACAAGAGTTATCTGACTAAACAATCTCTGAACCTCTAAGAGTTGTTAGTGATGTTATGTAAGTAGAAAACTGTCTGGCACTGCTGTACAAGAGTTATCTGACTAAACAATCTCTGAATCTTTAAGAGTTGTTAGTGATGATATGTAAGTAGAAAACTGTCTGGCACTGCTGTACAAGAGTTATCTGACTAAACAATCTCTGAACCTCTAAGAGTTGTTAGTGATGTTATGTAAGTAGAAAACTGTCTGGCACTGCTGTACAAGAGTTATCTGACTAAACAATCTCTGAATCTTTAAGAGTTGTTAGTGATGATATGTAAGTAGAAAACTGTCTGGCACTGCTATACAAGAGTTATCTGACTAAACAATCTCTGAACCTCTAAGAGTTGTTAGTGATGTTATGTAAGTAGAAAACTGTCTGGCTCGGCTGTACAAGAGTTATCTGACTAAACAGCAGTCAAGACATGAATGGATTTATTTTATTTGCAAACGTTTTCTATTTACCAATGGGCAAACATTGTGCCTAGTTAATGCTGTTGAATACATACACCTAACTATGGAGCAACCGACCAAGAACTAAAAGACAAAACAATAGTACAAAATACACATTAAATGTTCCTGCTTTTTAGCACCGTGAATGATATGGCTGGGTGTGTAAATTACCAAAAGAAAACGTTTTGTACTATGAAGCACCTGTATACCTGCCAACTTTAATGTTTCTAAATCCAGGAGAATGTCAGGTGCACCACAAAACCTCCAACAGCAACCCCCTTGAGGTCAAACAAAACCCTGCAACTGCACCCTCTTTTGGACTTCCAACTGCAGCCAAAACAGGCATCTAGATGGACACCCGGGTATGAGTCATAATTAACATCCTTCATCATCACTATCCACAGTTACACGATTGTGTCCCATGTGACTTCATCCTAATTTATACCCTTCATCTCCATTGGTTGGTTTACGTGAATGTGACATCAGGCCAACTTCAACACTACCTATTGTTCTCCTCTCTCCCTGTCTGGGCTGAGGCTGGCCTAGATTCCATTCCTCAATTTCAGTTATCTTTTTTCATTTTCTTCTTTTCCCTCACTGATCTTACACTTCTCAACCAGCTGTCTCCATTCCCCTCTATCTTTTGTTCTTGTTCTCCTCTCCTCTCCTCTCCCAATCCTTCCAAGTCTCTCTTTATACAATCCTCCCATTGCAGTCTAGGTCTTCCTCGCCTCCTTTTCTCCTCCACTTTCCCCGCATCTGTTTTCTGTGCCAGCCGTTCTCCTCCCATTCTCTCCACACGCCCAGCCCACTTCAGTCATCTCCTCACCAGCTTCTTCTTAAGGCTTTCTTTTACTCCAACTTTCTCTCTCAGCTACTCCATTTTTTGCTTATAATTTCTTTTCACTCCCACAATTCTTCTGACTCAGTCGTTTTTGCAAATCTGCACACTCTCTTGCTGTTTCTCTGTCAGTGCCTTAGTCTCTAGGTCATACAAGTATACAAGGGTCACACAAGAGCAGAGCACATTCTCTTTGAGTTTACACAATTTGTGCCTGTCTCATATCACACCTTTGACTTTCCTCCCAGCGTTCACCCTTGTCTTTATCCTCCTACAAATTTAGGTGACTGAAAAAAAGATATAAGTTCTTATATAGCGCAGTATCCAGTCCTCGGGACCACTCAAAGCGCTGTACACTTTACTCCCTGGCAGACCTGTGCAATCGAACACCATCTCGACTTCTCTTGGAAGCATTTAAACAAGCTGCAATTAATGCACGAAGACTATTCGTACACAAATACCCACCACTGTCGATAGCCAGGTACTCATTCATACAGCTGAGTGAACTGAAGCAATGTAGAGTGAACGAACTTGCCCAAGGTTCGACACCATTACACAGGATTACACTGTCGAGAGACCGGAGCTCTTACCACTGTGCTACTGCCCTCCACCGTCGTAGTTGCAGTCCCCGCATATCACTCCAACCAGGTATACAAAACTGTCTCTTCAAGAATACCTGTTTGCCAAACTAAGTCAAAGAAATGACCTGGGAGAGATGAGTTTTCCTACCTAGTTCCCTGCTAGGAGGGGAAGCAGAGGTCTGGCTCCCTGTAGCTGCTGACTTCAACAAGGCTTTTAGTTCCTCTGCGCGCCACATGTATTCCTTTACCTGAGACACAACGATTTACATAAAGTAGTGACAAGTGATTATAACTAATCAAAATATCTCACAAAAAGCATAAGAAATAGCAGTTTTTCTTTTCAAAAATTTATCTCGATAATGCAGTGTGTTACTATTCTATTATAGGACAGTTAAGTTTGAAACTAGTAATTTGACAAAAACTCCCTTTAGAGCATTAATCCTGACAAACACTGCAGACAAAGGATCTCCCTTACCTTTACTCTCAATACTTGTTTCTTTGCAATGTCTTTCTCATCTAGAAATAAAGTCAAAGAAACTGCATTATTTATAACATATACACATATATATAATAATATATAATAGGCAAATTCGTGTTTCCCCGCAATTGTGCAGCTTCAACCAAACTTTGGCCAAGTCCCCATTCAGCATCAATGGCAGTGCTGCTTGTCGACACCCATGAAAGCTAACCTTGTCTGGTCTGAAGTATTCGTCACTGTCAAGTTGGGCAGGGACACAACACAAAACAGTTAAAACATACATAACGTATGTGACAGAGTCTAAACAATAAAGTTTGATTTGAAATGTTGTGTTAATAATTCTACTGTAATGAGAATTCAACAACATCATTAGGACCAATGATGCATGTTTTCTATGGATCTTCTTCGATTATACTAAATACAATGCAAAATTGAGCTTTATTAAAGACTAACCGAGTTAGCATGCCTATAAAAATTCAGCCTCATGCAAAACTTGGTGGAAATATTAGGATACACACATATACACACACACACACACACACACACACACACACACGCCAAAATAAGAACTATGACCAGTCTGTTATCACAGCAAAATTGTTGAAATATGTTCAGTAGTTTTTGATTTATTATTAAAATTGAAGGAAACTTTTAAGTGACATTTTGAGAAATGAGGTCATTTTGAGAAATGAAGTCATTTTGAGAAATGAGGTCATTTTGAGAAACGAGGTCATTTTGAGAAATGAGGTCATTTTGACTCGTATTGTGTTTCTTAATCTGTGGGTTCATAAACGTATGCATTTTAAGGTCTGAGCGGTGGTTATCGTGTCAGTTGATTTCTTTACATTTGTTTCATAGAACATTAGTAGGTGTTGGTATAAACATATGTACTACAAAACAAAACATGGCATTAATGCCATATGTCACCAGTCCGTCCTTTAAAAACTACTACTTTGTGTGTCTCAGTGGACTTCCCCTTCAAATTCTTGGGAACTATAACAACGTTTCCGTAGAAACGATGACTTCAGTTTCATGCCGTGAGTGTAAATTCACTCGATGTGAACACATATCATATTGTCTGGTTATTCTGATAGCAGTATCTTGTTTTATGAAGATTACATAATTGCACTGCGATGTTAAATAAACAATGCTGGCGGTACTCTTCTTGTTCGACATTTAGTCATTACAAATCCAGATTGCAGGGTTTAGTTGGTGGGAAAACATGGGGATATCTAAAAAACAGATGTCTCCGTCAATTTGTATTAAAAATAAACTGCATGCCAATGAAAAAACATCACATTTTATGCAAAACCCGCCTATCTGTTGACACGTCTGTTATCAATTTAATGTAATTTTTTTAAACTGCAATAGTTTCGAAGCTATAACTTGGCATGCAAACTGGCCTTACATGTGCGCCAAATTGCACGGGATTGATTTACAATCGGTGAAGGGGTTGTGCTAAAAACACACTTCAAGTTTTGGCTGTCTTTCAACATTGTTGTAACATTTTTTATGAAGCTGTAGCACGCCTAATATGCATTTGTTCACAAAACAAACCCGTCTGAATGTCAATAATATATTTGTGTTTACAAAAATGCAAATTTTTCTTTCAGGGTAATTCTTAAAATGAAATAAAATGCCATTTTGAGGTGATTTTTTTTACATATTTTTAATTGTCTTTAAAAGTATGGAAATGTCACTAAACAACCTAGAAACTTAATTCTTTTTGGACTAGAGTATTGCTTGATGTCTTAGACAGAGTCTGAGAAAAATTTGTTTAGTCTACGTATATTAACAACTTTTACTAGAAATTATTAATTCAAAACAAGCATGCCTTGGCCACCAGAGCCAGGTTAATAGTTTTGGATTTTTGTTGAGTAAAATAAACTGGACATTGAAAGATGAGATTATAATGTATGCATTTATACCAAACTCACAACATTGAAGGGAAATGATGTGGACAGCTTTTTTGACCCGTTTGCAGAATAGACCTGTGCAACTTAATACCTGGTTCACTGTGCCAGGTCACAACTGTCAAGTGAGGACTCACAGTGAATGCTGAGAATGAAGTGTTGGATTCCCAGTGAATGCTGGGAATTAAGTGTTGGATTCCCAGTGAATGCTGGGAATTAAGTGTTGGACTCACGGTGAATGCTGGGAATGAAATGTTGGACTCCCAGTGAATGCTGGGAATGAAGTGTTGGACTCACAGTGAATGCTGGGAATGAAGTGTTGGGCTCATAACGAATGCTGGGAATGAAGTGTTGGACTTACAGTGAATGCTGGGAATGAAGTGTTGGACTCACAGTGAATGCTGGGAATAAAGTGTTGGACGCACACCGAATGCTGGGAATGTAGTGTTGGACTCACAGTGAATGCTGGGAATTAAGTGTTGGACTCACACCGAATGCTGGGAATGAAGTGTTGGACTCACAGTGAATGCTGGGAATGAAGTGTTGGACTCAAAGTGAATGCTGGGAATGAAGTGTTGGACTCACAGTGAATGCTGGGAATGAAGTGTTGGAGTGCGCGGCTGTAGTGTTCAACTGCGAGATGATACTTCAGCTCTGTGTCATACTTCACGGCCGCTGTCACCAACTCAATCTGCCCAGCCACAACACACCACACCATAGCTGTCAAAAGTCTAACTCTCCTAATATATTCCACAAACTCACAGCAAAGTTTGTGGATCCTTAAGACACTCCACGTGTGCTGAATCTTCAAATGAGATCATTAATGCTAATAAATAAATATTACATAAATAAATATTACATAAATATTTGTGATTTTGTGAACCATCAGCAATTTTCAAAGGAAACTGGAAAATCAAAACACAAATCATTACAACTAATATAATACAATCAACGACTGCAATTCACACTAGGAAAGTAACACCCCAGCAACATGCTGGTATGTTCCCCTCTTACATTACTATACATGTACTGCCATCTTCCACATATCTAAAGTTCTTTTTTGAACAATTAGGTGGTGATTTGAATGTTAAAGACAGCACAATATGTAGCTAAAGACATGGGTGAACAAACATTCCTCCCCTCTCGACATTTCACCCCGGTCAATAGTGATTAGTAATTCCCCGGACAATTCCCCCACTGAAATGAAGTTGTATCTACAAACAGAACTGGAACAAAAGTTGTTTTAAATGGTCGACTTATTAATTATTACTTAAATTAAACTACAAATAGAGGAAATGTCTGCCTTTTCATTTTAGTTGGGGGGAGAGACATCCGAGGGGAATTTGAATGGGAGAAACGTCTGGAAAAAAATTACCGTGGAAACATGTCCAGGGAAACTGTCTGGAGGAAAATGACTGGGAGGAAACATCCGTGGGAATGTTCATGGGGGGAAATGACCGAGGGGAAACAACTGGGAACAAATGTCCTACGTTCGTGACACGTACAGCCGTGGGGAGAGAGGTCGCCTGTGGTCGATGTTCAAGGTCGATGTATGGACTCATGAAGAACTCCTCAAATGACATACGCTTCTCTGGGTCGCGCTGCAGAAGGCCACGCAACAACATTCTGCAGCCGTCCGACACTTGCACACCGGCTGGGAGCTGCACCGAAATAATGTCCCATGAAACGCTGCGAATAAATCATTCTCACTGTCAGGTAATAAATGTTAAAACTAATTACGATTATTTCATATTCTATTTGTAGACATTACCTCTCAAGAAAATAATTTTTGTTTTTGCTATGCTATTGAGTCATGTGACATGAGCTGTAGAATAGGTGGGACCATGTGTCCAATGTTTTGGTTCAAGGCAAGTTGTGATCTGTGGATATTGATCACTTCTTTTATTTTTCACATGTGCCAGTTGTCTTGATAAGCCAATAGTTTTACATCTTTCTTAGAGTGCCCGTGGCGTGTGTTCTGTTTATGCTCACTGATGGCTAACAAGGGAGGGTAACAAGATTGGTGTTCTTACAGTACTTACAGTACTTACAGTTCTTACAGTACTTACAGTTCTTACAGTACTTACAGTACTTACAGTTCTTACAGTACTTATAGTTCTTACAGTACTTACAGTTCTTACAGTACTTATAGTTCTTACAGTACTTACAGTTCTTACAGTACTTATAGTTCTTACAGTACTTACAGTTCTTACAGTTCTTACAGTACTTATAGTACTTACAGTTCTTACAGTACTTACAGTACTTACAGTTCTTACAGTACTTACAGTTCTTACAGTTCTTACAGTACTTACAGTACTTACAGTTCTTACAGTACTTACAGTACTTACAGTTCTTACAGTTCTTACAGTTCTTACTCTCTCCTGATGTAATGTTTTTACACTCTGGACATTGCGTGTCATACACCACCCCATACTTGTCTGCTTTAGCTGTCTTGTCCTTCTGGTATGCTAGCAGTGACCAGAGGGTGTCGACTGGTTTGTGAACAACAAGTTAGTATTGTAGGACTTGAATCTTCTTGCTTGCAAATTGTTCAGAAAGCTTCTTAGTACAGAGGGCTTACATACTGAGTGTTGTCATCAGCTGGTTTCTTGGGTGTTACTGTCAGTTTTCTTTTTCTTGAGCCATGTTGTGTTAAACATCTTATCGCCATTCATTTTCAGGACTTTCTTGATGTGGTTCACCTAACGTCTTCTGTAACCAAGCTTTCTGCTCTGTGGAGGAAGAGTATCATCACATCCAACTCCTACGATGTACTAGTCTTTCATAAAGCCAAGACACCAAAACGTGCAATGTATAGACTGGCGTATGACATACAATGTCCAGCGTGTGAAAAACACTACACTGACCAATCATAGGGGAGACAGCAAGAACTCTGGTCACATCAATGTCCACAGATCGTACACAAGCAAATTGTGTCACATGACTATGCTCATCACACAGAAAAAACACTTCGGTGATTAAGACTAAACAACGCAGGGGAAAAAGATAAAACAAGTAAGATTCTTGAGAGGTAACATTAAGAAATACTGAAATAAGTCTAGACACTTGAACACTGTGACATTCAAATATAGTTATGATTATCCTTTATGCAACCAACAAGTTTAAGTCTAATACAGATGTAACAAAGACAAACTGATGATGTTTATTACACAGGTTAAGTGTACGGCTTGTTTGGCAAACTTTAAGAAAACAAAATATGGATTCTACAAAACACACCAGACTAACCCCCTACTAGTTAAATATGTCCTCACTTTACCTATCATAAATGCTATAGTGAGTACAATATTAAAACCAAACCCACTTTGTTAAAAAAAGATGAAGCAAATACAATGACTTGTGTGTAATATGACAAAGAAGTGGTCAGCCTCGACAATCTATATTGCATATGGCTATTGACATTATCACAAATCATCTGATGCAATGATCCAAGTCAATTCAAATGTATGCGTTACTTTACCTTTAGACCTCAGCCATTTTTTTAAAAGTCCCCATTTGCCCTCTTATTCAACCCGAAACATCAAAATGTGAGGTCTTTGCATTCAACCATTATTTCTAATGTTTTCAAAACCATCCACTAGATGGCACCACTGCACAATACAGTATTACACACCTATTTTGGGCTGGGTTTGGCTGATTTGAAGCATCGGTCTACGGTCAGATTTGGCTGACTTGAGGTCTAAAGGCTGCACATTCATACACTACATCTGAACATCAATTAGCCTGATTCATGGTGGGGTAAAGGCAATGGACGAGGCAGTTTTAATGATGCATACCTGAATAGGTTTTGAATCTTTTATCTTCTTTTCAAGTTCTTCAAGTGATTTTGAAGCAAAAGGAGCTTGGCCGAAAAGACATTCTGAAAAAAATAATCAATGTCTAAATGAAATGAACATTTTATCAGAACAACAGAAATTGGCTCGAGATTATGAATATGCCAAGTATAATAAAGAAGCCAGTTAAATGGCATAATGAAAATACTTCAATTTCAAGACTGTCTCGATAAAACTTGGCATACCGGTAAGTAATTAAGTATAACCTTCATAGTGACTATGTTTTAATACCAGTTGGTGAAAAAGAAATGAACCTTTTTTATTCCTAATCTGAATGAAATGTAATCTAAAAATAGTGTCCTGATATTAAACTAATTTTTAACCCCCTCCCTCAACCTTTTCAAGGCCCCTTTTAGTCGCACTTTTCTGTACATTTTCTGCCCAGTTTGTTGCGACACCTAGCGGTTGCTGTGACATCACTGCAGGTAGCACCGCTGGGATTTAGCACGGTGCGCATCTATGCAGGTTGGTGTTTCAGGCCATACATAAAATTGCAATCATGGAATTTAATGTTTTTATATCACCGTAAAGATAATTTTACCTACAAATGTGTCGCTGGATGCACACAGGAAATTTGTTTATTTTTTGAGTTATTGCAGTTTGAACATTGCGAATGCTCAAACTTGCATTGGATTTAATATTTTTTGATATCACAGTAAAATAATAATCTTATCTACAAGTTTGTCGCTGGATGTACCCAGGATTTGTCTTTAGTTTTTAGTTATTGCCATTTGAACATCATGAATGCTTAATTGTGCAATTTATACATGACAGCGCATATAATGCAGGGTTGTTCAATTGGCAATAAATTAAAAAGTCAACACAATTCCTGTGTACATCCAGCAACAAATTTGTAGATAAGAAAATTATCTTTATGGTGACATAAAAAATATAAAATTCTGCGATTGCAATTTCATATACAGTCTGGAAAAACAGGTCACACCGCCGCTCACCATGGTAAAGGATAGGGCGCGCTCAGTGGCCCTGCCTGTGGTGACGTCAGCAACATCTGACAGGCTGTGACATGCAAATGACCATCCAAATCACTGTTGTACCAGTAAAGTATAGGAAGTTAGTCCTGCTAATAAGGTCACCTCGCTATTCAGGTCACTTGCCCAGGGTAACCTTACTAGTGAGGTTTCACTATATTTAAAAGTGAACTGACCATAGAGGATGACCCCAACTGACCAGAGGTCAGCCTTCTCGTCATATTGCCTCTTTGTGATAATCTCGGGGGCCATATAGAGCGGAGACCCTCTCAGTATGTCTGCCTCGGTCTCACCGATCACGTAATGGGCAAAGCCAAAGTCTGAAAGTACAACGTCACTGTATATACCATGTGCTTTTACTCATAACGCTTCGTCTGCATGGCTGGGGGAAGTGGACAGCCTACGTAATACCCACGCCTTCACTCGCGTTATTCCTCGTGAGTTGGGCTACAATGGCAGCTGCCATATTCAATGAAAATTTTCGTTTTAAGATAGTTTTAAGGTGCATAATATTTAACCAAAAAATATAAACCACACATTCTGTAAGAATAGGCTCTGAGGGATTTTGAACCTTAGGGTTGCTTGTTCCTTTAAGTGACTCGGGTCTATTCTGCATACGAGCCAAAAATAGCTGTCTGGGTCGTGTCCCATTAAACTGTGTGATCTTACAATCTCATCTATAAGTGTCCAGTTTTTTCTCGCAACAAATAATCCAAATTTAATCAAATGCCTGCACTTACAAAACTCCAGATTAAAACTAATAAGAAATAGGAGTCAAACTGTCCTCAATTTTTAAAATTTTGCTTTTTAAAGTTTGTTCCAACTTGTAGCAATACATAAAAAATTACTGAACATTTTTCAACAAGTGTGGTATCATTTTAAAGTTCATGATCTGTAGAATCCAAAGAATTTTGCAACTGAATACCCAATTTGCTGCATGTCACATATTTGTCCACATACCAGATGACTGCATACTTTATAAATGTATGTTTTCAGACACCCGAAAATCTACAAAATTAAATATTTTGTGCACCTTGTTTTTGGACACATCTGCAAATGTCTTTTCTTTGTTCCTATGTAATCGGACATCAATTATTAGGATCTTTTATAAAGTATAACTTCTCACTAAGGACATTAATGAGTGTTGCATTTTGTGAAAAGTATATTCAGGTGTCCACATATGAGCAAAAGGATACCAGAACAAGTCTGGTAATTTAGGTGGACGTTTCAATCGTTTGTCGTCACTAAGCTTAGAATCTAGTGTGACATTGGTAGAAAAGAAATTACAGTGATGGATAACTGGTACTTGATATTTGGTCTGCTCATCAAATTAGTTTATTTTAAAATGTATTTGTCCTGATTTTGATATACCTACCGCCTATCTTAAGGACTGGATCATGAGTAGATGACAGTAGAATATTCTGTGGCTTCAAGTCGAGATGTGATACGTTCATCTCGCGCATGTACCTAAGGGCTACAGCTACAAACACACATCAAAACAAACAATAAACAAACAAATTTCATCCAAATATAGAACGTTCTTGTATCACTCTCACAGTTATAGTCAAACCACTTATGACTGATAACGTAACTTAATATTATATAACCACCCCCTCAAAGTTGTGTAGGGGTTACCAAATGAAAGGTTGTACCAATCATGTTATTTGTTAGTGTCCATTGAACAATTTAGGGATAAATATGTTATTGTCTATTGAACAATTTAGGGATATGTTAGTGTCCACTGAACAATTTAGGGATACATATGTTAGTGTCCACTGAACAATTTAGGGATAAACATGTTAGTGTCCATTGAACAATTTAGGAATAAATATGTCAGTGTCCACTGAACAATTTAGGGATAAATATGTTAGTGTCCATTGAACAATTTAGGTTCACCAGGGACATAAAGCAGAAACTGGTGGCGAAGAACGCGGCGTTCATCAGCGGCAGCAGGGAAGAATTCAGGAGAGCTAAATGTGAGGCACAGAAGGCGGTCAAGAAGGCCAAATTCGTATACAAACACAAACTTGAGGACCAGTTCGCTTCCAACAACACCAGATCTGTCTGGAATGGCCTGCGGCAGATTACGCAGTACAAGGAACATGCACCGGCCATCAACAGCAGTGACCCCTCATTCCCTGATCAGCTGAACGACTTTTACAGCAGATTTGACAAGCTTAACTATTCACCTGAGCAGCGCCCACTTCCAGCAGGTACCTCTCTGTCTCCACCCTTCATAGTCCAGGAAGCTGAGGTGAGGAAACTGTTCAGGAGACAGGGCACACGGAAGGCTTCGGGTCCAGACAACATCTCCACATCTACCCTGAAGAACAGCGCCGACCAAATCTCTGCGGTGTTTACGGACGTCTACAACTCCTCTCTCCAGCAGTGCAGAGTTCCAGTATGCTTCAAAACTTCCACTGTCATACCCATTCCCAAGAAGTCCAACATCACCGGGCTGAACGACTACCGTCCAGTGGCACTGACCTCAGTTGCCATGAAAGTGTTCGAGCGCATAGTACTCAAGTACCTGAAGTCGGTCACCGACGGCCTCCTGGACTCGCACCAGTTTGCATATCAAGCAAACACATCAGTAGACGATGCTGTAGCTTTAGGTCTGCATCACATTCTGAAGCACCTAGAGAGGCCAGGAACCTATGCCAGGATCCTGTTCATTGACTTCAGCTCAGCATTTAACACTATCATCCCATTCAAGCTGTTCGATAAACTTTCATTGTTGAATGTACATCCTGCCATGTGTCACTGGGTCCTTAACTTTCTTCTTCACAGGCCTCAATCTGTCAGAGTCAACAACTCTATCTCCAGACCTCTTATCCTAAATACAGGTGCCCCACAAAGTTGTGTGCTATCCCCCTTCCTGTTTACTATCATCACAAATGACTGTGTCTCAGTGGACCAATCGGTCCTTGTGATCAAGTTTTCCGATGACACTACTGTGGAGGGCTGCATTGAGAATGCGGATGAGACGCCATACAGGGAGGAAGTTCAGAGAATGGTTGGCTGGTGTGCGGATAACAATCTCGAATTGAACGTTTCAAAGACTAAAGAAATGATTGTTGATTTTCGTAAAAAGAATACTCCCATCCACCCTCTTTCGATAAATGGCATGGAGGTTGAGCAGGTTGAATCTTTTAGATTCCTTGGAACAACAATTTCAAACAATCTCAGCTGGTGCACAAACACACTGTGCATTACAAAAAAGGCACAACACTGCCTGTTCTTCCTGAGGCAGCTCAGGAGATTCGGCATTGTTCAGGAGATTATGATACAATTCTACCGTGCAATCATTGAAAATATCCTCACTTTCTCGATTGTAGTGTGGTTTGGCCGCGCCAGTTAGGAGAAACAACGGCTAGAAGTTATCGTGAAGGGTGCATCTAGAATCATTGGGCGCGAGTTGCCATCCATTGAATCTATTTACCATGCTCGCTGTGCGCGAAAATCCAAGAGCATTGTACGGGATACTACCCACCCAGCCAACCATATCTTTGAACTTCTTCCCTCTGGCAAGCGCTATAGAAGTATTTAGACAAGGACCACTAGATTTTAAAATAGTTTTTATCTGCACGCTGTGAGTCACTTGAACCATGAGATGCCATGATACTGTTTTCAGTCGGTTTAGATTTATGTCGCCATGCTAAATTATTTATTAATTATTTTTTTAGTTATTTATTTTTATTATTTATTTATTATTTATTAACTTGACTACATGTATGTACATACTTTTTAACTGTCAGCTTAGTTTTTATATCGTCAGCTAATTTATTTATACATTTATTTATTATTTATTTAACTACATGTATACTTTTTAACTTTTTAGGTAATGTTCAGACGGTATTAATATTATGTTATCAAGTTCACTTTATGTCAATAGATGTACGACTGTCTTAAAATATGTTGGCAGTTGGCCTTGGTTTAAATTTTTACTAGTTTTAGCATAGTTTCATAATGTTTCTGATTGTATATTTTGCGTGTACATGATGGGGGGCAGGGGAGACAAGCGTGCATGTATGTTGACGCCAAAACACCAAGAATTCCTCGTACATTTTAAATACTACTTGGTAATAAACAGTCTGAATCTGAATCTTTTTTAAAATATGTTAGTGTCCAATAAACAATTTAGGGATAAATATGTTAGTGTCCTTTGAACAATTAATGGATAAATATACTGTTTTTACTAGTCAGCATTGCAGTACAACTGTTTTGATCAGGGTCTTGGATTAATTCAACTCGCTAGTACTAGTACTAACTTAAGTATGTCTTCTTGTAGTTGACTTACACATTTATCGAGTTAACACATTAGCGAGTAAGTTTATGTCAGAGGTAAATCAGATTCTTTTTGCTAGACATTATGCGTGACATAAAACTTGCTAAAACCATATTAAATATACTGAGCCATAAGCCTTGATGTGGCTGAACCCACTTGTGATATATTTTTTATGAGCCAACACCTTTAGATCTGCAATTCAAAAACATTTTCATGTATAATGCTAATGTTTTACCATGCTATGCTATAAGTGTTGACATTGTGTGGTTTTTATATCCTTATTGTTCTTATTGTTTTATTTTTATATGCATTGTTAACAGTCCTGTTACTGGGTTTTTGGACCTGCTGGAACTGAAATAAAAATAAAATACTGTTTTGGCAAAAATTATGTCAATGGCCTGATAATGTCAAAATAACACTACCAAAGTCACGGCTCTGGGAAAGTATGGATGGGGATACGTGGATAACATTAACACTGACTTTACCTAGCTGCTGGAGAAAACATCTGGCCGTATACTCAGAGAGTGTCTGATGAGCTTGGATGAAGCGACCAAGATCACCGCCACTGCAGTACTCCATGATCAGGTAGATGTAGTTGGCATCCCACTGACAACACCAGCAGAACATCCAGACATATCACAACAGGCGCAGCATTGGAAATATATATATGTATATATTCCTAAATGCAGCCAGACCAGTTGTGCATATAGTGCCACGTACGCTTTACTAGAGATAGGATATACAACCTCAAAAAATCAATGCTCTCAAAATCACCAAATAGTTTGTTGGTGCAAATAATTACACATATTAGCACCACTGTATTTTTTGATACTCTACATCTCTTAAGTAACAGTTAGACTATTAAACTAAGATGTCTTATCCACGCAACCATGGGTAAAAAATTTAAGCAGGTCTGCTTAAAAACAGCAGTCTGCTTATTGTATGTATTTAGGGGCACATATATATATATATATATATGGATCCATATATATTCTGTATCATAAATTACAAGAATATACCCTCGTAAGTACAGTGTATTCGGTCAAATAAAACCAATGCATGCCATGCAGTAATTATAGATTATAATACTTGGATGATTAACTTCTAAATAGCATGTTTTAATATAGCAGGAACAGGAAATGGTTCAGTGACTGTCCCACTCCACGCAAACCATTTTGATCCTATTAAACAGCTAGTTATATTATCTGTGATTATATTATTAAATGGATTATTAACAATGTTTAAAACATGAGTTAGTTTTTTGTGTGAAAATTGTTGTCACAAAATGGCTGCAATTCTCAGAATATGCATGCTTTCCTTGCTTGTCCAACATCTGAAAATACAGTTACTAACAAAACTCAATTTAAAAGTGAATGTTTCAACCTACCTGGAAGTCTTTTAACTCGACTATGTGTTCATGTCGAAGGGTCTTTAACAGCTCAATCTCAGTCAATAGATTCTCGGTGGAAATGCGGTTCAGTTTACTTTTTTGGACACACTTGATAGCAACAACTTCACGTGCAGCACCCTGGAAGAATAACCAATAATTAAAGGAAGTATATAAACAGCCTTTCCAGAAAGCACCTTTAGCCTGGAGGTATAGTACAGGTTATAAAAACCTTTTCAAAATATTTTCCTAATGAAATCACTTTACAACTATCCTGTAACAGTGTTGTCCATTAATATAAAAGAGAAAGAAGGCAGGGCCAAATACTGAGCCCTGGGGAACCCGAGAGGTGACTCAAAGTGGACTTGCTGTCTTCAACCACCACAGTTTGCACTCTGGCCAGTGGCCAGGAGGAAGCTTGGAACCTTACACACAGATAGGAATTAAGAAAATGACATAAATCTGACAAGAATGGAAGACTAAAGCAAACAGGCCAAAGAAAGTAAAGTAAGTATGCATAGATCAACCTGAATTACCTGATGGTTTACAGCTTAATCAAACAATGTTCAAACTTCATGCATAAGCACAGGCAAGTGCCATCTCTAGGGTGAGACTGGGGCTTTTTACAGCAGTTTTCTGGCATGCAAAATGCATGAATTGATGGATGTTTCTTTCAGGGCTGGGTGAACTGGAATTATTCAATTCTATTCCTGAACTGAAATTGAAATATTTTTACTAAACAGAATTTGAATTTTAAGAATGTAAAATTTGGAGTAAGTTTAATTGAATGAAAGAAAATGTATTGAACCGTGAGATTTTCAAATGTTTTTGTTTTCAAACAAAAATACTTTGTGCATGGGTATCAATAAACGGTGAGACTTTGTTTAACTTCTGAACAGTAAGAAATGCATACTACATGTGCATATTTTCTGAGTCAAAAACCCTGTCTTGCAATGTCTTGTTTACACTGTCTAATACTTGAATAATTGAAATTAGCAACAACAGGCATATAGCTTAAGCACTAGCAGTTTTCACATTAGTTTTTTTTTTAAATGGTCCTGGGACCACATGGGCCTGAAAAAACGAGGTCCCAAAAACAAAAATGGGATCCAAATATATGGATTATTAAATGGACTAAATTAATGTGATACATAAATAAATAAATGTTCATAACATTAGCACATTTGTTCAACTCCTGATATGTATTATGCTGCAAAGCATGATAAGCAGCAGCTACATATTTTATTTTCTGTAAACGTCGGTTATACCTACCGGGTAAATCTGTTATGTCGTAGACAGAAAAGTAGATTGCATCACGTCAGGTCGAATTACGGATTAATAACAATAATTATAAAACAATTTTAAAATCAAAGTGTATTATCTTAGTCATGCATGGGATACACAATACAGAGTCATGATGTAAAGTCCAAAGTATAGATTCAACCTATAATTGTCCAAAACACATATAATACTTATGACATATACAACATATATATATATATATATCATAATATATGTATATAATGAGGTTCAGTGTGCTGAATGCTCAACAGCTGACCGATTCATGCTGAATCACAACTGGTGATCTCCCTTTGCACAAAACTTTGCAGCAGCTTCAGAGTAGTCAAACTGTGAGAAGTCTGGTCCATTTATTATGATGCGCATAATGTCTTGCAGCCTGTCTTCTCCAAGCCTGTTGCATAACTTGGTCTTGGTGCTGTTCTGAGCGCTGAAGCCCATTTCGCATAACACTGAATTCAGCGGAATGGCAAGGTAAAACTCAGCAAGCAACGCAAAGTCAGGGAACACATCGCTGTAGGCAGTGATCACTTCTTCGAGGAAGAGAGACATTGTAGCTGCATCATTTCTATGCATGTACTGCTTGAAAGGCAGTAAATCTGATCTCGTTCGGTCAACATCCAATGCTGCATTTGGCTGATTTGCAAAGTGCTGCAGTATGATTTCCAGCTCATCTTTGGCATATGTGGCAACTTCAAGAGCATAAACTAATTTGGTCTTGCGTGGATTGATCACTTTATGTAAGTTCTTTATCAGTGACTAACAGTCTTGTGGAAATCGCCTCTCTTGTTGTGCCAGCAGTTCTTTCACAAACTGTGACTTCTGATTGTGAATTGCTGCAACCTGACTGTCACATCTTTTCACTTGCATGCCATGATACTCAAAATGACCATCAACAAGGGGATGATCAAGCTGATTCTTGAGGTGATGCATTCCATTGACATCAGGGTTGTCCATGGCAGTGAGGCTGTCTCTGGTCAGTGCCAACAGCATTGCAACTTTGTCATCGTCCAAAGAGTCTGACTGGAATGCTTTCGACAACTTGGTGAAAAGCGGCAGGATATCAAGCATGATGCAAGTGTATGCCAGAAACTTGAAGCATTCTACTTTGGCAGACAAACCACGTGCAACTGCATTCCCATTAGCTGCCTCGTCACCGAGGACAGCTACCAGTGGCCCCATGACTTGTGGATGGTGTTAACTGCATAATCCAGTGACAACTAGCATACTGATTGTGGTTGCTTCAGTGCTATTGGAAGCCTATGAGCCATGCAGTGCACATGCACTAGCAGAGGGTAGGTTTCCTTTAGTTGCACACCTACACTATTGTATATGCCAGTCATCACAGCAGCCCCATCAGAGACAAACCCAGTCAATTTCTGAAATGGGATGTTGCTATCAGCAAAAACACTTGCGATTGCTTAAACGATGGTGTTTGCCTTCCCATCTAGAACATTTTTGTTCTCGGCAAACACTACTTTAGATTTGTCATCTATGACAACCTTGACATAGATGATGAGCTTTTTGTAGACAGCAATATTGCATGACTCATCAACCATCACCCTGATGAAGTCAGCTGCGGTATGAGATTGTCATCGAATTTCTTGGCAATGTTGCCCAAGCTTGCTGATAATTATTATTATGCTTACCTTGAATATTGAAAGTCTGTGCATCCAGTTACAGACACACTTTTCTTTTTGTGTTTGATACACAATGCACACTTATTTGACCATTTTCAAATGTTAGCCAGCTAAATTCTGACAGCCAGTCGGTATCAAAATTTCGATCTCTTTTTGGCTTCTTAGCCGCTGGCGATGCCATGATGTCAAAAACACTGACCGGACGCCACGCTAAAGTCGTTCTACCTAGTTTCCGAATTAGCCATTAGGCGGTACTGACGCACATTAGTAGAAACTACTATTCAGTGTTCCATTTTTGTTCAATTTGGTCGCTAGGTAGGCGGCACCATTTCGCTATGAAATGAAAGTGTGGTTGTCGACACACAATTTGCATATCTGTTGTATTTCTTTAGAAGTGACCTGTCTAACGTGGGACTAAAAATAACTTTGAAGAACCACAGAATTGTGTTGACGGAACGCAGTGAAACGTGAAAAACTGCATCCATGGTACACGGTGAAACTTTAAAAACCGTGTCCCGCCTCAAACAACCATGTAACATCGTCCCAAAACGGCGTCAGCGTGAACACTGACTAGCCTTAACCCTTGTTCTTCTTATTCCATTTAATGCTCACAATCATTAAGTTGATTATTCTGGCATTGCGAGTTTTGAGAATGAGATCCCAGCTCAGTGATTCTATGGCAGTTTTTTCCATTTCCCTGCATGTGATTTTTTACTTCCTCATGCACAGAAACCAGATAAAAGGGACCAAGGGCATATACCATCTTTTCCGAAAAACACAGGCAATGTAGGGTGAACGAAATTGCCCCATTTCGACACAGCGGCTGAACCAGTTCCAGCTTCCTTTGAACGACCACTGCACCCACACTGTTGTTACATTTCATACATGTTTGCATTGGAAAAACTCCCATAGAAATTAGAATTAATTCGGAATTGTAACTGAATTACAACTGAAAGATTCAAGCAGGAACAGGAATTGAAAATATAATTGAATTAATTAAATTTAATGGAAAGCAACCGGGGTTCATTAAATGGAATTTAAACTTGCCATGGTTTCTATATATTTATCTAACTAGGCAATCATCTAGCATCAATACGGAAGAAAACTTTGATCTGTCCCCGTCTAATCCAAACGTGAATAATTAACTCAATTATCGCCCACGCATATATATCAGAAACTTGCCGTACAGTTCAACGCACCATCTGTCAACACTCAGATGAACGAGATTTACCTTTCTGTAAGCTTTACAAACAGTGGCATACGTTCCGCTTCCTAATCGTTCTGTAAAAATGTAACCTTTAGCTGAAGGAACTGTCATCGTAGGGTTTCTTTATTTGCCTCCATGACCAAATGCTCAATAAATATGTTTGTTTTCTTCAAATTTTCTGGGACACGCACTCCGATAGCATATGAGATGTAGGTTAGATTTTTTGGGGAGCAACTCGTAAACAGGAAGATGGAAATATTTACAATATTTCTTGTTTTAGACTGTATTGAAAAGTAAAAAAAATTCTCGAAGCGTAAAGCTGTTTTTAATGCTACTGTAATTTATTTGCCTAATAACAACATTTGAACCGTGTACAATCCAATATTTGCAATAAAACAAAATAATGATATATCCCTGTGGAATTGACTCATACGTCTGGTCGCCATGGTTATGGCTTTTCGCGTCCGTTTCCGCGGATTTTCATCCGAGCGGGAACGACTCTACTCAACCGCTGCTGGGCCAGCACAACAGTGTGCCCGGATCGAATAACGATTGACATGATTAGTCGATTGTTTGATCGGGCCGAACTGCACGCGTTCACGCCTGATGGAGTGGGCGTGTGAGCAGAAAACTGAAAGTACAACAGAAGACGTGGACGTGGCTTTCATGTTCTGGTTGGGTCGCCATACATATAAATATTATTCTTTGCGCCCAGCAACCGGGATGCGTTGCCACAGATTAGTCAGATCTGCAGTAGGCGTTAGCTGCATGTCACTTTGATTTCCATCGAACAGGTAGGCTTTATTTTCGTGAATTAATTGGTTAATTGTTATAGGGATGTAAACCCTAATTAGCTAATACGAGTGATATTACGCTGATAATAGCACGCACGCACGCACACACACACATCCTCTTCAGCTCTTGTAGGCTAGTAACATGTTAGCTGTACTCCACTGTTGTTTGTACACAAAAATAACGTGTGGTAACTGGTCATGTTGCACAAACATGTAGGCATGCCACAATTTATCTAGTCTTTTTATAAAAAATATTTAGAGTGGGTGCTTGTATGACATATTCTGGGAGGTTACTCCATCTATTCACTGTCATATGTCTGAATTTTTTTTTGCACTGCCTTGACAATACTTGTTGTTTTTTAGTTTCAAACTGTGTCCCCTGGTCACCACCGTGCTATTGTCCAGTTCAAGCGGCATTTTATCGACTGCATGTATACCATGAAGATATTTGTATGCTTCTATCATGTCACCTCTTGCTGTACGGTAATACAAGCTGGGTAGCTTAAGTCCCCTGAGCCGATCACAATACTCTAGGTTTTTAAAGTCTGTGACAAGTTTTGTGAATCTTTGTACATTTTCAAACATTTGTTGGTCTCTCTTGAGTATAGGGGCCCAGGCAACATTTCCATATTCCAGAATAGGTCTGACGAGACATGTATGCAGTCTTTTTACAATTTGTCCATCCAGATAGGTAAAACAACCTTCTGATAATACCAAGCATTTTTTTGGCCTTGTTTGTTACTGACTCCACCTGTTGGTCAAATTTCAGTTCATCATCGACTTGTACTCCCAAGTCTTTCTTACTTGTCGTTTCCGCCAGGGTGAAATTCAATTGATCATAACAATTCTATAGATTTCCATACAATATTGTATCTATTTGTGTATAATTTTTATGTTTAGCTAAGAGGTAGCTTTATGAATAATTATCTAGGCCTAAAACTTATCAGAATGTTCATGTCTATATTTAAGGTAACCAAAATGTAACATATTTATGTTTTTTATTTAAGTGTTTTCTTGACTGTTTTGTGTGGCACACGTGGTATATATACCCTGAAATAAATAAACGTTACCATTATTCCTTGTTACGGTTTATTTTCAGTTTAATGTGGTTGATTTATGGCACTTCATTCCGCAAATGTTGCTAAAAGAACTGTTTCTTCCTATGCGTTTCATATGTTAATATTTTGTAGTTCAAATTGTGTCTTGGTGAAGCAAATAGTATTTATCGACAATTGGGAACAATTATAGTTCATCTACCACATTTTCACCATAAATGTTTATTTTTCTGTGTTATTTTCCATGTCCTTTAAATGTTATTTGAGCATTTATATATCACCATAACTCACTTTATGCTTGATATAACGTAGTCATTTTTATCTTAAGGGAGATGCTATTTTAACCAGATGAGGTGTAATTTATGGGTTTTGTAAATGTTTTTATTATGGCACATGGACATTTACTTCAATATAGCATGTTACCTATATAGTATACAGGAGGCCTGTATGTAGTTTTTAAAATCTAGATATTGTCTCTAGAGACAGATTGTTGGTGACAACGGTGGTCGCACAAGGCAATTTTGAAATTAGGTATACTTATTTGAGACTGTCTTATGGTCTAACCCTTTGGTTTAGTTGCCTATGTTTATGATCTCAGGTTCCTGAGGAACTTGGTGCAATAGATGTCTTTGTATTTGTATTGTATAATATCTAGTTTATCCACATGCACTTGTATTGACAGGGACTTGATAATGTCTCCATGCCAATACCGTCCATGCACTTGAATGACAAAAGGTTGTATTATGCAGTGTCTAACCGACTGTATGGGGATCATGCGTGTGGGTTGCGAGGCAGTATCTGTGCCTACCCAGCATGTAGTCGGCAGTTAATAAACAACATGAACACAGATAAAATCCAATATCAATGGTTCATAGTGCAATTATTTCATAATTGGACTATTTCATGTGGTTGCACACAGTCTGTATTTTGAGAGCAACCCCGAGAGTAATTATGACATACAGGCATAAAATCAATCCCGTATTGCAATTTCAAATTAATGGTCGGAATAATTATAGATTTGAACATAACATGAGGGTCTAATCTGTGAAATTGTGACTGGCTTCAGTTGAGGAAGTGAGGCAAATAATGTCTTCTCCAAATAAGTCCTTTGATTGTGATCCAGTGACAACTGTACTGCTGAAAACATGTCTTAACTCTTGACTTAACTAATATCATAATGTATCTCTGAGTTTAGGTAATTAAACTAAATTATAGAATGGTTTTTAATCTTAGCTTAATGCCTTGGATCTCATATTAGGTCAAATTGCCTGCTCACAAACTACTTAATTTTATGGAGATTGTTGTGTAATTATATAACTCTAAATATGGATAAAGATAAAGTATAACTGCACTTACCTTGCTTGACCGTCTGCTGCCTTTGATACAATTTATCTTACCGTTTTCATAAATCATTTAACTTTATAGTATGGTGTTTTCAGGGGTTGGAAACCTGTGGCCTGCAGGCCAAATGTGGCCCACAGAGCTATTTCTTGCAGCCCACAGACTAAAGTTATATTGTCCACAAAGTGGCCCATAGGGTGATAACAGTAGATGCAACGAACACATTGCAATTAACATCATCCCTCAAGAAAGCTCATCTGGCAAGTGAATTAAAACATTATTGTGATTACCCTGAACTACATTTGCTCTTATGGCCTAAACCACCGGCAGTTCCAACACGTTCTGGCAAAGCTGCAGAGATTACAGCGCAACATCAAGTGCTAACTGAGTCAAATTGCACCGCATGTATGAACTGAGAAATGGGATTATAGCAGAGCAGAAGGGCACTGAAATACTGGAATTTGATGACTACATGGATTTGTGATTTTGCATATCTTGTCGACATCACTGTGCACCTTAATTTGCCTAAAACTCCAGGGACAAGAACATCTCATCAATGAGATTTTCCAGTTTGTTTCTACTTCCAAAATCATGTGTGGAGCACAGTAGCACAGTAGTAAGAGCTCTGGAGTCTCGACTGAGAGAACGCAGGTTCGAACCTTGGGCGAGTTTGTTTACTCTACATTGCTTCAGTTCACTCAGGTGTATGAATACTTGGCTATAGACAGTGGTGGATATTTGTGTACGAATAGTCTTTGTACTTTAATTGCAGCATGGTTGAATGCTTCCCAGAGAAGTCAAGATGGTGTTCAATTGAGCAGGTCTGCCAGGGAGTAAAGTGTAAAGCGCTTTGAGCAGTCCTGAGGACTATATAGGAACTTACCTTTACTTTGTTTACATTGGTACTGTGGGAGACGTAACCGCAGAATACAAACTACGCGCACTTTGCAACACTAATGGAAAACAAACCGTCAAGTCGAGACACGTATGTCACTCAAAAAGCCACCTCCATGGAGTTGACTCTTGTAGAGTTCTACGACAAGTGTTTGCCAATGGAACAGTTTGCTAGTCTGATGAAATACACCAAGCTCATTTAGCAATATGCTTGGCAGTGCAGTGACTGCACCAAATGTCACAGTTTAGGTATGATGTCATTTGTGTGCCAAGAACACTGACTGTGAACAAGGAGTGTTTTTAATAGTGAAGTTTAATTGTCCACAATAACAACACATTATTAGATGTTGATGTTTGATAATAATAAATCTTATTCGCAAGAGGCAATAATTTATAAGTTAACCTTCAATGCATAGGAACAAGACTGCCTATACCAGCCAAACATAATGTGTCAATTAGCAGGTGACTTATGATCATCAATGTTGAATGGTACATGTGTGGTTTGCTGACTTAGTCCAAGTCCCCTACTTGGCCAGTCATTCAAAAATATATTAATTGAGTCATTGATACTAATTGAGTCACCACCTTTTTGTACTGGTACTAAATGCTTTGAATCACCACCTTTTTACACTGATACTAATTGCATTGAGTCACCACCTTTTTGCTCTGATACTAATTGCTTTGAGTCACCACCTTTTTGCTCTGATCTAATTGCTTTGAGTCACCACCTTTTTACACTGATACTAATTGCTTTGAGTCACCACCTTTTTGCACTTATACTAATTGCTTTGAGTCACCACCTTTTTGCACTGATACTAATTGCATTGAGTCACCACCTTTTTGCTCTGATAGTAACTGCTTTGAGTCACCACCTTTTTACACTGATACTAATTGCATTGAGTCACCACCTTTTTGCTCTGATAGTAACTGCTTTGAGTCACCACCTTTTTACACTGATACTAATTGCATTGAGTCACCACCTTTTTGCTCTGATACTAATTGCTTTGAGTCACCACCTTTTTGCTCTGATACTATTTGCTTTGAGTCACCACCTTTTTGCACTGATACTAATTGCTTTGAGTCACCACCTTTTTACACTGATACTAATTGCGTTGAGTCACCACCTTTTTGCTCTGATACTAATTGCTTTGAGTCACCACCTTTTTGCTCTGATACTAATTGCTTTGAGTCACCACCTTTTTACACTGATACTAATTGCATTGAGTCACCACCTTTTTGCTCTGATACTAATTGCTTTGAGTCATCACCTTTTTACACTGATATTAATTGCATTGAGTCACCACCTTTTTACACGGATACTAACTGAGTCACCACCTTTTTACACTGATACTAATTGCTTTGAGTCACCACCTTTTTACACGGATACTAACTGAGTCACCACCTTTTTACACTGATACTAATTGCTTTGAGTCACCACCTTTTTATACTGATACTAATTGAGTCGCCATCTTTTTGCACTGATACTAATTGCTTTGAGTCACCACCTTTTTACACGGATACTAACTGAGTCACCACCTTTTTACACTGATACTAATTGCTTTGAGTCACCACCTTTTTATTCTGATACTAATTGAGTCACCACCTTTTTGCACTGATACTAATTGCTTTGAGTCACCACCTTTTTACACTGATACTAACTGCTCCTTAAATCTGCTTAGAAATTATTGTAACGACATTTTCTATTGGAAGACAGAGTAGATTAAAGTTAAATTCTGATAAAACAAGACTTGTTGATACACAGAGGAAGCATGAACAAATTATAATATTTTTCCCGATACCTCTTCTTGGTCAGTATATTATGCCAGCACTTTCAACACAAGGAGTTATCGTTGATAAAAATTTCAGATAGCACATTTCTCAAACCTGTCATTGCTGTTATTATCATGTTCGTTATTGAAGACGTATTCATTAGTATTTGCCAGAACTTTTGCAACTGCTCTTGTTATTAGTAGACTTGACTATTGTAATTACATTTTTTCACAATATTCAAGAGGACTGATATTATTTAATTAATATGCAAATATGACATTGGGACCATTAGTGGTACGTCAGTGCCCTTATTTGGTATGCGGTCGTCAAGGTGATCCGCCATCTTGGCTATACACAACCGAATGTTGTGTATTATTTACCATGGGACCCAAAAGATGCAGCGGTATTTTTATGGATAATGCCACCTCTAAGGCCTGGCGGTAATATACAAACTCTTCTGGTGACTGGCTGAAGATGTGCAACTGAAAAAATAGTGGTCTGTTGAATGCATTAGATGCTGACGTGCCTTTTAAGGCCCTTCTTGCAGTTGTTGTGTATAGCCCGTCAAAGGCCGTGGCTACGATGTGAGACCTGGTGTCACGTAATTGTTAATTGTCCCAATATGATTTCAGACTGGATACCAAGTGGATGACCTCCTAAAGTTGACAGCCATGACACAAGAAGACAGGAGAGACTAGAATGGTTGGAAGACTGGGTGTAGTCTGCTACATCTGTGGCCGAGAGTTTGGCAGCAAATCGATATCGATCCATGAACCGCAATGTCTACAGAAATGGCATGCAGAAAACAAGTCACTTCCAAAACACTTGCGAAGATCTGCTCCACAGAAGCCAGAGCTGTTGCCACCTATGAACGGCGATGGAACTAGGAACAGCTGGAATGAAGCTGCTTGGCAGAGTGCCCAATCAAATCTTGTCCCTTGTCCAAACTGTGGCCGAACATTCAACCCGGACCGTCTGGAGGTTCACCAGAGAAGTTGCCAGTCGAATGGTCAAGCGAAGTCACATGACAGCTTTCTTGGCAATGGCGGCAAGAGTGTGAGGCTGCGCGCTAAAACTGCTACACTCAAGCACCCAACGGGAGTGGGTGATATGATCGATGTAGGTGCCAACCCATTCCCACTTTCCAATAGAGGAGCAACTGAAAGGAACCACACAGTACGTCCAAAAACGGTGACTCTTTCGAAGCGACATTCTCTCTCAGTTAGCCAGACGAACCTAACGATGGCGCCACCACCTAAGAAAAGTGCCCATGGAATGTGTCGACGACCGCAGTTCGTCGTGTGCTACATTTGTGGTAGAGAATTCACAAGTGCATCCCTTCCAATACATGAACCACAGTGTCTGGAGAAGTGGAAAATACAGAATGCCCAGTTACCGAAGCACCAGCGACGACCGGCCCCAAAGAAACCTACTCCAGAAATGGCTCTCGGGGCTTCCGGCAGTTACAACGTAGACACAAAGATGAATGAGCTCGCAATGGAGAGTTACGCTGCCAATCTGGTGCCATGTTCCCGGTGTGGTCGGACATTTGCTTCAGACAGAATTGGTGTCCACGAGAGAATATGCCTGAAAATGAAACATCCGCCAAAATCGGCGAATGCAAATGACGATTCAGCAGCCCAAGGACAGCACAGAAGAGGCACTTACACAATCGCCAAAGGGGGACAAATCATCATTAACCCCAATCAGGGTGGCTCGTCGCAGTTACCCCAGGTCTCAGTGAAACAGGCAGGCCCACGACCGAAACCAAAACCTGTAGAGCCAAAGTTTGTGTTTTGCTACATCTGCGGACGGCAGTTTACTGATGCCTCGCTGCCTATCCACGAACCACAGTGTTTGAAGAAATGGGAGATAGAAAACAAGAAGCTGCCCCCCGAACATCGCAAACCAAAGCCTAGGAAACCAGAATTACTGGGTCTTGGGAAGAAAATGTCAAGGTAAGTGTAAAGTGTCTAAGGGGTCAGCTCACAAGGTCAGAAAGTCAAAACATGTATATACATGTATATGTTGGTCCAAATGTCCACCCACATTCACCAGTACAAGGTGTGGGTCATAGCGCATTCGAAAATGGCTTCCAAAACACAACTATTCCCCACCACTGTCCAGTTCTGACATCTTGTGATACCACTGCTGCCACAGATGAACCGTCTTAAAGACATTACCCACCAAACTGCCCATTTCTGACATCTTGTGACACCACTGCTGTCACAGATGAACTGTCTTAAAGACATTACCCACCAAACTGCCCAGTTCTGACATCTTGTGACACCACTGCTGTCACAGATGAACTGTCTTAAAGACATTACCCACCAAACTGCCCAGTTCTGACATCTTGTGACACCACTGTGGTCACAGATGAATTGTCTTAAAGACATTACCCACCAAACTGCCCAGTTCTGACATCTTGTGACACCACTGCTGTCACAGATGAACTGTCTTAAAGACATTACCCACCAAACTGCCCAGTTCTGACATCTTGTGACACTACTGCTGTCACAGATGAACTGTCTTAAAGACATTACCCACCAAACTGCCCAGTTCTGACATCTTGTGACAGCACTGCTGTCACAGATGAACTGTCTTAAAGACATTACACACCAAACTGGGATAAGTTCATTCACTCTATGTTGTTCCAGTTCACTCAGCTGTATGAATGAGTACCTGGCTATAGACAATGGTGGATATTTGTGCACGGATAGTCTTCATGCATTAATTGCAGATGGATAGTGTTTGATTAAACAGGCCTGCCAGGGAGTAAAGTAAAAAGTGCTTTGAGCAGTCCTGAGGACTGGATACTGCGCTATATATAAGAAAACATACCTTTACTTTTCAGGGAGGAACTTCAAGAAGCCCAGCTTGAAGCAGCCAAGGCCAACCTAGTTGCTTGTCAGAAGTGTGGAAGGACCTTCAACCCCGACAGGATCGTCGTTCACGAGCGGGTGTGCAAGGCCACAAGGGTTGGGAATTATGCGTCTCCGAGCGGGAATGAGACTAAACCTGCCCAGCTGAACACAACCACCCTGGGTGGAGGACCTTTCACCTCTCAGGGGATCACCGGAGACAAGGCAGCCAACTCAAAGGTGAGTGAAAATAGTGCTCTAATTCATCGGAAAATTGGGTGAGAAGTGTCAGTACAGGCCGAGATACACTGGCACTTTTTGTCTGATCAGATCAGATCAGACCAGACCAGATCGGAGTCTGGTCTGGTCTGGTCCAGTGTATACACTACACTGACTGAGTCATACTTGAAACTTGTGTAATGTCATAATCATGTAAACTTGCTAAGTTTTAACTACGTCAAACTGGAGTTGGAGTCAGTCGGTACAGTGCATCAGTGGCACTCGGGGTGAGTTAGGTTTTCAGAGTTATTTACTTACATGTTTTTCATATGCTCTACTTTTCTATAGGGTATTTCTCCTACCTGTCCAAATTGAGTGGCGATAAATTTCCGGAAATCTCGCCATCCAGACACCATTTTCACGGGACTGGAATATCGAAACACTAACACCCCATTATGTGCATGATTCATCTGTCCGGAAAACTCATTAATCTAAACACACACCCTGCCAGTGTCTGGAATAACACGGTTCCATTCTATGATTCTGTGTGTATCAATTGAAGGGTTTCAGTGCTTAATGCGATAAACGTCAGTTTTGAAATTTTGCCCAAACAAGGACGAAATGTTTGTTTAAACACATGTTAAGCTAGGGTGCTATCTATGCAAAAATTAGATAAATCCTAATTAATTAATGTGCACAACAGAATGTTTGTTTTCAAAACACAATAAGTGACATCCTTCTTTTTTATCAAAACGTGATCTACCCATTTTCAGCACAGCCGTGCCACATGTGCAGCCACACGGTGTGCGCTATATGGATATACCATGTTTTGATAACAAAATAATTTAAGATCACATTTTGCGTAAAAAATCTTCAACAAATATTTAAGAGTTTGCTACCATTCTCTATGATTTTGGATTCTTAATATACACCAACTTCATTCACAAGTTAATTAATTTTTATTTAAACTTTGACGATAAAACACAAAAGTGCCTTTTTCTCAAAACCAAGAAAAGTTTCAGTTGTAGGATATCAAATGTTTCTTGAAAGAGAAAAAAATCTGTTATATATTTGAGTTAAATAAATGAATGCTAACCAGCACTGTTGTCATGGTTACAGTCGAAGCCAGCAGCAGGTCCGAGACGACCACCAACTGTCATCTGCTATATCTGTGGCCGTGAGTTTGGCAGTAAATCCATCACGATTCATGAGCCGCAGTGTCTGCAGAAATGGCAGGCTGAGAACGCCACTCTCCCAAAACACATGCAGCGACCAACACCCCAGAAACCCAAAGTCCAGCCGCTGACCGGTAATAAACAGCAACACTTTATATCTGTCTATAATTGAGCTATTTTGTGTGTGGGGGGATGGGGGTGTGTGTGGTGTGTGTGGTGTGGTGTGCGTATTATCGAACCTATCTCCATGTCCTTTTTACATACTAAACCGCCAACATCATTCTGGGGGATTACCTTAAACTGTATGCTATTACGATTACCTTACACTAATAACACTATGTATAACTTACAGTCACTTTTCTTGGTCGCAATATTTATTCAAAGTAGCAACTAAACGCAAAGGTAAAAGTAAAGGTAGCATTTTATAGAAAATGTAATATTACTGTCAAGTACAAATTGATGTCCACTACCCAAACCAAGGGTTTATCCATCCACTAGACGTAATTACCGGCAAAAGCCACAAGTCCTCCCTCCTTCTCTATTTATAACTTTCCCACATAGGTGGAAAACTAGTCATGTGACTATATTCACTGAGCCCTGCCCTCTTGTGGGTTTACACCTAACTATACTTAAAGCTCTACCATAGCCTGTATGTATTTTTGGATGTATAATACGTGTTTGTGGGTATGTTACGCTTTTCCTCCTAGATTGAGGATTGTTAATGGGGATTCAGGGAGTCACCTACAGCCCCTGGAAAGAAAAAAAGTTTATTACCAGTTAAGGGTTCTTCTCAGGCACGCTTGTTTTCCAAGATTGTTGACACTTATGTAAACTGATCAGTGGATGTTTTGCGTAGCTTGGAACAGTTGCAGAAAACAATGTAGTACACTGTACTGACTTTGTGCCCACTGGCACGTAGGGCGGAAACAAAGGCCTCCACCTCCTACAGTGAGTTACCCAATAATGACAGTGTAATGTTGGAAACAGATGATGTAATCTTTGACAAATGGCCAGTATGAGTACTTCCCGAAACCATCCTCTGCGTAAGTTGTACAACTGGAGGTTGAGCATTTTTGCTAGTTTATATAAATTATAATGCTATTAAATATGTATTTAAAATGCAGTGTACATTGATGTGAGAATATAGTTTAATTTCAAGTAGTAGTACTTAAAGTCACACCTAAAAGTACATTGATCATTCAGAGTTGTCATCAGATATTTTGCAACATATTTTAATTCGATCATGTATCTGTCTGTTACCCCATAAGGAAGAAAACATATTCACCCATTAGCTTTTCATGCCAACTTATATAGGAAAAATATAAATAATTCCTTAAGGAGCCCCTAACTGTGCCAGTGATGTCATGAAGTCTCACTTTCAGCATCTGGAGCATATGATCTGGAGGCCCAGAATGAGGCAGCCTACCAATCTGCCCAGTCGAACCTCGTGGCATGTCCAAACTGTGGCCGCACCTTCCTGCCTGACCGACTTATGATTCATCAACGCAGCTGCAGACCCCGGCCAGGTCAACAGTAAAGACGATGCAAGAAGACATTCACACTTGCCACATTCACTATGTATTTTTGACATAATATTCTATAGAAAGCCGTACAAATTAGTAATGTGTTGAACATGTTGTATTTTGATGACCTATCAGCATCACAATGAATAGGTATATAGTGAGTCCTGTTTTAGTGACTAAAGTATTTACCGGTATGTACATAACAAATGGCTGGTTGGATTACTGAAAGAATATAGTTGTATGTATTTGGGACATCAGAAATTTCCTTGAAGTCTTGATGCTAACAATTATCTTATAAACTATTTTCCTTTGCATTACACTGTCAGTTTTGATCAAGTACGGACGGTGCTTAACGAGGCCTTATAGTGTATAGCTTAACTGCATGTTTCATAGCTTAACTGCTTGTTTCTTAAGACATGGCATAACCAATTTAAAGATTTTCTATGTCATGGATAACCTTTAAATTAATTATCCCTCATGTGCAGTTAATGTATTTTATTTATATATTTCAACATAGATTTCCAAACCGCTTAATGGGTGTATTTGCAATTGTGTGTATAATAGTACGTAGTATCATGTATGTGCATACTTGATTAATCTTCCATATTATATGTATGTGCTGATTATATACCCAGATCTTTTAAAGCATTCTGTGATAACCTGCAATAATCTCTCATTATTATGTAATACACTCTCTGCATTAGTTATGTAGATTCCACTTTCTGCATTAGTTATGTAGATTCCACTTTCTGCATTAGTTATGTATATTCCACTTTCTGCATTAGTTATGTATATTCCACATGGCTATTATTGGAGACATGATTTGGCTAATACTTCACTGAAACAGTTGATTTGAAAACCTGGCGATGTATCCAAGTAGCAATTACAGCCCAACAAGTAATATACTGTGCCGAGTGTATGAAATGATTGCAGTGTTGTCTATAATCAATATATCCATGGTGTAGGCTTTTGTGTAGTGTATAAAATGTTTGACATTATTTATTTAACACTAAACATTTGTGGAGCACCATATATGTCTGAATGAAACACGTCATGCTCAGCGTGCTAAATTGTGCTCCTTTCTTTCCGGTATCTGAAGCAATTCCATCATCATAAAATGGTTGGCGGCATTTCATGTTGTTTCAGAATCAACAGGTTCCTTGTTAGTTCCTTTGTTTAGAAAACTTTTGCGGAGACTTATCTAGCATTCTTGTTTTTGTTATATTGACATTTCTCATTAATTTGTAAAGAAAACTAAGAAGATTGCATTTATCATCATAAACAGACTATGTTTATATGTTGCATCCAGGCTGCATTTGATGCTTTATGTGATTTGGGGAGTGTTGTGAGATTTACTGCTTGTTAAAGTTTTTAAAGTTTAATTTCATAATATATTGCGATTGCATTGGTTTGATAGCTATTCACAGTAATTGTGCCAAGCTTAAATGGAGCACACTTGTAAGACAAAATAGAAATCCATAAGACCATAAGCAATTATCTTAATTTGCCAGTTTTCTGCACATGCTCAAGATAGATTGTCAAGTTTGTGACCTGTGCCAAGAAGACTTTCAAATTTCAGTTCAAATTTGTATAAGTTTATGGGTTATATTCAAAATAGCTGGCACCTATAAAAATTGCTAAACAATGAAAATTTATTTAGTTAAATTTCAAAGCTTAACATCATGTCTGTAAGAGTATTGTTTTTGGCTTAACGTGTTACAAAAAGTGTATGCATCTTCTTCATAATTAAAACAAACATGAAACAGTTGCTATTATAATAGACTGAAAGCAATTTAATTATTTGAACATATTGTATTAGGATCATTCACACAAAAATAAAACCTATCTAGTATGCTAGCTTATTTGTGTAGATAGGTTATTTAATTTTAACGAAATCGCCAGACAAACTATTAAGTTATTTAAACTTGGTCCAAATTGTTGGATGCATACCCGGTAATAGAATTTAATTATTTGTTAGGAGGAATGCAGCATTTCAGTCACTATATTTTAACATATTCTCATCATTACTTAACTAACAATTCAGCTAAACCTAACTTACATAGTTCACAGGTGCTTATGAAGGTTTGTGAAATAAGTGCATGTACTTGATCTACCGGTATCTGTTGATATTTTCGTGTGATGTATACACTGGTTGGCAACACTGCAACAATAAAGGATATATTTATCCAGTCCGTGTCAGACGTATTGCTATCAACTCAACAAACTATGCTTGTACGTCCAGAATGGTGCTTAATTAAGGTGGGCACCTACGTTGAAATCAAAGTAATTAAAATTCTTAGTCAGACAAATTTAAAATTAAGAAAGCACTCCCCTCACCAAGTTTTCTTATAAAATGCAGTAGTATTGTCATCAGAGCCCAAATTTCACCAAGGAATAATGTTGTGTTAGTGAAAGTTGGTTAATTTGTTACGTAGCTCTGTATACAAAGAAAAACATCAAGTCCCAGGAGTAGAATGGTTAGCAATGAGAGTGGATGCTCTCACAGTGGTTAAACAAAGAGGATGATCAAGATGGAAGGATTATTGAGATTTGGAGGATTGAATGAGGCGAATAAGAGATAGACGGGAGTGGAGACAGATGGTAGAGATTTGGAGGATTGGGTGAAGAGAACAAGAGATAGACGGGAGTGGAGACAGATGGTAGAGATTTGGAGGATTGGGTGAGGAGAATAAGAGATAAACGGGAGTGGAGACAGATGGTAGAGATTTAGAGGATTGGTTGAAGAGAACAAGAGATAGACGGGAGTGGAGACAGATGGTGGAGATTTGGAGGACTGGGTGAGGAGAATAAGAGATAGACGGGAGTGGAGACAGATGGTAGAGATTTGGAGGATTGGGTGAAGAGAACAAGAGATAGACGGGAGTGGAGACAGATGGTGGAGATTTGGAGGACTGGGTGAGGAGAATAAGATAGACGGGAGTGGAGACGGATGGTGGAGATTTGGAGGACTGGGTGAGGAGAACAAGAGATAGACGGGAGTGGAGACAGATGATGGAGATTTGGAGGACTGGGTGAGGAGAACAAGAGCTAGACGGGAGTGGAGACGGATGGTGGAGATTTGGAGGACTGGGTGAGGAGAACAAGAGCTAGATGGGAGTGGAGACGGATGGTGGAGATTTGGAGGACTGGGTGAAGAGAACAAGAGATAGACGGGAGTGGAGACGGATGGTGGAGACAACAGTGCAAGAACAATGATGGGGAAGTGAAAGCAGAAATCGAGAACCAGTATCTGGCCTAACCCCAAACTTTAAAAAAGATAAAAATTTGAACACTGAAAATTGACCCACCCCCAAATCTCCAACACCAAAATTTGACCTATCCCAAATCCTGTGCACTTGAAATTTAGCCAACCCAATCCACCTGCTATTAAATTATGACAACTCCCTTGGCCTTGCATCTAGTTTGTGTAATGTTTACCTAAGTTTGATGTCCAAACTAATAAGGCCCAACTACACATTGCAGTAGTATCGGGAAACAATGAATGCGAGCACTATTCCATGCAGTATTTTGCATTTACATGTGGCAGAAAACTGCAGAGAAGAGGCAAATGTGTTGTTACTGCTGCCGACAAGGCGAATACTAGAGAGGGAGAAGAGACAGCCATAGTGTGCTTGGGTACAAGAGACACTACAGAAGCGAAACAACCTGCATGAATTCTAGACTTGTATGTGCTCTGTATACTCAATCTTCTGTATGTCTCGGGGGGGGGGGCAATTTGTGTATATTTACTGCACAGGATTTGTAGAAAATCTCTTAATTATTTTGATTACCGTGCGGTTTCCCGTTACTGCTGCCATGTGTAATTGGGCCTTTATGGCAGCAAAAAGAGCATTCTGAACTGATAGTGCTGTTCAGCATTCAGCCAGCCTTGCACCTTAATGCTGACAAAGAAGATCCCAAAAGCTACACACAACCTTCTCAGAAAGAAATCTTGTACTTAACCAATCAATTACCAGTTAAATGTCCCTAGCTCTAACAGAAGAAAGGTGAGTCCATGACCCAGAAAATACAAACCAGGAACAATGTAAGCAAATAAATTTAATGAACACTTACTGCACATGTGTTACAACCTTAAGCAAAACATTATACATAAATTAAAAAGTATATATAATGCATAAAATGATTCAACAAAATAGTTGCCCACAACTATGCAATAACAGGACCGTAGCTAATTCACTGGAATAATCTGCATTTTTAAGGGCAGCAATTTGTAATTTTGCAATTTCTATGCCATTTTTTAAACAACTAGAATGTATCATTGACAAAATGACGGTTCTTGCATGTATCTAGAAATAGATATTTTTACGTTATAACTATTAAAATTCACGGCTGGCCAGATTTCACATACATGTATATGTCCACTGACACACAAAGTGACTGCAAAAGAATAGATAATTGAGATGTTGACACGGCATTGACAACTATCGATTGGCTTGAGCTCTGGCTTCTTCAAGGACCTTCATCGCTGTTGTGTATTCCTCGAGTTCCTTCAAGTCTTCCTCGGTCTCCTATAAACATCCACAACACAGGTCGACAAATGTTCACTTACAACTTCACAGAGACATTCGAAGCCAACAGAGTAGCAACCTTAGCCAGAAAGCATGACGCTAGGAAGATTAGAGCCATGGAAAATCGACATAATCCACCCACACTACATTCTGGTTATTGTAGTTATATATGTTTGCACGGTAGGAAGCCGTGCCGAGCAAAGATTGGACTGATAAGCCACCTGCAAACACACACCAAATGACACTGACAATCCATGGAAATATCATCCTCGCTATGAGGGATTGTCAATGATGATGACTTATAATGGATGTGTTTGAATCAGGAAGTCACTCGGCGATATATGCCATATTTAACAAGATTGCCATCCAGAGAATTAACTCTAGATGACAAGGGAGCCTTTGGCTTATCGAAAGTCCAACCTTTTTCATCTGTGTGTATCCCGCCCTTCTCAGGGATATGTCAACTTTGTTTTTAAATATATTCATGCGGCTAGCACCCTCACAATCAGCAGATAATCTGCTCCTTTCATTTATAGTCCTCTGTTGGAATGAATACTTTCTGATGTCTAATCTACACTGTTCCTTCACGAATGTTACTGCATGTACTGTAGCCTTTCTTAACTGAAAATAAAAATTATTTCTATCAATATTTTCATAATAATTCGATATTTTAAAAACTTCAGAAACTGCCCTTGAAATTGAATGGGTAGAGCCACCTATTGCTTTGGGCTGGTATTGGTATGCTGTCTTTTGGATGAGAATTCCAGTTTTGAAGGCAACAGTCACTGCTCAAAAAGCACTTAGAAACATGTTTTACCATCAGAATGAATCAGCAAGGAGGTGAAGTGGTGTGACAATGTAATACATATGAATAGAAATGATAGTTAATTCAATGCTCACAGTACAACTAACAATTAGGGTTGAGTTTCTGACAGTCAGAAAGGTGTTTTTGACGAGACGATGTCAGAAACTAGTTTCTGACAGGATTTCTGACGAGATTTCAGATGTCAGAAACTGTCAGAATCTAATACATGCTATACATTTATGATTTTGCTATTGTATAATTTTATCATTGTTTTGAGAAATTATAGTTATAGAAGCAAACTGGGATGCCACTAGCCCTATTAAAGTCACTCTTCTAGATGACACGGTTTACAAAATTATGACTGCTACAAAAATTGGCGAAGTTATGGAGCATTGAACATGGTAGGGGTCAAAAAGTGAAAATGAAGAAAACGGCTGTTGAAGTTTTACATTATATATGCAAATGGGTTACATGGAAATATTACATGCATGACATTCAAATGTGTCACACAGTATGTATGTTATGTTGCAATGATACACTGGAAGTACAAATGTGCTGCTACAAAGACATAGCAAGTTATGCCAGATTATGTCTTTATGTGTAAAACTAAGAGGACAGATTATTTGAGAGCAAAAAATAGACTAAAGAAAATGAAAAATGACGAAGCTAATGCAGAGTTAAGAGAATTGGCTAGTGGGTATAAAGGCTTTATAAAACAAATATAAAATTGCTACCATAAACAGTTACATGAAAGACTTGCGCAACCTAAAACATACCAAGCCTGCAGAATACTGGGATATACTTAATAAAGCAAGGAACAGCAGTGAAAAATGTGGAAATATTTCACTGGATAAGTTTATGAACCACTTTGAAAAACTCTGTGAAAAACCTGAAAGTGAAACTGCAGCTAGTGAGATACCTTTTGATCCAAGAAAGATTTCCCAGTCAAACACAAAATGAGGTGTGGTATTGATAATGTTATAAATGAATACTTAAAAAAACAGGGCCAGGCGTTGTCAGCCTTCTTCTCATGTGATGTAGAGGTACAGCAAGGCGAAAACTTGTCTCCTTTGTTATTTGCTATTTACCTGAATTTTGAACACTGTTAGTCATAATTATAAGGGACTTGACATGGCACCTGGTGAAATTTACAACAACCTTAGTGATGATGATGTAGACATTTTCTTGAAAATGTATGTTCTACTATATGCTGATGACACTAGAATGATTCAATCAAATACAGATTTCTTGTGTATAGCGGAACTATGTCAACTCTTCTAATGGTTGACATTTGGTTGTTTCAGATGTCAACTATATTGTGAATCTGTAATTATTAGTTTATATTGATACAACTGATTTACATAGTACCATGTCTACACAAGGCATGGCAAGTGTAAACAGAACAGCAGAATGCATATCAATGCATATTGATATCAATAAAGTGTAGGATATTTCACTCTATAGTTGTCCAGAATATTAATTTTCTATGTTTGTCACCTACGGGTGACAATACATCTTTAATCAATAGACACCACAGTCACACCATTTTATAATAATTAAATGAACATCAAAATAAACACAACTTGCAATTATAGAAAATCAATAGTTCTGAAGATACGGTTTAAAAGCTGCAGGCAACTGAGTTTAACAGGGGTCAAATGTGTCCGCTCTGCCTGTGACCAATTAAAGATTAGTCAAGGTCTCAATGGAACAATGCAGAGTGGAGTGAGGCCAGGGCACAGTTTCTGGCACAACACACAAAATCTACTGTTGGGGGTGGTCTCAAGGGCCCTTCTCAAAGCCACATCACCAGATAATGTAAAACTTTTGCACTTTGGGGGCCCCTGAGGTGCCCTTAGAATTATTCAATCAAATACATATTTCTTGTGTATAGCGGCAGCACCCTAAGATACATCTATGCAAAATTAGAAAAAAAGTTGAACGGTTTTTGAAAAAATAGGCAAAATGTGAAACATTACCAGCTTTTTGGGCAATTGGGGGCCCTACGGGGTCCTTAGAATGATTCAATCTGCATAGTGGCAGTACCCTAAGATACATCTACGCAAAATTTGAAAAAAAGTTGCTGAACAGTTTCTGAGATACAGTAGCTAACGACGGATGTCGGATGCAAAGTGATGGCAATAGTCCCTTGAACCTTCGGCCCAAAGGACTAAAAATGTGGGTAATCAAATTGCACATCTTTCACATGTAACGGTATATCTCTATATGAAGGTATAACAACAGGTGGCTGGCCAAGCACTGCTGAGTATAAAGCATTGGGACAATCAGCTGGTGTGGTCTCCATCAAAGCACAGACAGGTGCACAAATAATAAAGGCAAGCTCAGACAATACTCTTACAAAATTTAGTTGTTACTTGATAGTTCAGCTCAGGAAATTGGGGCTTGGAATGATTGCAGGGAACTGACTAGAACCTTACGTTGATATTGGTTATCTAACCTCACACAATGAAGCCAGTGCATAGCTCACTATCAGCTCACAGCAGTACAACTACACAGTTCTGTCTTAATTGCTTAACCTTAACTTTCTTGTTGGCTTCCCATTGAATTATTGACACAGCCACACTGGTCTGTGCACAGTCTTAACCCAGTCCCTTGAAGGTCTCACTAGTGTCATCACTGGTGTGCACCTGCACCCAGCCAACTTCTTTCAAGCTTTCCCAACTGTGAATGTAACCTATCCTTCTTTTCAAAAACTGTAAACCTGCTTCTACAACTACACACATCTGTTATCATTTCCATCTGCTGATAAATTGGTAGAAAATCCACACATAAGAGTCAACACAGAGTAAAATATGCAATTGTATATGCCAAATTTATTGGGTTATTAATGCATTATGACATTGATTCAATGTATAATCCACACATAACATAAAATAAAGTGGTTATATTTTTTTAAAGAAAATGTATCAAAATGTAATTTCTGACATTTTACTGTCAGAAAGGTATTTCTGACGAGACGGTAGAAACCATGGTTTAAACTGTGGTAGAAACCGTCCTGTCAGAGACCTGCCAACCCTGCTAACAATGCTATTTCAGTACAGCAGATGACGCTACCCAAGTGACTGTTTTCTAATTCAAATGCTCTGAATTAAGTTTCTTTATATACATCTTTTTTTCCCAACATATCTGAATGGCTTGGTGTGATTTCATTTTTAAAAATCTAACGGGAGGAAGAGGAATTATTTTGTACACAAATTTGTTTAGATCAATTTTATTTACACAAATGACACAATATTATCCTCTATAGACATGCACTGCCTAATAGACAAACACCCCCCTTTTATAGAAGTGAAACCACCCACGAATACTGATTTTCAGCAATGAACGTGCACTTTGAAATTGCAAAATGTTGTAATAATGCTGCTGCTGGCACCAACTTGCGGACACTGTCTAGATAACAATTCTTTGTACGTTTTTCTGTAAGGCGGCACCATATTTATAATTTGAGCGACTTTCGTTTTATTTGCGATGTCGGGCATGTTGTCATAATCACATAAACCTTCCTAAAACTGCAGACGGAGGGTTGAAATAATGTGATTATTCACAATCGCGTAGCTGTCTGTAGCCATGAGGAAGGGTCAAATCAATGAAGTGCGCTCCGATGTCTGCTTGACATCTTAGAGAATAGCTCCATTTGCGCTCACAGTTGGCCTCGGCCCTTGCCGAGTTGTTCGGTGGCAAAGCAGGCTTTGGATTATTTGAGCGCGGATTCAGCACAGGCAGAGGTTATCCTGCAACGCCCAATGACGTCTTCTGGCTAGCATGATGGTTGTCAGTTTAGCACTGCGCAATGTATCGATCTGGTGTTTGTCTGAATACCGGAGTTATAAAACTACAAACGTTGCTGTCAGTAGCAGTCTGTTGCGAGTGGCGCATCGAGTACCGTCTTCTTTCGGCCGAACGCTACATGTTTTGGTAAATGTGCTGATTCTATCTTTGTTAAGTACTGCCTATCTTAGAGTTGCACATACTGTATGCAATTTATGCGTTCGTCCACTGCTGGCAGCTTGTACTATGTCTACATATGACTTATGATAAATCAATAGACGTGCACCTAAGCACTTGCACTCATGTACATCTATTGGGGATAATATGGCATGTCAAAATTGTTGTTGCATTCCAATACACCACATAAAATGGTAAACTTACTTGCTTACTGTAAATGCTTTAGTGATATTACTGAGAGACATTTAGTTACCAGATTCTTCACAAAATTCTACACAATCTGACCAGTTCAATTACTCACAACTGTAAGGCTAGCATCAATGATACTGAAACTTACCATGAGCTTAGAGAGTTCGTCCCATGCTGCGGCCAGTCGTCGTGTCGTGTCTGGTATCATCATGATTGACTCGTCTAGCACCTCGCCCTGTGGACAGAGTGAGAGATAACAGAATGGACCCTATCCTGTAGAACCTCACACAGTGGAGAGAGATAACACAATAGACCCTATCCTCCAGGACCTCACTGTGGGGAGAGAATGAGGGAGAACACAACAGACCCTATCCTCCAGGACCTCACTATGTGGAGAGAGAGAGTGAGAGAGAACACAACAGACCCTATCCTCCAGGACCTCTATCTGGGGGAGAGAGTGAGAGATAATACAATAGACCCTATCCTCTATGACCTTGCCCTGAGGACAGAGTGAAAGAGCTAATACACTGGACCCTATCCTCTAGGACCTCATTCCGTGGAGAGAGTGAGAGATAACACATTACTCAACAGACCCTATCCTCTGGCACAGGTCTGACCTCACCCTGCGGAGAGACTGAATATAACTGAACAAAATGAGTGACATGTTGATGTTGCAACTGATGATTATTGTCAAAACAATATACTCATTATATAACTAATGATTACTAAATTAATTTACTGAAACAATATAATAGTGATATTTTATTTGTAAGTTTGTATGAGCATATTTGCATTTGATAGCTTTGGAACACTCAATTTAGCACTTGTATTGTTACAATCATATACATTTAAATATTTTGAAACACATTATTTCAAGTACATGGATTTGTATAATTTCAAACATTTGCTTTTAACATTTTTAATCCTTTTAAACATTCACAATCAATTGCACTGACTCGCGTTTGAACTAAAACCTGGCGAGAAGAGACATGGAGGAGGGAGTGGTTGAGGAGGAGGATTAGGGCAGCATTTCCCGATAGGGAAGGAATATGATCAACTGAGGTTTGTTCGGTACCTGTTTCCTGACGTCATACTCATCAGCATCAGCAGCCTTCATCTTCTCTATCTTCTCTTTCTGCTTCACTATCTCCTTCTCATAAGAGACCTTCTCCTTCGCCAACCTGCAACAGATGGTTGTCATGAGTGAGATGGTTGTCACGAGTAAGATGGTTGAGAGAGAGGTTGACACAAATTATAATCTTGTTACAAGTCAGAACAGTGTTACAAGTCAGAATGCTGTCACAAGTCAGAATGTTGTCTCACATTACAACATTGTCACAGTCACAAGTCAGAATGTTGTTACAAGTAATGTTGCCACAAGATATATTGACATCACAAGTTACAAAGTTCTCACAAGTCAGGATGTTCTCACAAGTTAGAATGTTTTCACTTGTAAGGCAATTAGAATGTTGTCACAAGGCAAGAATGTTGGTACAGGTTAGAATTTCTCAGGTTTAGTAGAAGACCTGGGATAATAGTAATATGAAATAGTAGCGCGGCTAGTGTAGTGGTTAGCACATTCGCCTGGCATGCCAACGCTCTGATTTTGATACCTGGACCGGGAAGGCATGATATTTGGTGTAAAAACCTGGCTCTCAACATTGGGGACTGTGTATTCCTCGTGATTCAGAGATCACGTTAACTTCGGTCCCATCTCAATTTGGGACGTAAAAGAGAATGACAAGCACCCTGGCAGTGACCACCCTCAGTGCCAGCATATAAAGGTCGGTTTGGCGATAATGTTCTGAAAAAGGCTGACTAGTTGAATGAGAGCTCATAAGACCAGTTTACAATTGAGAGTTCATTTTAAATAGTAAGTACTGTTGATTTACTGTTACTTTAAGACGTTCTCGATACAAGATAAGATATTCTTTATTATCTCAACTGAGAAATCTGTCTTGGATTAGAACACACATGACTGCATTATACAAAAAACCTACAAAAAGTTACACCATTCACGACATTAAATTTATATTTTTACTCTAAAACTATTAATAAGACACCCCAATGTTTACAGATGCACTAACAAAACACAACGATGCATGTAAAGACAGACCACAGGGATCGTGTGCATCCTTGTAAGCTGGTAAATCTGGTCCACCCATTCTTGATCCACACATCCCAGGGCTATATATGCTCACAAGGACATAATCGGCTTTAGAAGGAAGAAGAAATACCTGAAATTATGTGGTAGGATTAAATTATCGAACTGAGTTATCATAATCGAACCTAGACAAAAGATAGCTTTACCGATAAAATCGAGGTGGGCCCAAATTCTATACAAGTTTACACAATTACTTAACTGGCCTAAATTATTAGCAGCATCATCTTGTGTCGAATCTGGACCCACCTTGATTTCATCATAACTACATGTTTGCTTAAATTTGATACCTCAACAGGTTAATGTTATCATTCAACGTCACCCCAGGCATATTTACATTTACAAATATTGCATCTTAGTGCACTTATGAGGTGTAAATAGCATCCTGGTCTGCATCAACAATATGCTGCTATATTGTTCATGTTACGTGAATGGTGCGGTAATGCACGACTGCAGCGGCGCAGGCTAGCGCAAACCTGGTCGTTGTTTGGGCTTGCTTGATGCTTGCTTGATGCTTGATGTAGTAATCCCTTTACAGCTGTTCACAGCTAAACTGGGATGTGTGCGGTGCATAACGTCAGTCGAACAAACGGGAAAAAAATCGTGTAGAAGGATGTTCAAAATAAAGAAAGAAAAACAAAAGCGCGGATAAAAACAAGGGGTTACCGAAAAACAAGTGGTGCATTATATACATAAGTAAGTTTGTAGCTTTAGAGGATGTGGACGCCATGCAAGGGTTGCATTTCCCTGATGGCTAGCATGGCGACACACAGGAAGGCTGGCAATGATGGCGTGATGTGTAGAACAGCAGATGGTGGTAGTCTGTTCCATATGGATACTGCTCTGGGGTAGAATGCATATTTATATGCATTGATGTTTGGAATTATTGTGTTGGTATATTTAAGTGGATGGTCGATTCTGTTGGAGATATGTGTGACGTGCTGGAAACATGGCAGAGGGCTGATGTTGACCATGTGGTAGTGGATTTTGTAAAACATTGATGCTTGTTGAATAAGGCGACGTGTATGATCGAGCGAGTCCCAGTTGAGTTTGTTTATGAGTGGTTTAATATGTTTCTTTTCGCTAGTCGGAGAAGATGAATTTTGCAGCATTTCTTTGGATTTGTTCTATGCGGTTAATTTCTGTTGCTGTGTTGGGATTCCAGACTTCACTGGCATATTCAACTTGTGGTCGGACAAGGGTTTGGTAAGCTGTTTCTTTGACATTTTGTGAGCAAGGTAACAGTGTTCTTCTTAAGAGTCCAAATGTGCGGCTGGCTTTGGTGGTTATTTTGGTGCAGTGGTCGTTCCATCTTAGGTCTTCAACAGTTCGCTAAACCGTAACATTTTTGTTACATAAATATGGTGGGTGGGTCCAGATTCGACACAAGTTCCACAGCATCTGTCGTGTAGGTAATCTCCTGGGTTGAAGGATTGGGTTAGGATTTAGGGTCAGTAGGGTGAACCAAATTTGGGAAAATTAAGTAAAAAGATTACCCACTTTACAAATTAAATTACAACTTACAAAAATTGCCAGAAAAATGTTCTACTCTACTCTACTCTACTCTAGATAGGTATACCAGTATCCGCTAGGTGGCATATTTCCTTCTAGCGGCCAAAACTGATCCATTTCTTGTGCATGAAAATGACACCGGCGCGGCGCTGCGTCAGAGATCACATGGTCGCAGAAAATACGTCGCTGCTGCTATGCAAATGATGTCACCATGACGTTTGAGCATGGAATCGACCAATGGATAACTCTGTTACATATGGAGATACTTCTTTTTTGTTTTGAGCTCGGCATTTTGTGTGTGTAGGTAAGTGAAGTTTAATGTTTTCTATGCTTGCTAAATGCGTAAATAAAATGTAAAGATTACGTAATGAAATAGCGATATTAGTGTAGATTTAAATATTAGCTTTAAAATGATATATGTTGCATAAGTGTACGTGCCTGCCGAGCAACACACCGACGTGGGCAACTTTGGCGTTCTAGGCGTACATTTTCAACAGTCGACGCTGTATCACGCTGGCATCAGTAGGCGCTTTTGCAGCATTAATTAAATCCATATCCATCGCAACCATCACATATAATTGGTGTTATTGTTCACTTGTAACAGTGACAAGATCTATATATAATTAATATTTACCGTTTTTAGGTTGATATTAACATGCTAAAATTAAATGTTTAAAGAAAAATGTGTTCAAGCTGACTGAATCTGTGTCTGTTGTTAGTGACGCTTTCCATAGCATCGTTATTTAAATCCCAAACCATCTCAATCTATAAAACGAATTGCTTTTACTTTTGTACTAAAGTTATAACTAATTATTATGTAATTAACTTTTTAATATTATATTAACAAATTTATTTTGTTATGTCTTTAGTTATGACATTTCTTTTTTCATACTACACCACATCATTTCTATCAAGTGATTCAGTGTGACTTTCATGTTTCAGTGTTGGAAGATCAAACGGGTAGTCTTGATATAAGTTTGCATGTTGCTGTGCTGCCTGAATTACAGAACATGCTACTCTACATCTGCAGGACTTGATAATGTTGGACAAGCATCCTTGGACATATAAACATTTATGCAATACATTTGCACTGCATTATATGCATCCAGTGTTTCATGAAATTATTCATGTTGCCGCTATGTTTGAATCTGTTATAATAAATATTCTTAATATTCATTCTGTTGTAATGTTTATCCATATAATTCCCTTTAAATTTACCTGTTGTGGCATACTAATTACAGAAATGTTCATCAATTAGTCTGCATGCATTTTATTACAAAGTCACATTGAATTCAGATTGTTGTATTAACAAATTGTTCATACTGTTAATCCTCGTTACTGAATTAAGTATTTAAAATTGTTCAACTAATTAGGAAAATATTAAACTAATTATGTCATGCATAATTGGTAACATTTCAAGTTGATCTATTAACAATTTCTTTCATTCTTAAGATTGGTATGCCCATTTCCTAATTAATTGTAGGTCAATCATGCCATTAATCCCCGTAAATAGGTCAAATAAGAAATTAGGTTAACTAATTAGGTCATCAACAAATTATGGATTTTAAGAGGTAGCAGTCATAATATATTACAGTCACTGTATAAACTGACTGACAGAGTTCAACCTATAACAGGCCTTTTCCTACCTGATTTATGTAATTAATAACGGTAAATAGGTTAATTATTAAATATAGGTCAATTAATAAGGTCATTAAATAACTAATTTCATAGTATGCTATAACAATATAATATATTAACAATCTTCAATCCTCTAATAGTTTAGTAGGCATTTCCTAATTAATTACATTCAAATAATGCAAATAATCACAGTAGTTAGTTCAAATATACAATGAAGGTCAAATAATTAGGTCAAGGTCAAATCATATCAATATGATTTTTTTGGTCACATAACTTCTTATTTCGCATAAATATCTTCAATATACACAATTTTATGGCCTTTTTACTATATAATCAAATGCAGTACATCAAGCTTCTGGGGCCAGTTTGGGCACAAGAAATGGACTGAAATTCAATACCAAAAAGTGTTGTTTTTCTGAAACAAAAAGTGGAATTACGTCGGAAATAATGAAGATATCACAAAAATTCAAAAACTACCATAAACTTCATAACAAACTCTATCTTGTGGAACCATTTAATTAAAAAATAGCGTATTTGAATTTTTACCTGATGTACCTACTCTAGACTCTAGTCACTATTCGTAAAGCTGCTCTGCGAATAAGATATTCACAGAGCTGCTCTGTGCATAAGAAAGTATCTGGTCACTATTTGCAAAGCTGCTCTGCGAATGACAGTCTTGCCACAATCGTCTCGTTCTATCAAAAAATCAGCATGTCACTGGGTGGACGATATTTAGGGGCAATGGCAACTAAATGGCAAGTAATTTACTCAATTCCTCACTCAGTCTGATAAGATCATGCGCATGCGTCAGGTGTAGTCGAATCCGTTTTATCGCTCCAATATTTACCGATATTATTTACGATTTCCAAACGTTTCTCTCGTTCATAAATGAATAAGGCACTCGTATAACTACATCGGAATACAATCCCACGGTTGTAGTTGCAATCTGACATACCTAAACCAAGTTTTTGACAAATTAGCTTCCCTAACAACCAGCCTAAAACCTACAAAACAAGATGGCGAACTAGTAAACAACGGGTATAAAGCGCGCGAAACCCAAACCACCCCCAAATCAAATCATAAATCGGTGCATTCTCCTAGTGACAAAGTAAAACCTATGTTATTATCATTACTAGTTCTGTTTATATACTATCAGAAATCAAGCTGAAATAAACAGTAAACACAATAAACTGTATACCAATAAGTGAGTGCATAGACCATTCCATAGTCAGACTGCACACACGGAAGTGTCGTGTTAGTTGGGTTTTCAGTTTGACTCATGAACCAGTGTGAGCTGGTTCAACATACACACATGTAAATATATACTTTCACATAAAACTTACGTATCATACTATTACAAATCCGGATTGTAGGCTGTCGAAAAACAGCAACAACTAGTCACTAAACCGTTTACACGGACAGATATTTTATAATTATTTTATATTTACTTAGTTGGGTTTTCAGTTTGACTCATGAACCAGTGTGAGCTGGTTCAACATACACACATGTAAATATATACTTTCACATAAAGCTTACGTATCATACTATTACAAATCCGGATTGTAGGCTGTCAAAAAACAGCAACAACAACAACTAGTCACTAAACCGTTTAGACGGACAGATATTTTATAATTATTTATCTTTTATTTTTTAGTATTATCTCAGTACACGTTTTAAGTGTGGGTGTGTTTCTTAATAACTACTTGACCGTTTTATCAACTCTAAACCACTACCACTCGAGTTGGTGACATGGCAGGCTCCGTACGACATACCTCTACAAGATGCACTTTTAGATGTACCCTGTTCATGATTTTATGTCTGCAGATAACTTTTAGGTTTTTAAATGATCCCAATTTAAAAAAATTGGAGAGTTTCCAGAGCAACACAAACGAGACCTATGTCAACGCCAAAGCTAGACAAGACATCCATTCTGTCACGTCCTACTACATTTATAGTCCCATATGGAAAACCATAGCCCAATTGAAATGTCTCAAATCCAGCACCTCCACTGGATTACTGATCACTCCTCTACCGTATAAACCCAGGACAACAACAAAATTCTCCATTCTTCTATGCATCATGCTCTCAGGAGATGTTCAACTAAATCCAGGCCCCTCTAAATGTCACTCATGTAAGAAATCACTAAGGTCTAATGCACTCATCCTAACTTGTAATGATTGTAATAAATCCACACACATCAAATGCGCCAGGATATCCAGACAAGAATTTAACAACACTTACAGAAACCAAAATGTACCATGGCACTGTTCAAATTGCTCAGCACCGTGTGGCATTTGCCATGGAGATGTCCTAAATGACCATAAAGCAATTCAGTGCGACCACTGCCTAAACTGGATCCACTCACAATGCTGTGCAATAGATGACAATGAATACAAACGATTAATAAATTCCTCATGTTCGTGGGCCTGCCCCGAATGCAACAACTTCAACTTCACAAATTCTTTCTTCAGAGATACAGAAATCCCAACGGCAAATCCCTTTTATCCACTGGACAGTAACTGTCATAACCTAAACGAAACCACCAACAACAATACAACTAATAGCAAGAAAGCATATAGACCAAAAAAGAGACCAAACTTCAGATGCATCCTCATAAACTGCCAAAGCGTTAAAAAGAAAGCCTCAGACATCGAAGCACTAAACAATCTGCATAACCCAGACATCATCTGTGGCACTGAATCATGGTTAGATCCCTCAATAAAAAATGGAGAAATATTCCCAAGCAACTTTAACGTCTTTAGAAAGGACAGAGAAACAGACACTACTGGAGGGGGGGTATTTCAAATATCAAAAGATGACCTCATAACAAGCCACCTACCAGACCTAGACACTAACAGTGAGAGCATTTGGACTGAAACCCAGATAACAGGAATGAAACCAATAATCATGTGTACCCTCTATCGTCCCCCAAATGACTCTCATGGAACTCAAATCGAAGAACTAGACCTAGCCCTTTCTAAATTAGGTAACAAGATCAACACACATAATGTCATCATTACTGGCGATTTCAACCTCCCTAACATCAATTGGGAAATTCACCAAGTCACAACTAACAATGGATACAGTACAGCTACTGCCAATAAATTACTCTCTCTTACAGAGGAACATGGTCTGATCCAACATGTCAAGGAACCCACGCACAGACAGGGAAATGCCAACAATATTTTAGATCTTGTCTTCACCAATAGACCTGGGTTAATAAAGAAGATAAATGTAGTAGACGGAATAGCAGACCATAGCACAGTCATTATTGATGTAAACATTTCGCCCAAACGCAAACATCGTCCAAAACGTAAAGTCTTCATTAGAAATAAAGCCGACAATATTAACATCCAGAAATCTCTTGAAAACTTTACACATGAATACTTCTCTCAAAACCAAAACATGACTGTCAATGACAAGTGGAATCTTGTTTCCACGAAAATCATCAACATTATGAACCAATATGTACCGCACCGACTTACTACTTCAAGACACAATCTTCCCTGGTTCAATAAAGATTTAAAGAAAATGTGCAAAATAAAGAAACAGCTATATAACAAAGCAAAAAGAACTAGAAATCCAGAAGACTGGAAAGAATTCTGTGACATCAGGAGAAACATGCATAAACACCTTCGTTCTGCTAGACTATCCTACATAAGTCAATTCCTGACAACAACAATAACAGAGAAACCTAAATCATTTTGGAGCTTCATTTCTAAACTTAGACAGGATAACCAGGGTATTGGGGACCTTAACATTGCTGGTAACATCATTAGCGACGACAAACATAAAGCAGAAGCCTTAAACAATCAGTTCCAAAGTGTCTTCACACACGAAGGAAATTCCACCCTACCAGATATGGCCAGAAGTCCACATGGAGAAATCCCCAAACTAACAATTACACTTAAAGGAGTACTTGATCAACTTTCCAAAATTAACATTTCTAAATCGCAAGGACCAGATGGCATTCCACCATGGTTCTTAAACAGATATGCCTCTCATCTAGCACCAGTAATACATGACATTTTCCAATCATCTGTTGACTCTGGACAAGTCCCCAATACCTGGAAAGAAGCCAATGTAACAGCAATTTTTAAGAAAGGAAGTAGAGCAGAAACATCTAACTACAGACCAATATCCTTAACACCTGTGGTTTCTAAACTTCTTGAACACATCATACATAGTCACATTATGAAACATCTTGAACAGCACCACATTCTAACTGACCACCAACATGGCTTCCGTGCCAAAAGATCAACTGAAACACAATTAATTCAAACAATCCATGACATAAGCAAATCACTTGATGAGAAGAAATCTGTAGACATGGCCATCCTTGACTTCACCAAAGCATTCGATAAAGTTCCACATAAAAGATTAATCCACAAACTCAAACACTATGGCATCACAGGCCCAATATCATCATGGATAAATAGCTTCCTTACAGGAAGAACTCAACAGGTCGTTATAAATGGATCTAAGTCAACATCAACTCAAGTCATTTCTGGGGTACCACAGGGCACAGTACTGGGGCCCCTACTTTTCCTACTTTACATAAATGACCTGCCAGACAATCTTTCCTCAACTGTTCGCCTTTTTGCAGACGACTGCCTGTTATATTCACCGATTAAAACTGACCAAGACACATCTGTCCTCCAAAACGATCTGCTCAAACTTGAGAAATGGCAACACACGTGGCTTATGAAATTCAACCCCACTAAATGTTATACAATGACAATAGCCTCAAGAAAACCGACACCAAATCTCTACACATTCTGCGGACAACAACTTAAATCTGTTGAATCACACTGTTATCTTGGCATACATATATCAAATACATTAAATTGGACAATACAAAGCAACTCGGTCACAAAAAAAGCACAACAGACATTGGGAATGATTAGAAGAAATTTAAATAAATGCCCAACCCAAATCAAGTCCATAGCCTACACAACCCTTGTCCGCCCCATACTTGAATATGCGTCAGCATCATGGGATCCACATTGCCTAAGAAATATCAAACTCATAGAAAGAACCCAGAGACAAGCCGCCAGATTTTGTAAGAACAACTATTCTAGAGAGCCTGGAACGGTAACACAACTCCTTAAAGATCTCCAGTGGGACACCCTCCAATCACGAAGAAAAACCCAAAGACTTAGCATATTATATAAAATGGAACATAACCTCATAGATATCCCACTAGATCAATACACCAAACGCAACACCAGATGCTCACGTAAACATAATAAACAGTTAGTACAAATCAGGCACTCGACAAACATATTTGGAAACAGCTTTTTCCCAGTCACAATAAAAGAGTGGAATTCTCTACCTCCAAGCATTGTATCAAGTACGTCACTGAATTCATTCCAGATTAGCCTAGCCCAACATGTAAAAAATTAATCCATAAGAGCCACCATGCGCACTGGCGTGATGTGTCCATAGGACATTTTGCCAGTCAAAATACAGATACAGATACAGATACAGTCACTGGCACCGTCCTGGCCGCAGTTTAGCGGGGTAGTTTAGCGTCTACTAAACCTACCTTTTTACGACGCCTGTTTTTATCTTTATGGCTTTCACTCTCTTCGGATCGACATCTGCCATTTCGACGTTGGAGTGAATAACTGAATACTGACAATTTTAACGACAGAAACCAACAGTTACCAACCGTTAACTGGTGTCGCCCTCTACTGCAGCAAGAATCGTTCACATCCGAGTCGACAGACGGCGCAACATGAAATTCGACTGGCGTCCGAGTCAACATCTGTTTTATCGCTCATAACTATGTCGGCGTCAGATGTCTCTCAAGAGTTGCTCTCATCTACGCCAGATTCAGGGTCAGACACTGTTCAGACTGATCAAATATCGATCCGCCCTTTTGAGACGGAAGACCAGGAGGGCGTGTTTCGTGTTATCCGTGACGCCAATTACTATAACCTTTTGTTGGCTTTCTGTATGAACGCAACAGGGACAGCATTCCAGATATTTACCGTTTTAGTCGCAGCGTTGTCCTTTTACACTTTGAGGTCCATCGTGTATTCCCTTGTTGCAGTGACGTCTTGCTTCGGTTTAGTAATGCTAGTTCACCTAGTTGGGTCGCTGTATTATCTTTACGGAAGTCCTCTGTCGGACGTGAGAAACGCCAAGAACGTCTACTTTGAGGATGCAGATTGTCATTTTTGGGTTGCTGAAGCACTGTCATCGACAGAGCCAAGGAGAAGAATCGTTGGCACCATAGCCATTGTGTGCAGATACGACCGTCCAGGGAAAGTAGCATGGCTGCGAAGAATGGCTGTGCTGAAGAAGTTCCGACAAAAAGGAATTGCAAAGAAACTTATAATGACTACCTTGCAGTTCTGCAAGAATCGAGAGTACACAGCCGTTCAACTGCAAACGACAAGCATCCATCAAACTGCACGCAGCCTTTACATTCGACTCGGTTTTGAATGCATAAACTACAACCCGACACCGTATTTGTTTCTGCAAGGCCTAGTGCAGATACCAGTGTACGAGTTCCAGATAATGTTGGACCAAATAGCGAGCAAAAGATTTATTGCTAGTGCTCCAGCATACAGTTTACTAAACAACGTCAATAGAGACTATAGTGCAATTTAGCAGACACCTCATGGGTCCTGCAGTGACTTCTTTGTACATCACTGAATTTGTAACAAGCACCATGAACACATTTGCCACATAATTGCCCAAAATGTGTTGCTTAGCTTCAAAAAGTTGCATTCTGAGATTGTCTCTTAAAAACAAATGTCCAGTAAATTGATATATCCATACACTATCTTCAACTCCATATAAATTTGTTCACATAATATGCAATTTGGAGATATTGCTGTTGAAAAGACACAACATATATGCATGGCATATGTTCATTATTCTGCTGGCCAGACCTGGCAACCGGAAATTTTGCGAAATCATTATTGAATAACAACTTTGATAACATCATGTGGCAAAGTGACTTAGTATGGTAGCAAGTAAGAGCAAATATTGATCATGTTGCATATATACATTTTTGCTCTTACTTGCTACCATACCGAGTATAAATACACTTTCTTAAAACAATCAAAATGGTAGTGTAACTCAGAATGCAACTTTAAGGCAATCAGTATTACTCTGTGTTGTCATTTTGTAAATGTTTGTAATGCCACATAACAATAATTCCTGATTTCTCACCAGTGTGCGCATTTCAAAAATACGTGCCATGCAACTGAATTCTTAAAATAATTTCCTATAAATATGGCATGAAAACTTAGTGTATCTAGCTAAATATCCACAAGTTTGCCTTAATTTATTAAGAATAGCCCCTTTGATAGTTGCCAACACCTCCATCAGCATACTAAACATAAAGAACACACTCCTCATTTACCTTTTGACAAAGTTCTGAAAACTACTGATGAGAAATCAAGAATTATTTTATATGACCTAAACAGTATAATTATGCATAATGAAACAGAGCAGGGAAATGTGTAATGTGTTTTTGTTTTACCTGTATGCAATGGTTTGGTTGAAATGTAAGTGAATTTAAATCTTACTTATCTTAAGCCATAATTAAAATCTGGGCTAGCATGTAACTTTTATTTGGTGCAAGTCATCCATGTTTAATAATGTTTCATGGCAACTCTGTGATCAGAATGTCACAAAGCAGAAAGAATAAAACATCTCAATGCACTATCATCTAAATTAAATCTCAAGAACAGATTTGAATCCATCGCACAAGAAGATTTAGGAATTTATGAGAGATATTTGTTTACCTTAGAACCATCGTCAAAGAAGACGGACAAAAGCAGCGCCTACAAAGAAGTGTTAAAAAAATGAAGAAATAGAAAACTAAACAAGAGGAAAACTGCTAAGAAAAATAAATTAACTGTACATAGAGAAACTAATTGGCTGATGTATCAAAGATGGTGATAAACAAAAGAAGAGCAAGACCTAGATTTTGAAAAAAAGAAAGTTGAAAAGATTATCAGGAAATGACATGGACCAAAGGAAATGTATACATATGCAGTAAAGTGAAGGATCAACCCCTATGAAGATGAATAATGATGATCGATTAATGAAGATTGAACTACAGACAACAGAAATCCTTCGAACATGCACATTATTTTAAAAATAAGTAGAAGATCCATCACAGAGGGTAAATGTATAAGACATCGTGAACTCGTACAGCTGGTAGTATCCACCCTTAAACTTGCAAATGTAAAGTCACTCTTGTCTTAGCCTCATAAAGGCTCCACAATAATGTCGACATTGTTTCACTATGCATAATCAGTGATCCTCTATAGGATGGACACACTAGTTTTACAAAGTACTAGCAAAAGCAAACAAATATTAATTACATTCACATAATGTGTGAAAATTTTATTTACATTGTAATATTCCATTGTCTACACAAACATTATAGTTATACATGTACCATTAATGTGTGAATCACAAGAAAACAAAGGCTAATACCTCGTGTGGGAAGTATCAAGTATTTTCACAACATAAACTGACATAAAGGCATCCCTAGCAAGATATTCAGTTAGAAAACCATCATACAGGTAGTTTGTTTACATGTACAGTAGAACCTTAACTTGAGTACCTATCATGACTTGATCTTGGTTCTGCCAGGATGCACAGCCTTGTGTAAACATGAGGAATAACTCGATGTCCCCCACACTTCGAATTGTCAAATTTCTACTGTAGTTTACACAACATAAAATATGTGCAAACCATACTATTGTGTACACATTGGTCCAACCAGATAATGTGCATAAACACTACATATACATCGTATATATGTGGTAAACTTCAAGAAATACCATAAAACTCAAGAGTTGTTGGATTTATTCACCACAAATGAGCATGGTATCATTCATCTGACTCACCTTTGCATTATATTTTATAACTGTTTGGAATAAATATTCACCAGTGTCGGTCATTGAATTCCAATGTGATGGCATCTGCAAATTAAATCTATCAACAATAGATTATAGGTGTAGCCATCTAATTGTAGCATGCATGTATCAATATTGGAGATCATTCCATGTTTCACTGTTCTAAACTGTAATAATGTAGCATATATTATTAAAGTTTAGAACAGTGAAACACAGAATGATCTCCATTACTGATACAGGCAATATCATGCACATTTATGGTGACATCCATCATAGATTAACAGAGAGTATGACACTGCTTGATTTTTACCACAATTAAAAGATTACGTGAATCAGAATGAATGATACTTTACAACACTGACGTACTTAAAGATCAACCAATACCAGTGACAGCAGACATGGCACTCAAAATTAACTGTTATCACCTAACGTTAGATCACATTTGGTATATGGTAGTTCCAATTTAATATTCTACCACGCGGTTCTTTGCCATCCCAACAAACTCCCAGATGCAATTCATGTTCCTAAGAGTTTTCCTTGAACTTCTGCCTGTCTATAATGTTACCAACAGGTAAGAGAAAAAATCCCAATAATAAATTGATGGCTGTTGGGAAAATGTAACAATTGCACAAGTTGGGAGTATCACTCAAAGTACATTGTCTACAGTGATTGGCTGTGTAGTAAGAAGTTGGGAGTATCACTCAAACTACATTGTCTACAGTGATTGGCTGTGTAGTAAGAAGTTGGGGAGTATCATTCAAAGTACATTGTCTACAGTGATTGGCTGTGTAGTAAGAAGTTGGGGAGTATCACTCAAAGTACATTGTCTAAAGTGATTGGCTGTGTAGTAAGAAGTTGGGAGTATCACTGAAAGTACATTGTCTACAGTGATTGGCTGTGTAGTAAGAAGTTGGGAGTATCACTGAAAGTACATTGTCTACAGTGATTGGCTGTGTAGTAAGAAGTTGGGAGTATCACTGAAAGCACATTGTCTACAGTGATTGGCTGTGTAGTAAGAAGTTGGGAGTATCACTCAAACTACATTGTCTACAGTGATTGGCTGTGTAGTAAGAAGTTTGGGAGTATCACTGAAAGTACATTGTCTACAGTGATTGGCTGTGTAGTAAGAAGTTGGGAGTATCACTCAAACTATATTGTCTACAGTGATTGGCTGTGTAGTAAGAAGTTGGGGAGTATCACTGAAAGTACATTGTCTACAGTGATTGGCTGTGTAGTAAGAAGCGTTGCAAGACTCATCGTAGTAGAAATACTGATTTCAAAATGTACACACTTTGCAATGGTTAGTCTACTGGTTTACAACATCAACTAACATAATATGCATTACATGTATATTGAAAATCATACAACCATTTTATTCTACCCTGTAAATACCTGTGCGCTGTCAAAACTTGGCATACCACACAAATTTACTTAATGAATTTATATTGTTAATTACCTGGTACCTGACTATGCCAATGACTTTGTGAAGTTTCTGATCCTAAACACGCACTATAAACATCAACATAATGTTGGCAGCCTAGGTCTTAGACGATTCGGGGAATGGGATAATTTCGAATAAAACAGCAGGACAAAATTGTGAAAATATTTTCACGTGAACACATTTACTGTTACAACAGTTCAACAAACGGATATTTTGATGGAGTTATAGTGATTCTTGGCCTCACAAACCATCAACACATCAGGATTCTAACAACGAAGACTTAATCGCTTTAACGAGCATCGAGCCAATCACCATGCGTTCACAGTTCACTGTTACCGCTGCTTTATGATCGGTCACTTTGACGGTCACTAAAACATCCACTCCTGCGGCTGCTGTCTTTCCAGCGTAGTAATACACTCCATCTTGTGAGGACGGAATTTGTAGTACATTCGCTGTCCTGTAGATGGTGTCAATGATGGCCTGGTCTGTGTTGTCCGTCGGTGGCAGTTCGACACTTGTTGTGTTCTCGTTCATGCCTGTTAGTTTGCCTGCGGATAATGTTTCATAATTGAATTTACCAAATATTTCCACACATTTTAAGGAGGCAGTCTGTTCCTAGTTTTTCACTTATTAATTAAAATAATGTTCTTAAGACTATACTAACTATGTTGAAGGTACACTGCCTGCCAACATATGTTTAGTAAGCCCGTAACAACAGTCGCAATTTGAAGACACGACCACCGGTGCATGCTCAAATAGTAAACAAAACATCCAGTTTCAAAACAAGCTTTATTGGCAATATGGCCGAGGCAGGCTGAGTTGACTGCTATACCCTTTGATGTTCAACTTTCTCATGTTCAACACAGCAGACTTCCTGTTACAAATTACTACACCCGTTAATTCCGGATAGACGGACAGACTACATCTCTTTAAGCTGCCTTCTCAGTTCATTTAGCTCACTGCAAATCAGGTACGTTGGTGTTCAAATTGATAGTGTGTGAATAGTTAAAAGTATCGTACTCTGTTAGTTAATAGAAGCCAGCATACTGTCCATTTTTATACAAATGTTTGGTCGAACATATATTGATTTAATAAAAACGACATAAAATATTTGCACAAATGAGCTAGCATGTCATATATCCTAGATAGGTTGTGTAAAACGATTTTCGCTGTTTGGGTATTACACTAAACAACCATCTAAACTGGTAGAGTGATTCAAGTAAAATACAAACTAACAAAATAAAACAAGTGGACTTTTGAACTGACCTTTCAATGTGAGGAAATCGTTTTCGCTCAACATGTTCGGCTGCAGCAGCTCCCCTACTGGTGCCGCTACGGACACCATGAACCTCTTGGTGCTGTTGAAACACACTTGGAACTGAGCCGGCTGAGTTGTGTCATTGAAGTTAACGGCCATCAGGGCTGATGTACTGGCTTTCGCAGCAAGAGTCGCTACATGGCAAAGGTACATTGGTTAACCAGAGAGAACTACCACTTCTGGTAAAAAAAAAGAGTAAAATAACCCACTGTAAGAAACCTACGCATTGTAACAATTTGCTCAGCTATCAATTACAAAAATACAACTGACTGTTTTATAAACCTCTAGATTTGGCTTTATACTGCTGCTTTGCAAAACATTTAGCATGGCACAGATACTTTATTCACAAGAGCTTTCTCTATCCGATATCACTTCTAATGTTTTCTTGGGAAGTAAATACAAAAAAGATTTCTTCCTGTCTCGGAATGTTAACACTGGACAACAAAGATTTCTTCCTGTCACAGAATGCTAACACTGGACAACAAAGATTTCTTCCTGTCTCGGAATGCTAACACTGGACAACAGAGATTTCATCCTGTCTCGGAATGCTAACACTGGACAACAAAGATTTCTTCCTGTCTTGGAATGCTAACACTGGACAACAAAGATTTCTTCCTGTCTTGGAATGCTAACACTGGACAACAAAGATTTCGTCCTGTCTCGGAATGCTAACACTGGACAACAGAGATTTCATCCTGTCTCGGAATGCTAACACTGGACAACAAAGATTTCTTCCTGTCTTGGAATGCTAACACTGGACAACAAAGATTTCTTCCTGTCTCGGAATGCTAACACTGGACAACAAAGATTTCTTCCTGTCTCGGAATGCTAACACTGGACAACAAAGATTTCTTCCTGTCACGGTATGCTAACACTGGACAACAAAGATTTCTTCCTGTCTCGGAATGTTAACACTGGACAACAAAGATTTCTTCCTGTCTCGGAATGCTAACACTGGACAACAAAGATTTCTTCCTGTCTCGGAATGTTAACACTGGACAACAAAGATTTCTTCCTGTCACAGAATGTTAACACTGGACAACAAAGATTTCTTCCTGTCACAGAATGTTAACACTGGACAACAAAGATTTCTTCCTGTCACAGAATGTTAACACTGGACAACAAAGATTTCTTCCTGTCACAGAATGCTAACACTGGACAACAAAGATTTCTTCCTGTCTCGGAATGCTAACACTGGACAACAAAGATTTCTTCCTGTCTCGGAATGCTAACACTGGACAACAAAGATTTCTTCCTGTCTCGGAATGCTAACACTGGACAACAAAGATTTCTTCCTGTCTCGGAATGCTAACACTGGACAACAAAGAGTTCTTCCTGTCTCGGAATGCTAACACTGGACAACAAAGATTTCTTCCTGTCACAGAATGCTAACACTGGACAACAAAGATTTCTTCCTGTCTCGGTAGACACTGTTAACACTGGACAACAAAGAGTTCCTTCACAGAATGCTAACACTGGACAACAAAGATTTCTTCCTGTCTTGGAATGCTAACACTGGACAACAGAGATTTCATCCTGTCTCGGAATGCTAACACTGGACAACAAAGATTTCTTCCTGTCACGGAATGCTAACACTGGACAACAAAGATTTCTTCCTGTCTCGGAATGCTAACACTGGACAACAAAGATTTCTTCCTGTCTCGGAATGCTAACACTGGACAACAAAGATTTCTTCCTGTCTCGGAATGCTAACACTGGACAACAAAGATTTCTTCCTGTCACGGAATGCTAACACTGGACAACAAAGATTTCTTCCTGTCTTAACACTGTCATCCTGTCTCGGAATGCTAACACTGGACAACAAAGATTTCTTCCTGTCTCGGAATGCTAACACTGGACAACAAAGATTTCTTCCTGTCTCGGAATGCTAACACTGGACAACAAAGATTTCTTCCTGTCTCGGAATGCTAACACTGGACAACAAAGATTTCTTCCTGTCTCGGAATGCTAACACTGGACAACAAAGATTTCTTCCTGTCTCGGAATGCTAACACTGGACAACAAAGATTTCTTCCTGTCTCGGAATGCTAACACTGGACAACAAAGATTTCTTCCTGTCTCGGAATGCTAACACTGGACAACAAAGAGTTCTTCCTGTCTCGGAATGCTAACACTGGACAACAAAGAGTTCTTCCTGTCTCGGAATGCTAACACTGGACAACAAAGATTTCTTCCTGTCACGGAATGCTAACACTGGACAACAAAGATTTCTTCCTGTCTCGGAATTCTAACACTGGACAACAAAGAGTTCTTCCTGTCTCGGAATGCTAACACTGGACAACAAAGATTTTGCTACAGGAATAAAGGCATGTGCTCTAGACTAAATTGAGTGTGCTGATTCCAAATCTGGAGTCAGAATTTTCACAGCACATCAGGATTTTAAGATATACATATGATGCAATTACACTAGGCTGCCTAGTGCCAACCTAGTATAATTGCAACAATTACACTAGGCTGCCTAGTGCCAACCCAGTATAATTGCAACAATTACACTAGGCTGCCTAGTGCCAACCCAGTATAATTGCAACAATTACACTAGGCTGCCTAGTGCCAACCCAGTATAATTGCAACAATTACACTAGGCTGCCTAGTGCCAACCCAGTATAATTGCAACAATTACACTAGGCTGCCTAGTGCCAACCCAGTATAATTGCAACAATTACATTAGGCTGCCTAGTGCCAACCCAGTATAACTGCAACAATTACACTAGGCTGCCTAGTGCCAACCCAGTATAATTGCAACAATTACACTAGGCTGCCTCGTGCCAACCCAGTATAACTGCAACAATTACACTAGGCTGCCTAGTGCCAACCCAGTATAATTGCAACAATTACACTAGGCTGCCTAGTGCCAACCCAGTATAACTGCAACAATTACACTAGGCTGCCTAGTGCCAACCCAGTATAACTGCAACAATTACACTAGGCTGCCTAGTGCCAACCCAGTATAACTGCAACAATTACACTAGGCTGCCTAGTGCCAACCCAGTATAACTGCAACAATTACACTAGGCTGCCTAGTGCCAACCCAGTATAACTGCAACAATTACACTAGGCTGCCTAGTGCTAACCAAGTATAATTGCAACAATTACACTAGGCTGCCTAGTGCCAACCCAGTATAATTGCAACAATTACACTAGGCTGCCTAGTGCCAACCCAGTATAATTGCAACAATTACACTACGCTGCCTAGTGCCAACCCAGTATAATTGCAACAATTACACTAGGCTGCCTAGTGCCAACCCAGTATAATTGCAACAATTACACTAGGCTGCCTAGTGCCATCCCAGTATAACTGCAACAATTACACTAGGCTGCCTAGTGCCAACCCAGTATAACTGCAACAATTACACTAGGCTGCCTAGTGCCAACCCAGTATAATTGCAACAATTACACTAGGCTGCCTAGTGCCAACCCAGTATAATTGCAACAATTACACTAGGCTGCCTAGTGCCAACCAATATAACTGCAACAATTACACTAGGCTGCCTAGTGCCAACCCAGTATAATTGCAACAATTACACTAGGCTGCCTAGTGCCAACCCAGTATAATTGCAACAATTACATTAGGCTGCCTAGTGCCAACCCAATATAATTGCAACAATTACATGATGTTAAAGGTTTTAACATGTTTCCTGTGCTTGGCAAACGCGCAGTGATTCCCGGCTTGCTTTAGCTTCTTCAGGCTGATAGTTTTGTATAACAAAAATAACTGGTTTCTCAAATAAAAAAGTCAAATGTTGTACATCCAGATTGTAATTCTGCTCTGAAGCCGGTCCCCCAGTATCTGTTGCAGTTGGAAGCGATGAAAACTCTGATGATGAGTGCGATGATGCTGACATGGTTGATATGGATGAAATGTATGAACCTGAATCTGAGGAAAAGAAGCTACACTTGCTAACTCAAGAAGAGTTGAACGATCTGGTGAGAGACCTGTAACTGCCAAAGGAGAAGGCTGAAGTATTGGGCTCCAGACTACAGCAATGGAAGCCCCTACAGGAAGATACCAAATTGTCCCTTTTCCGTGATCGCTGCACGAACTTAGCTGCTTTTTTAAAGATAGAAAATAGTATTTTGTTTCTGTACTGATGTTAGTGGCTTCATGCATGAGCTAGGCAATGAACATGTGCTTGATGAATGGAGAGACTCCAGCAAAGTGCCCCTCAAACCTGTGCTGTTAAACAATGGTAACAAAAAACCTTCCGTTGCTGTAACTCATGCTGTCAGCATGATGGAGACGTACGAGTCGATAGAAATCATCATGGAAGTGATTAATTACTTAGATCATAAGTGGAATATTTATTGTGATCTAAAGGTGATTTCTCTCCTCCTAGGACTGCTGCTGGGGCATACAAACAACACGTGCTTCTTGTGCCTATGGAACAGCCGTGATGACAGTAATCATTAAGTTGTAAAATACTGGCCTCATAGACATGAAATGAACATATAGTTGGCCGGTACAATGTGCAGCATACGTCTTTGGTAGACCCTCAGAAAGTCTGCCTTCTGCCGCTTCACATAAAACTTGGCTTTGTGAAAAACTTTGTAAAGGCGATGGATCACGACAGTTGTGGCTTCCAGTATCTCAGAAATGTGATGCAGAGAAAACTGATGTTAAACTCAAAGCAGGCTTTTCATTGGGCCTCAGATCCAAGAAGTGATGTGTGATCACGAGTTCAAAAATAAACTGAAACCACTTGAGTTTGCAGCATAGGAAGCATTTGTGTTAGTTGTGTCAAACTTTGTTGGGAACCATAGAGCTGAACAGTATGCTGAATTAGTGGACAACATGCTAAAGACCTATCAGCAAATGGGCTGGAGGATGTCTCTTAAAATACATTTCCTGCATTCTCATCTTGATTTCGTTCCACCTAATCTGGCTGAGGGTTGGCGAAAGGTTCCATCAAGACATTTCGGTGATGGAAACTAGGTATCTAGGCTGGTTCAATCCAAACAACCCAAACATGATGGATGATTACTGCTGGTTCCTATAACGAGAGACCGATTCTACGCCCAAGCATAAGCGCAAGTGTTTCACACACTTCTGAACACTTCCGAACGTAGTTAGATGTATAATATGGCGATATACAATCATAAAGTCTATAATAATATAGCATGCCAGGTATCATTAATACATATATATTACCTGATGTGTGGGTTAAATTCTGACTTCAGATTTTAGTAGCAGACAAGTTTTCTTTTGTTGTCCAGTGTAATTAATACTTATAGCTGAGGTAGAATAATCGATAACAAATAACAAATGATGTGTGGACGCAAACATCTGAATACTTAAAATTATTATTACTGCAATATGTTTTTAACTCGGCATAGCTACCCAGTAGATAAAAGCATCAGGTGGTATCAAATAGGCACTTACGTATCTCAGGAAATTCGTGAATTTCAATCCCTTGTTGTGACTTCTGAAATATCACAACAACCATCATTTGATGCTACCAAGGTACTTAGTGAACTCATTTCTAAATGGCTTGCATGTAAAACATGTTTAGTATTTTTTCTAATTATCTGCAGTTGTTTTTTGTTCTCCCCATCGTTCCCTGTCTTCAGGGGTGAGGCTGGCTTGGATACGCGAAACATTTATTTCTTTCTCTTCCTCCTTATTGCACATGCACTACTTTCTCTACCACCCTTCTCCATTCTCCTCGGTCTTTTGCTCTTTTTCTCCATTCCCCTTTCAATCCCTCCAGGTCTCTCTTCACGCAATCCTCCCACCTCAGTCTCGGTCGCCCCCGTCTTCTTTTTCCCTCCACTCTCCGGGCATCTGCTTTCTTTGCCATCCATTCTTCTTCCATTAACTCCACATGTCCTTTCCAGTTCAACCGACCTCTCACCAACTTCTTCTTGAAACTTTCTTTCACACCAACATCCTCCCTCAGCTCTTCCACTCTTTGCTGATCTATTCTCTTTACCCCTGCAATTCTCCTAACCCAGTTGTTTTCGCACACTTGTACCCTCTTCTGTTGTTTCTCTGTCATTGCTATAGTTTCTAGGCCATACAGGTAGGCTGGTATCACACATGCACATAGTACCTTTCCCTTGAGTTTTCGCGATATGTGCCTGTCTCCCATCACACCTTCTACTTTGCTTCATGCGTTCGCCCCTGTTTGTATTCTCCTGCGAATTTCTGTCTCTGAGGAGCCATCCCCACATACCACTCCACCCAGGTATACAAAACTGTCTCTGAGGAGCCATCCCCACATACCGCTCCACCCAGGTATACAAAACTGTCTCTGAGGAGCCATCCCCACATACCACTCCACCCAGGTATACAAAACTGTCTCTGAGGAGCCATCCCCACATACCACTCCACCCAGGTTTACAAAACTGTCTCTGAGGAGCCATCCCCACATACCACTCCACCCAGGTATACAAAACTGTCTCTGAGGAGCCATCCCCACATACCGCTCCACCCAGGTATACAAAACTGTCTCTGCAGTATGGTTCACAAAATATTTTCTAAATAATAACCTTGGGTCATGTTGGGCGCAAAATCTACCATAACACGTAAATATGCGTGAATGTTTGATATGTGCATGTTTAGTGTGTGCATATGTGAATGCGTGTGTGCGTGCATGCGTGTGTGTGCGATTGAGAGTCAGAAACAAGAGATGAATTAATCTACAGACATTCAACACCAAGTGAATATGAAACCTAAAGTGAACAATGAAACATATTTCATACTACTCTGTACCAAATGGCTATCCCAGTAAGTGTGCTTCGTCTTAGATTAAGACTTCCGAGACAATTTCCTCACCTTTTCCCCCATATAAATCTTTTTCATTGGCCCGTCAGTGGAATTGGTAAATGTCAAATCAAGAGAAACCATTTTCATCGAGAAGATTGACACTGTCCGTGTGAATTTGTACGTGATTCCGAGACCATCGCCTGTGATCCGGTTCAACAGGTCATATGACTGCCGAGAAGATGAATTTGGACTAAGAATCTGAAAGAGATGGATGAATACTTCAGCCAATCAGAATTTGTAATATGCAAGACATCTACATGGTGTATATTTATTCATGAGCAGATTGATTGACAGCTAGTGACTGCCTAGCCGACAAAACATGTGACCAAGACGGCAGCAAAATTGTTGTGGTTTTACTACACCCCACATAATGGTGTATAATGGTGCGTGTGTATGTGTAAGGTAATTCAGCAAATCAGAACATAGCATTTCAGGCACCCCGCCCCCGGCCCTCTGGAGCTGAAATAAACAACAAAATGATGGACATTGTTGCGGAGAATTGTTCACTTCGAAAGTTTACTTCGAATTATCTCAAGTTACTGCGTCAATATTTCAACAAAATGCCTGCATTCATGAATAAATTTATTATACTAGTTAAGATAGTTAGAACAATAGTTTTTGAGGTGAAAATTCAACAACTTGGCAGCGTGACGTTTGTCCGGGCAAGCCACGAGTGTGCACCAGTAGTGAAAGCGGCAGTGATCAAGCTGCTAGAAAGTTCTCAACAGATCTGATTCATTTTATGTTATTTGGCTAACATGTATGGCTACATTTATCTCTCGCTGGACATTGGGCATATATCCACTCAGTAATCATCTGGTAGCAGAATAAAATGTAAATTTTATTAATTGTTTTGGATTAAGTTCAGATGATAATATCCCCATGATTATCAAATGTTATACAGATTTTATAATTTTATTATAAAAAAGCATTCCTTTAGCAATAAAATTATACCTCATTCATATTTTTGTGATACATATTAGCAGTTATAATTTTACTGTAACAGTATGCTACAGAGGATTTTCGTTGGCCAGTCGCAGGGTTAATAATGTTGTTTCTGCTGTTGACTTACATTTGTGTAAGATGGTTGTACTTTGGCTGTGGCATTCTTGGCATCTGTTGCAGCAGTAGGAACAAGGAGGTCAGCTACCCCAGCGGTGATTCCAGTAACGGGGGCATCAACTGTCAACATGAAAGTAAATTAAAGGCACGTTCTTATATAGCGCAGTATCCAGTCCTCAGGACTGCTTAAAGCGTTTTACACTTTACTCCCAGGCAGACCAGTTCAATCGAACACCATCTCAACTTCTCTGGGAAGCATTCTGCCACTTTGCAATTACCGGGTAATGCGCGAAGACTATTCGTACACAAATATCCACCACTGTCTATAGTCAGGTACTCATTCATACAGCTGAGTGAACTAAAGCAATGTAGAGTAAATGAACTTGCCCAAAGTTCGACACCACTGCACAGGATTCGAACCCGCGTTCTCTCAGTTGAGAGTCTGGAGCTTTTGCCGTTGAGCTACTGCGATCCACTTACTCAGAAATGAAATATTTAGTCCACAATCAGCAAGTTTACAGGATTCACTCAAAAGCATTACAGTACAGCCTGTACTTACAATCCAAATCCAGCAGCATTTCTGAAGGTTTCTTTTCTTTAACAGGCAGGCTGGCAGATTTGTCTTTCTGTTAACAAACAAACACAGGATTGATTTCAATTACCAACAATATAATTTTTCAATTACAGTTTCAAATATCCAGTTCTGGTAAAGCTGGTGTATAATTGAAAACACAATGAAGTAGACTGAATTTTTAATTTAAAAAGGTACTTTGGAATTAACTTCAATTAAAATGGATGCCTGAATTATAAAATGAAATTACTAAAACAGAAAAATTATCAGACATCATTAAAGAGAAAACAACATACACTGTAATGTTGAATGTAAATTCCACAAATATTCCAAATTAAACATGAACACTAGAATATTAAGATTCAAGAAGATATGTATTTGTTATAAAACGGAGTATATTTTAATTAGTTATACCCAATGGACGGCCTACAAAGGTCAACCAAGTGCACCAAATTATATGACAAGCCAGGTGCAGTGGCTAGAAATAGAGTGGGTGTTGCCAGCAGTGACAGGTCGACAGGGCAGTGGACAGTCGGAGAGTGAGTTGACAGTTGTTGGACGTAACGTTGGTTGGGCAACCTGTGGGGTAGTGAAGGCATCATAGTTCGGGTTTGGTAAAAGGGCGAAACTAAGCGTGCTATTGCCACAATCCTGGTGTAGTGACCCACACAATTTTTACAACTTGGACTAGATTAATAACGAACGAGAGGTTTTCTTTACATACCTTTGTTTTAGCAGGTTTCACATCCTCCTCCGAGTCTGACTCATCACTAGATTCCTCACTACTGCTCTCCTCCGTTGACGTGCTCTCCTCCTCTTCCTCCTCGTCATTCCTTGATGTCCCGTCACTTAGGGAAACTGCTGTCTTGGTTTGTTTCACGTCGACTAGTTCCTCAGAGTCACTCCCTGTCTCTTCACTTTCGGACTCTGACTCGGAAGAGCTCTCTTCACTGCCACTTTCAGACTCTTCACTCGAGCTCTCTATAAGACAGATCATCAACCAAACATTATTACGCTATTATCGTAATACGTTATATTTCTGATCAAACCAAGAACAGTTCTCAATTTTAACAAAGACAAATTCTCAAGTGTGGGTGACTCCTCACTGATTGTAAAACATAATTCATTACACAATGTAAACAAAATGATATTTACTACAGGATTTCTTAAAAAGGTAAAGGATAAAGGTAAGTAAGGCAACTTGGACTAAGTGAGCAGACCACACATGTACCATTCAACATTTAGTACCAGTACAAAAAGGTGGTGACTCAATTAGTATCAATGACTCAATTAATATATTTTTGAATGACTGGCCAAGTAGGGGACTTGGACTAAGTGAGCAGACCACACATGTACCATTCAACATTGATGATTGTTAGCCACCTGCTAATTGATGGTTGTTAGCCACCTGCTAATTGATGGTTGTTAGCCACCTGCTAATTGATGATTGTTAGCCACCTGCTAATTGATGATTGTTAGCCACCTGCTAATTGATGATTGTTAGCCACCTGCTAATTGATGATTGTTAGCCACCTGCTAATTGATGATTGTTAGCCACCTGCTAATTGATGATTGTTAGCCACCAGCTAATTGATGATTGTTAGCCACCAGCTAATTGATGGTTGTTAGCCACCTGCTAATTGATGGTTGTTAGCCACCTGCTAATTGATGATTGTTAGCCACCTGCTAATTGATGGTTGTTAGCCACCTGCTAATTGATGGTTGTTAGCCACCTGCTAATTGATGATTGTTAGCCACCTGCTAATTGATGGTTGTTAGCCACCTGCTAATTGATGATTGTTAGCCACCTGCTAATTGATGATTGTTAGCCACCAGCTAATTGATGGTTGTTAGCCACCTGCTAATTGATGGTTGTTAGCCACCTGCTAATTGATGATTGTTAGCCACCAGCTAATTGATGATTGTTAGCCACCAGCTAATTGATGATTGTTAGCCACCTGCTAATTGATGATTGTTAGCCACCTGCTAATTGATGATTGTTAGCCACCTGCTAATTGATGATTGTTAGCCACCTGCTAATTGATGATTGTTAGCCACCTGCTAATTGATGATTGTTAGCCACCTGCTAATTGATGATTGTTAGCCACCTGCTAATTGATGATTGTTAGCCACCAGCTAATTGATGATTGTTAGCCACCTGCTAATTGATGATTGTTAGCCACCTGCTAATTGATGGTTGTTAGCCACCTGCTAATTGATGGTTGTTAGCCACCTGCTAATTGATGATTGTTAGCCACCTGCTAATTGATGGTTGTTAGCCACCTGCTAATTGATGGTTGTTAGCCACCTGCTAATTGATGGTTGTTAGCCACCTGCTAATTGATGATTGTTAGCCACCAGCTAATTGATGGTTGTTAGCCACCTGCTAATTGATGATTGTTAGCCACCAGCTAATTGATGATTGTTAGCCACCTGCTAATTGATGATTGTTAGCCACCTGCTAATTGATGGTTGTTAGCCACCTGCTAATTGATGATTGTTAGCCACCTGCTAATTGATGATTGTTAGCCACCAGCTAATTGATGGTTGTTAGCCACCTGCTAATTGATGGTTGTTAGCCACCTGCTAATTGATGATTGTTAGCCACCAGCTAATTGATGATTGTTAGCCACTAGCTAATTGATGATTGTTAGCCACCTGCTAATTGATGATTGTTAGCCACCTGCTAATTGATGATTGTTAGCCACCTGCTAATTGATGATTGTTAGCCACCTGCTAATTGATGATTGTTAGCCACCTGCTAATTGATGATTGTTAGCCACCTGCTAATTGATGGTTGTTAGCCACCTGCTAATTGATGATTGTTAGCCACCTGCTAATTGATGATTGTTAGCCACCTGCTAATTGATGGTTGTTAGCCACCTGCTAATTGATGGTTGTTAGCCACCTGCTAATTGATGATTGTTAGCCACCAGCTAATTGATGATTGTTAGCCACCAGCTAATTGATGATTGTTAGCCACCTGCTAATTGATGGTTGTTAGCCACCTGCTAATTGATGGTTGTTAGCCACCAGCTAATTGATGGTTGTTAGCCACCTGCTAATTGACACATTATGTTTGGCTGGTATAAGGCAGTCTTGTTCCTATGTATTGAAGGTTAACTTATAAATTATTGCCTCTTGCGAATAAGATTTATTATTATCAAACATCAACATCTAATAATGTGTTGTTATTGTGGACAATTAAACTTCACTATTAAAAACACTCCTTGTTCACAGTCAGTGTTCTTGACACACAAATGACATCATACCTAAATTGTGACATTTGGTGCAGTCACTGCACTGCCAAATATATTACTAAATGAGCCTGGTGTATTTGATCAGACTAGCAAACTGTTCCATTGGCAAACACTTGTCGTAGAACTCTACAAGAGTCAACTCCTTGGAGGTGGCTTTCTAAGTGCCATACGTGTCTCGACTTGACGGTTTATTTTCCATTAGTGTGCAAAGTGTGCGTAGTTTGTGTTCTGCGGTTACGTCTCCCACAGTACCAATGTAAACAAAGTAAAGGTAAGTTCTTATATAGCGCAGTATCCAGTCCTCAGGACTGCTGAAAGCGCTTTACCCTTTACTCCCTGGCAGACCTGTTCAGTTGAACACCATCTCCACTTCTCTGAGAAGCATCCAACCACGGTGGCTGCAATTAATGCATGATGACTATTCGTACACAAATATCCACCATTGTCTATAGCCAGGTACTCATTCATACAGCTGAGTGAACTGGAGCAACATAGACTGAACGAACTTGCCCAAGGTTCGACACCGCAGCACAGGATTCGAACCCGGGTTCTCTCGGTCAAAAGTCCGAAGCTCTAGCCACTGTACTATTGAGCTCCACTAAAGCTCCTTCTGCAATTCAATTGTTGTGCTTGTCTCGTAATTCAAACTTATTTAGTTTTCATTACAACAGTTATTTGGTTTTGGAATCATATGACAAGTGCATTAAGGCTGTTCAAAGTTTCTCAAGTTACCCGGCCATGACAAACATAGTCAGCTCTTTCAATGCTTTAAACAAAAGTATGTCATCTTATCAAACTGACTGTGCATGTTAATTCAAGTATTCACACAATACAGATAACAAATCTAAATTATTTGAGGTTTTAATGAGTCAGCGTAGGATTTCAGTAATCATGTTGATGTCGAAATTAGAATATATTGAAGGGAAGCACATTTAAAATATCTAACATTCTTTATAATGTTCTGTTCTGGCAAACTGCCGTATCTCATCGCGTTATCACCAAAACCTGCATTATCGCCCACTCCTAATTCCAAAAATTCTTGGATTAACCATTGACTAGCTGAACACATCCTCTCAGCCACAAATAGAACACTATCAATCATTAAAAACAAAATTGCCATAAAATGAGCATATTGAATATATTCACATTGTCCACTCTGCCGGTTCTGTCACTGGTTAGCGCTTCAGTGAGCACTGAATACTTCCCACTCACCTTTGTAATGTTTTTCCTATCACATAACTGTATCCATGTAACAGACCATGCAATAACAACCCATCCCTCCAGTTGTAAGTTTGCAAACAACAAGAAACACTGATCAACGGCATCAAGGATGATCGCCGAGGAAGCTAAGGATCTATAAATAAACTACAATGGCTTGATTTCTGACTGCAAAGCCTAGAATGGTTGCGTGCTTTTTGCACATAAGAATTAGTATGAAAATAGTCTTGTTACCCCAAACAGCATCCCTGAGTGTCCTAATGTTTGCAAGCCTCCAAATCTATTTTCACTATCATTAAGGTAATTTTAATGCATGCTTACCTTCCGAGGACGATTCGGTTTCCGAGTAGAATGCTGCTTTCTTCTTTTCCACCTTTGCACTGACATGACCTTCGGGCTTCTTGATTTCAACGTTGCGAACCGACGGGTCGGGTGCAGTGAGTGGCCACTCAGGGAGGTCTCGGTACTCACTTGCACGAGAGTTGATCAGATGCGACAACGAACCGAGCTGGTACTCATCTTGTCCTGGAATCACAAATTTGTAATCGGTGACTTTATGGGAAATCAGGGAAGATAACTACTAGATTGACTCAAGTTACAACAAAAGTCTAACCCATTAAATCCCACAATGGCCACGGCCAACAGCTCTGTCCAGTTCTGGAACGGCCGCGGCCAGCCGCATATAGGACCCTCTATTCATCTCGCCATGTGCGTAGGTTGCCATTTTAGAAATCTTGATTTTCAGCGGTTTTGTTCATATATCTTCGTAAAACTTTGTTAGCTAGCGGCAATTGATGTAGAGATGATGTGGGATGGTGACAGTGATGATGGAAATGTGGATGGTGGATCCGACGTGGAAGTCGACAATCATGTAAGCTGTTTTTCTGAACTTTGCTGTAGGAATTTTATTTATATTTTCAACATGTCGCTGTCACTTGTCTGTCTGCCGTTATGGCCTGGACCGGGTTATGTGCGTTCGATTTGCATTGATATCACAACTGATGCGATGTTGACAGTCACGATATATAATCTGTTTCAACTATACAATGGCATACACAAACAACTTATAATAATATATGTTGTCTGCTATGTACAACTTCCTTTGTCCTGACCAGTTGACAGCTGTCAATAAGTAACTTTTATGAAAGGTACCTTGCTTCAGTGCTTATCATTGTTCTGCTCTGTTGATGTGACGGCAGTTTGCAATAAACAACCAGCTACAATTATGTTTTATTTTTTATTTTGTTATCATATTTTCCACTTTTCCTATTAATTTTTTCATATTTATTTAATTTATTTTGTGTAATTTGTTGTAGGAGCCTGAGCCATCGGCTATGTTAAGTTCAGATAAGTCTCCTGATTCCCCAGAACCATCAAGGTCGTGGCAGAGGTATGGAACGTCCAGCCTAAGGGTATGTACCACCTGGTTGGTCGATGGCGATGTCCATTACGCAGATTCGTGTGTATCATGAGGATTCCAGGCCACAGCATGACATCCCCTTCGATTCTCCAGAAGTTGACTTCCTGCTTGTGGCCCTAGGCTGTAACTTCTTCAATGACATGGCGGCACAGCACGGAGGCTGGTTGTGGACCGATATGACCGAGGAGGATATGCGCTTCTTCTTTGGCATTCTCATAATGATGGGGGTGAACGAGCGGCCCCAATACAGAGACTACTGGTCGACTGATCCTGCACTCAACCGCCCATACATCAGCTGCTCGTTCCGGTTCCTCGAGATCAACGACCCGACGACTGAGGATTGTGCTGACAAGCTTGGTATGGTTCGGCCATTACTGTCGACACATCAGCAGAAATTCCCTTGTCTCTTCGTTCCCACAAGCTGTGGGTGTTGTGTGACGCACGCACAGGCTACGGCTTGGCCTTTGATGTCTACACTGGACGTGGCGATCGCTTGGCAGACGGCTTGGGGCTCACGAACAACGTCGTCATGATGCTGACAACCAACTACCTCCTCCGCAACCACCACCTCTATGCCGACAACTTCTACTCATCCCTTGCCCTGATCCGTGACCTGTATGATGCTGACACGTACTACTGTGGTACAATCCACAAGCAGATCTCCAACATCCCGTTGCAGAGGGGGAGAGTGAGAAGTTGTCAACCGATCGCAACATCGTGTTCTGTCGGTGGTACAACAAACACGACGTGTTTGTTGTGGCGACAAACACAGATAGCGGGGACACAGTGAAACCCCGGACCCACTTCACCCCGAATGTGATGGTCACTGTGCCGAAGATGGTTGTCGACCACAACCGGAACATGGGAGGCAATGACCACCTGGACCAGTTCCTGGCATACTACAACGTCGGCTGAGCCGGGAGGAAGTGGTGGAAGAACATCCTCTTTGGCCTCTTCAACTTTGTTATGGTCAATGCCTACATACTGAAAGTGTGTGACAAACAGCCCAATGCCAAACAACCACCGGGAATGGTCGCTGCTGAACTTCAGGATTGCGGGGATGCACCAGATGTGCGACAACTTCTGCTCATTCAAGCGAGCTGCCAATGGGTCGGTTTACAAAGTGACAGAAGTCCTCAAGAGGAACTTGATTCTGGGCCATGACCTTGTCCTGCTCGAAGGCCGCTAGAAAGCTTGCCAGTCATGTATAGCAACTAACAGGCGCACACCAAAGAATTGCTGTGTGGAGACTTCATACTGTGTAGAGTATCCCTGTGCAAGTCTGGCTTCTGTTTCAGAGAGCACCATGGATTCTAGATTGCCCACATGAGCAACGGCTCTGAAGAGCCACCAATAGACTTGGCAGCTGTTTTTACTATCATTGTTCATTTTAAATAAACACACTTGTTATAACTAATTTTACTGACAAATTTATTTCAATGTACTGATCATAGAGAAAGCTCAATCCATGCTCCTATAGCTTGTTGTAAAACACAATGGTTGGCCATCTCAAAAAGTTTTATTTCTATATTTTCCGTGACAAAATATGGTGTAACTTGAAAATCAACCGTCAGAATTTGAAACTCACCGCTGAATCGAGACAAAAGAACTGGCGCTGGCTTCGTGGTGAAGAATATTTTCTTGACGTGTTTACTGAGCATGCCTGGCTTGTCTCCCGGCAGGATAAGTTGTCGTAGTAGACGGTTGCGGTCGCGGATGTCGTAGCTCAGGTCATACTTGGCGAGGTTGAAGATGTACTGACACAACAGCTTAGTCTGCTTTGGGTTCGTGATGCACAGCTTGCCCGCCAGATTGATGATCTGAAGCTTCACGATGTCCTCCTGCGGGCACACATAGAGGGCACTGTCAGTCACTACAATGTCACCATCAAACCTGCTACAATGTGGTTCTGGCATACATATGTGTGTACAATGTACCTAAAAGGTAAAGTTCTTATATAGCGCAGTATCCAGTCTTTAGGACTGCTCAAAGTGAGAAGCGCTTTACACTTTACTCTCTGGCAGACGAATCGAACACCATCTCAACTGCTTTGGGATGCATTCAGCCATGCTGCAGTTAATTCCACCACTGTCTATGATCACATACTCATTCATATAGCTGAGTGAACGGGAGCAATGTAGAGTGAACGAACTTGCCCGTGGTTCAAAACGGAAGCACAGGATTCAAACCCAGGTTCTCTCGATCGAGAGTCCGATGCTCTAGCTACATGTATATACGCCACAATGAACCAAGCATTACATCAAACTAGCCTATTCTGTACACAAAACAAAAATAGTTAGTCTAGTTCATGTCCCATTAATTTTGTGATTTTGGTAGAAATATATACCTTACAAACTGAACTGTCAATGACCAGTTTATTTTTTTAAACAAACGATCCAAAACTAATAAAATACTTGCATTTATGATCGCACAGAATAAAAGTTACACAGGATATGAATCAAAATTACTTTATTTCTCAAACTGTCACTTCTTTAAACTTTGCTTCAATTTTTTGCAATAAATAAAAAACTACTGAAGATATTTCAACACATGAGATATCACTTTAAAGCTCATGATCTGAGCCGCATGGATTTTGATGACTGGTTAATAAATACGCTGACATTGTAACTGCCACCTGGTGGAAAGTACGTGATGTGTTAAGTTACCTCATCAACGAATGTCTTAGCCATCTTTCTCAGCACATCAGGAGCTATCTTTGGCACTCGGTCGGAGTACTCGCCAATAAGCCAAAGGATGCTTGCTCGAGCCATTGGCACCGTTATTGTGTCTACTAGCTTGGCAAGATGTGTAATTATCTCCTTATGCTGGCTCGGCTGAAAATTAAACATTGCTCTCTATCATTACTATATGGTCAGTCGCGGTGATTTCTACAGATCGAAGGATAAGCTGTGCAAAAGTTCTATTTTAAACAGGTGCTAAAACAAAAATAAAATATTAATAGACGTATACCAAGAATGCTAATATATATTGTGAACACAATGTAATGTCATGCTTATAAAGGTGAGGTATAGTGGGAACACTGGTGAACAATATACTACAGCAGAAACACCAAAATGTATGTCTTTATAAATGGAATGTAAATTATTTAAACCAAATGTTGTTTTTAACTGTTAAATAAGTGTTAGCAATATTAAACATTAGTCACTGCAATTTGGATAATTCGAAACTATTCTAAACATTTAAGTAATTATATAGGATGCCAAATGAAATATTTCAAACATATTTTTACACTTGTCTAAATGACAAATTAACTGCAATTAATATATTAACATAGCATTATAGAGGTATAAATATTTATAATAATAAACAAATATTTAAAACAAAAGCAAATATACCCGATGTAACACAGACAGATTCTTGCAGACATATTAAGACAATAGGGAACAGACCACTCATTTGTTAATGCCTTGGAAGCAATATTAAAAATACACCGGATGTTCTTAATATAAAACATAGTACTCTGTATCCAACATGATTTGGGAAAGTTCTGTGAAATTTTCACGTTGTCTTTTCCATTAATAAACACACTGCTGTATTTGGTTCCTAAAACAACCAGACATTTATATCTAAATTAACCCAATTATTGAAAGAGGATTCCACAAAGTAAATCTGACCTGATTTATATTTTAGAAAGTAAAATAGTAATCTGTCCCCTGTAGTAGCGTATGAGTAGCACGAAAGCACCCTCAAACAGCAAACCCTCAAGACACGCACACAGCAAACATGAAACTTGGCACCAAAGAACATGCACAGAACAGCATCCCTAACAGGTAGCAAATTTCACTTATATATATATAATATAATATTTTTATATATATAAATAAAAATATATATATGCATGTGTATGTGTGTGTGTGCGCGCGCGCGTGTGTGTGTGTGTATAATATAATATTCCTAGATGCAGTATACGTTGACCAGTTATGCATATACAAACATTGCGCCACACACGGCAGACCACTCCATTGTGCAAGAAAGGATGTACAACCTCTGAAAACAATGTTCTCAAAGTCACCAAAATGGTGATCTGCCTAATGCGGTAAACATTTGATAAATGGTCTGCAGATGATGTTGTTAGGAATATATATATATATATATTACATATCAGTTCTCTTCAACCTGCGTCGGTACAATTATGTACACCAAGCCACACTGATTCAGCATATTTGTAATCACTAACATAACATGACTTATCAATTAATTTCTCAGTTTTCTTGTCCAGCATTTTTACGAAACACTTGAAGATCAACTACCATCATGCTATAGTGGAGTGTGCCAGACACTGTCATGAAACAACTGCATGAGTCAGATATGATAGTTCAGTAAACCATTTGGGTAGGTTAACAAACAGGCTAAAAAATTAGTTAGTCTTATCTGTCAGTCGAGTGGGTTTAATCTCAGAGACATGAATATCAGTCATGTACGTCAGATATGTCGGTCAAATTGGTCACACATGTCAGTCAAGTAGGTCACATGTCAGTCAAGTAGGTCACATCTGTCTGCCAAGTAGGTCACATCTGTCGGTCAGGTAGGTCACATCTGTCAGTCAAGTAGCTCACATCTATCAGTCAAGTAGGTCATACCTGTCAGTCAAGTAGGTCACATCTGTCTGCCACGTAGGTCACATCTGTCAGTCAAGTAGGTCACACCTGTCAGTCAAGTAGGTCACACCTGTCAGCCAAGTAGGTCACATCTGTCAGTCAAGTAGCTCACATCTGTCTGCCACGCAGGTCACATCTGTCAGTCAAGTAGGTCACATCTGTCAGTCAAGTAGGTCACATCTGTCAGCCATGTAGGTCACATCTGTCAATAAACAAAGACCATACGGAAAACATTACTGCAAGTGCTTTCATTGAAGTCATTAGTTATCTATTGTTATAAAAAAAATTATTGACCAGAGGTGGACAGAGGTGGACCAATGCTTCCAGTGCCTTCCACCTAGTAAGCATAGTGTTTGACATATACTTGCCTCAACTAAAACAACTTGGTCGAACACAGCCTATGTAATGAGATATGTCAGAGACGTGTAATGAAATATGTCAGAGACTTAGGTGAAATCGTAGACTAGAAGGTCAACTCTTCCGTGCAACAGTCACATCTGTTTTAGAATATATTACGTGCACTTTATCCCCCTCCATTGTACTACATTAAATGTCCACAGTTTGCCGGCAATCTCCAAGTTATTTAAGTACTGATTTATAAGGTGGTTGTTATAACTCCAACAGTTGAAATAAGGAATGACCATTTCACTTTGATCAGAAAATGCTTACACCTGGGTCAGACTTCCCTGCTTTTCAAGGATATATGGCACAGTGCCATGCCTTTGACAATACTCATGCTCTTGAAAATCTAGCGGGTTCTGTACACAAGCTGTAGGCAGATACTGCTGGCAATGCTGAACAATGTACAGAAACCTTGTGCTGCGAAACGACAAAGCAGAAATGATGTAGGAAGATGAGCCAAAAGCCTTGCACTGAACCTTAAGTTCAAAAAGAAGTTAACATGCAACAACTACCACGCTGGCAAAACTGCGTCCTTTTATCTATGCGAGAGCAAAAGACAAACAATGGAAGGAATTAGTGAGTGACCTGGTGAAAGGAAGGGCACGAGGTGAACACAAACACATGTTACTACAGGGTACGGTTATTTGCCCAACAGACATTTGCCCAAAGGTCATTTGCTCAATGGTCATTTGCCTAGCCCTCAAGTGAGAAAAAGGTCATTTGCCCAGTTGTGAAAAATAAATATTAAATAAATCTGGGTGAATTTTCAATTTAATAATCAAAGTTAACTTACTGTAGCACTTCAGTCCATAAGTTTAATAAAAAGTCACTTATAAATTTCACCAGTGCTCAAATGTCAACGTAAATGTACAAAACTGAGTTTCATCAGAATATTTGTCTTAATCACCGAACTTTATTTTGTTGAATTATCATTGAAAAATTGCAAAAACTTTATATTTAGCATACTGTTTTCGAATAAAATGATATTGTGACTTTATTTCCTGTGACTTTTTTAGCCAACACTGTGACTTTGTTCTCGTGGCTTTTTTTCTGGTGATGTAATTTCCGCGCACTGTGCCCCTAGGTTCTACCTGACCTGTACTTAGTTACTTATGCAGGCAATTGTATGCTGAACATTAGTGACCGACAATCTAAATTGTTTCTCCAGTTTTATCAATAACAATGGGGGTTTGTTTGTTTGTTTGTTTGCAACTACTCTGATACCAAATAAACAATAGAAAAAGTTTGCAACTTTCACTTAATTTATTGCAAATTGTTTTCAAAACTGGGCAAATGACCCTTTTCCCACTTGAGAGCTAGGCAAATGACCGTTGGACAAATGGCCCTACTCCATCACTATAGGTGCTTGGTCATGGCTGCTACTAATGTGGGCTGTTATCTTTTTCTGTGCTCGTCAAGATGTCCTCTAATACTATTCTACATTTTGGTTAAATAAACAATGTATGCTACTAATGACAAACAATATTGAAGTATGTTGACTTTATATATTTTAACTGACTGCAAATCAGAAAATAATGACAACAGCTGAACACAAATGAAGTTGAATTTTGCGGAACGTTTTTTAATCTGAAACCTTGCCAACACTTTCAGGCAGTAAAAAGTATTTTTATTGTAAATTCTGTCATCAAACAAATTACATCAAACGGTCATAACCTAAAGTTGGGATTTAACAATGAAACAGAAGAAGAAGAACGTATTTAGGTGATGTTTTCTTGAGAGATCTGACAGAACTTACCTGCATCTGAAGCAATTTCTTGATGACGACCACACTCTCTCCGACCACAGTCTCTGTAACCAATGGCAACCATGACACTTCAGTGAAACACTCCAGTCATTTACAAGAAGGTCCATCAGTTCTGTCATGTTCATCTTCTTCAAATGTTCCCACATTCTAGACTGGTTCATTTCCTTGACACTTTACTTTGTATTTGGCTATTTCTAATAACAAGCTTTAAAATGGTGAAATGGTGTAATAAGACTCCATACTTAACTGATTTGGTCCCTCACAAAGTAGGTTTGTTGAACTGTAGTGGGTGAATGAATAGTTTAAATAATCTGTGAAGTTGTTTGACTAGAACAGCGCCTACATTTGTTACAATCATTGAGAGAATTGATTTTGACCGTTAGATTTTGTAACCTTATGAGAATGTGAGATGTTCCATCCACCTCTTCTTACCCGCTTCTCACCGCATCCCACACCTTCTCACCCCCTTTTCACCCCCTTCCCATTCATTTCTCACCCCTTCTACCATCATCCCTTCTCACCCCTTCCCACCCCTTCTCACCCTTTCCCATCCCATTCTCACCCCTTCCCACTCCATCCCCACCCCATCTCACCCTTTCCCACCCCCTTCTCACCACTTCCCACCCCCTTCCCACCCCTTTTCACCCAATCCCCACTCCATCTCACCCTTTCCCACGTCCTTCTCACCCTTTCCCACCCCCTTCTCACCACTTCCCACCCCCTTCTCATCCCTTCCCACCCCTTTTCACCCAATCCCCACCTCACCCTTTCCCACCCCCTTCTCACCCCTTCCCATCCCCTTACCACCCCCTTCCCAGCCGCAAACGTTTTCTAACTTTGACAACACTTGGAGGTGGCGCCATCATCTGTATACTTCCGTAACTCATGTCACTGGATTCTTTAGTGTATCTGCTGTGCACTATGGGTACTTCTGATGTGGCTTTGTATTGGAAGTTTTTGAATGAGGCTTGTTTGAAAATATCAATGTACAGAAAGTGTGTAGATATGCACTGCATTTTAAGAAAACAAACTCTGACACAGCACATCGCGTTTCGGATGTTTAATCTAAACATTGATCAGTATATTTAGCATTGTCGTGTGCCGAATTCAGTTATCTTTAAGATATGCACAACTTGCAACGTTACGAAACAAAGTACAAAAAAGTTAAATCCCAAAAAACTAAGTCCACCCATATCATGGAGATTTCGTGCGCACGTTGCAAAGATTCGGAGCACGTTTCATAAAATGATGCTGATCTCGAGAATGATGTCACTGTAGCATTTCTGCTATTTCTGGATGTTTAAATCTATTTTCCTGAGGTTTAATTTGGGAAATGAGGAAGGTCAAGCCAGTAGATAGACATACTGCTGACCAACTGCCTTAGTTACATAATTACAGCAACTCGGTCGCAGATGCGCTCAGTGAAGCGTGGTATTCTGTTGCTAGCGTTTCGAGGCCAGCAGGTGGTTTCACTGTAATCATAGAGGGTGTTCCACAATGCCTAGTTTGAATTGTATATTGCATTAGCCAATAGAAATGATGGAAACCTATCATATGATGTGTAATTAGGTCCGCTTAAATAAACGTCTGTTGTATGCATTTCGCCATCTGGGCGCTGGCGAAGGACTGGGACAGATCCAGGGTTGAACGAGACAGGTTGCCCTGCTGCCAAGAGAATGGCAAGTCAAGTCGTAAAGCGTGGTAGGAATCGTTAACGTGGGTTACGTTCCCAAGCTTTTGTGTGTGTGTAATATTCAGTGTCCAGAGTGACTGTTCGATCGAGCTTCGAAGAATCCATGCCGCCACGTCAACAGTATATTGAGACAACGTTCCGATCGGCCCCAACGTATTTGCGTCGATGAGCGATAATCGCTACGAGCACACCCAGCTCGGGCCATCCTCGAACAGCGGTCTCACAGCGACATCATCAGAAAGCTTGAACGAATGCGACTCGCAGCGGCCGGCGGTAAACGTATACTGCCAGGCATTGTCATTCGTGCGAACCCGTTCATCCGATTTCTCGATCGTTTGCGACAGGGCAAGACCTCTCGATTGAATTCGTAGCGGCCGGCAGCAAGCGTCTACTGCCCGGCTTCGTCTTTAGTCAGCTGAATACGTTCAACTTCGCAATCGTTTGCGACCGTGCGATCATTGAATGGACACGACTCGAAAATTTGCGGCGTACGACAGCAATCGTCAAGTGCCCGGCATCATCACTCGTGCGGCCTAGATACACCATTCTAATTGTGTTCTGAGCTCGGCGTGTTGACTTCAACAAATGTTCGTATATATTCGAGATGGGACTAGCCCAGTGTAAATGTCTATTTTCTGATTGAACATATCTATTATTTGCTGTATTATGATTAGTAGTTATCTGTGGTTTTGAAGTGAGGTATTATTACCCTTGAAGTATTCACATATATACATATGTATATATATATGTGTGTGTTGCAACAGATTACTGTAATGAGAGTCCGTGAGGACTAGCTTATACTGTGTATTTATATTATGGGAGTTATTCTTAGATAACACTTGGCACCTAGTGTTTGGTCGTGTAGCGGTATAATCCACCTTAGAAAGGAAGTGGAATTTGATAATTGAAAGATTCAGTGTTATTGTTTATTATGTTCTATTAAGATTTGGTTACGGGATTTCTTTATTCTGTTTATTTTTGTTAATCAAGATTTATACCAAAAGGAAGATATCTTGTAATAAAGTTTATTAAATTTTCCTCGTTCTTTGTTGTTTGTTCACGATAACCGTTCTTTCTCATATGCCTTGACCTTGATAAATAAGAACCCTACTAGACTGAGCCATCTAGTGTACGGAGACCTCGCTAATCCGTGACAGTCACCTACCGTCTCTGTTTGAGAGCAGACTGACCAATCCATTCAGACAGACATCGGTCACTTCGGCAATGGTGCTGGCACATCGACCAATAGCCTGGATCGTGGCTGCCGCAAACTGCTTGTCAGAACTCGTCACGTAAGTCTGCAAGGGACCAATGATTGATAACATATGCATCAAAGTCACAGAGGAATAGCATATCAATCCAGCCATTCCATACGTTTGTGAACAATTGTTGACAATTGCTAATAGCTGTAAAAAAAAAGTGGCTAGGCTTTCATTGGACCACACAACTGACATCAATGCATAATTAATCGTCATAAACATTATGATTTTATTTTTATATTTGTGTACGAATAGTCTTCATGCATTAATTGCAGCATGGCTGAATGCTTCCCAGAGAAGTTGAGATGGTATTCGATTGAACAGGTCTGCCAGGGAATAAAGTGTAAAGTGCTTTGAGCAGTCCAAAGAACTAGATACTGTGCTATATAAGAACCTACCCTTTTTACCTTTTTATATTCATCAATCAGGTTATGATACAGTCAAATCTAGGTTGATGGTCACCCCGGTAATACAGGCATCTTGCGGTTATGGTAACCCCAGGACAGTCACAATGGATTTCCATAGTAAAGTATAATAAAGTAGAGGTAGTTAGTCCCGGAAACACAGTCACATCGCTAATCAGAAATACGGTCAGTAACATCAATCATTGCTGAGAAACCAAGACCAGCAGTTGACACGACCAAGCAGTCTTGATAAGCGGCCATGTGCCCATCTGTCTATCTGCCCATCAAAGGCGACACAGACAATGCAAAGCCGCACACTTGGCATTTGGATCTTTACAGTGACTGGCAAACTTGGCAACAATATAAAGAAGAAAGACCCCAGTTATGTTCTGCCTTTAGGTAAAAGTAAAGCTAAGTTCTTACATAGCGCAGCATCCAGTCCTCAGGACTGCTAAAAGTGCTCTACACTTTACTCCCTGGCAGACCTGTTCAATCGAACACCATCTCGACTTCTCTGGGAAGCATTCAGCCACGCTGCAATTATTACACAATGACTATTCACACACAGATATCTATAGCCAAGTATTCTTTTATATAGATTAGTGAACTGGAGCAACGTTGAGTGAATGAACTTGCCCAAGATTTGAAACATGCAGCACAAGATTCAAACCTGGGTTCTCTCAACTGAAAGTTTGATGCTCTAACCACTGTGCCACCATGTGCCACAGGTAAAGAAACATATTCAGCAGCTCATACATGGGTGAGTATTGCTTCTATGCGCCTATCTCCAATAGTTGTGTAATTTTAAACATTGCACAGCTTTGAATAATCTTAAAATTGTAAAACTAATTTTGTCTGTTAGAAAACTGATGAAACAAACTTTTAAAATTTAAATTTTACATGTACAATAAAACCTGTGTTAGCGGCCACCTGTCCATAACGATAACCTGGATATAACAGTTACTTTTGAAAGTCCCGAATGACTTCCCATTAGTTAGCACTGCCCACTACCTGTCCATAATGGTAACCTGTCTATTGCGTATAACGGTCAGTTAATTTGGACCGAACCATTCATAGTCAACCTGCAGCTTGCGGGCAGGTCAAAGGGAATCCATAATTTCCCTGAATAAAATGTCATCGCGTCGGTGTCATCGCATGTACGTGGGACTATCAAACTGCAATCGAGTCACGCATGGCGTCATCAGCTTGTTGCAGCTGCTATGTGGCTCCTTTACTCCAGCAAAGAGGAGTAGAATCAGCTTTGATGTCCAAAGTGAGTTCAGAGAAGCCACAGATGGAACCGGGCCTTTGTAATATTTACCTAGGTGGCTTGGCCTAGCTGGAGAGACTGCCTAGGTAAATATTACAATGACCCGTAGCTCAAATTGCAATGATAACCCGAGAAAATCTGGGTCAATGCTTACTTTGTACTCGTTCACACCGTCATGTTTCCTTTTGGACATGAAAGCTTTTTCTGTTCGCCTTTACTTGGAGGGCGTGATTGATATCACCATGGCCCAAAAGAAAAAGGGAACATCAATTAAATATAGCAAGTTGTGTATTGTGTTATTTAATATTATTGTTAACCCTAGGTTTGTATTGTTCACGAGAGTACCAACTAGCGAATGTCAATGTAACCATTCATAATACTGTGGCTCCACCTTGAGTATCCAAGTCATGAAACTCTCCATAACGGCAACCTGCCTATAACAGTAATTGTGCGCAGTCCCAACGATGACCGTTATGGACAGGTTTTACTGTATATATAACTTTTTTCATTTGGGGGTATTTTGATGGTTGACAGTTTTCTTCTTTCAATAATTACCAACACAATATGGAAACTGAAATTGTAAAACCTAGTATGTCTATTTAATTGAATAGTGTTACATGCTTGTGGATAAGTTTGAATCATGACATTATTGCTGTCACTGCTAGCAAGGATGAGTTGTGGTCATTTTAATGGAAACTACCTACATTAATCAATAACAACAGATAAACTATTAATTAATAAAAAAAATACCTGGAATTCACAGAGGATTGTTGAGATGTTTCCTTCTGTCGCAAGAGTAGTGAGTATCTCCAACTGAAAGCAGGCCAAGTCCATAACACTGTGTACATCAAACAAATGACATCCACAGACACATGCACAATTATGTACATATAATGTTATGATAATATTGTATCTGTTATACATGCATACGCCAATATAGTAATCATTTTTCTATGTCATGCATAGTACAGCACACACATACTCAACACATTCACCCACGCACGCATGCATGTTCATACTCACTCAGTCACCCAGTCACCCAGTCACCCAGTCACCCACTCACCCACTCACTCACACACCCATCCACTCCCTCGCTCGCTCGCTCGTCTATCCGCCAGCATGCACGCCTGCCCCACCCATCCACTCACTCACTCACTCAATCATTCAATCACTCACGCACCCAATCATACACACACATACACGCATGCACACACTCACTCACCCACTCCAGTCATGCACACATGCACAAACACACCGCATGCATACACAAACACATGCACGCACGCACACACACATACACACACATACATGCATGCACGAACACATGCACGCACACACACAAGCATACACACATACGCGCACACACACATACACACACACGCTTGCACGAACACATGCACGCACACACACAGGCATACACACATATTCACACACACACACACACACACATACACGCTTGCACGAACACATGCACGCACACACACAGGCATACACACATACGCACACACGCACACACGCACGCACGCACGCACACACACACACACACACATGTATCAGCTGTTTACCTTGAGAAGTTTCACATGTGTAGGATCATTGGAGCGCACATAGAAGCTCTTGAGGAAAGGCTCAAAGATGCCCTGTGACAAACAAAATAACACATTCAAAACCACGTTTTAAATAGGACCTTGGAAGGGCAGGTGTGAACAGCCTTGAATGGATTACTATTGCAGACAACAGAGAGAGATGGAGAGTTAACGAAAAAAGTGGAAGAAGTGACCAATTAAGTGATGTGGACCCCAACCCACAAGGAAGCAAGGGGAAGAAGTGACCAATTAAGTGACGTGGACCGCCAACCCACAAGGAAGCAAGGGGAAGAAGTGACCAATTAAGTGACGTGGACCCCAACCCACAAGGAAGCAAGGGGAAGAAGTGACCAATTAAGTGACGTGGACCGCCAACCCACAAGGAAGCAAGGGGAAGAAGTGACCAATTAAGTGACATGGACCGCCAACCCACAAGGAAGCAAGGGGAAGAAGTGACCAATTAAGTGACGTGGACCCCAACTCACAAGGAAGCAAGGGGAAGAAGTGACCAATTAAGTGATGTGGACACCAACCGACAAGGATGCAAGGGGAAGAAGTGATCAATTAAGTGACGTGGACCCCAAACGACAAGGAAGCAAGGGGAAGAAGTGACCAATTAAGTGACGTGGACCGCCAACCCACAATGAAGCAAGGGGAAGAAGTGACCAATTAAGTGACGTGGACCCCAACCCACAAGGATGCAAGGGGAAGAAGTGACCAATTAAGTGATGTGGACCCCAACCCACAAGGAAGCAAGGGGAAGAAGTGACCAATTAAGTGACATGGACCGCCAACCCACAAGGAAGCAAGGGGAAGAAGTGACCAATTAAGTGACGTGGACCCCAACTCACAAGGAAGCAAGGGGAAGAAGTGACCAATTAAGTGATGTGGACACCAACCGACAAGGATGCAAGGGGAAGAAGTGATCAATTAAGTGACGTGGACCCCAACCGACAAGGAAGCAAGGGGAAGAAGTGACCAATTAAGTGACGTGGACCGCCAACCCACAATGAAGCAAGGGGAAGAAGTGACCAATTAAGTGACGTGGACCCCAACCCACAAGGATGCAAGGGGAAGAAGTGACCAATTAAGTTATGTGGACACCAACCGACAAGGATGCAAGGGGAAGAAGTGACCAATTAAGTGACGTGGACCCCAACCGACAAGGAAGCAAGGGGAAGAAGTGACCAATTAAGTGACGTGGACCGCCAACCCACAAGGAAGCAAGGGGAAGAAGTGACCAATTAAGTGACATGGACCGCCAACCCACAAGGAAGCAAGGGGAAGAAGTGACCAATTAAGTGATGTGGACACCAACCGACAAGGATGCAAGGGGAAGAAGTGATCAATTAAGTGACGTGGACCCCAACCGACAAGGAAGCAAGGGGAAGAAGTGACCAATTAAGTGACGTGGACCGCCAACCCACAATGAAGCAAGGGGAAGAAGTGACCAATTAAGTGACGTGGACCCCAACCCACAAGGATGCAAGGGGAAGAAGTGACCAATTAAGTGATGTGGACACCAACCGACAAGGATGCAAGGGGAAGAAGTGACCAATTAAGTGACGTGGACCCCAACCGACAAGGAAGCAAGGGGAAGAAGTGACCAATTAAGTGACGTGGACCGCCAACCCACAAGGAAGCAAGGGGAAGAAGTGACCAATTAAGTGATGTGAACCCCAACCCACAAGGAAGCAAGGGGAAGAAGTGACCAATTAAGTGACGTGGACCCCAACCCACAAGGAAGCAAGGGGAAGAAGTGACCAATTAAGTGACGTGGACCCCCAACCCACAAGGAAGCAAGGGGAAGAAGTGACCAATTAAGTGATGTGGACACCAACCGACAAGGATGCAAGGGGAAGAAGTGACCAATTAAGTGACGTGGACCCCAACCGACAAGGAAGCAAGGGGAAGAAGTGACCAATTAAGTGACGTGGACCCCCAACCCACAAGGAAGCAAGGGGAAAAAGTGACCAATTAAGTGACGTGGACCCCAACCCACAAGGAAGCAAGGGGAAGAAGAAAACACACACGTTACTTTTACTTCACAATTATTATTCACAAAAATAGTGAAGTTTGGTTGATAATTGATTAACAATGGACTAATTAACTACACATCCTGCCACTGTGATGCACAGCTGGTTATCAGATTGAACAGGGTAATAATCAAGGGATGTGGTTATAAATTGAGTAAATTTATGACATCTTACCTTTCTCTGGATCGACATTGATGCAATGTTACTTAGGACCACGTACTGCACCTCTCTGAAAAACAGTGGTGCTTCATGTGATCAACAGGACACATGGTTAAACTAAAGGTACACAGTCTAATCATGGGCATCATAAAATCACAATGTACATTACATGTATAAACCATATCTGCTCTAACATCTACAACAGAGAAACATTTTTAAGGAACCACAATTTTTGGAATACCATTTAAAATGTATTATGAGTGTTATTATTATTATTAATTATGAATATATCAATCCAAAATTGAAAAGGGGGGTGTATGCTAATTACATATATATATAAATATATATATATATATGCGGTATTTGTTCTAATAATCGTACATGCCCTAATCAGCACACCCCCCTTTTCAGCAGTCTGAAACCATGACAGAGATCTCCAATGCCAACTTTGACTCTTGAATTCATCTTTATAATTTAATTTCTACCAATGTCACACCAGATTCAAAACTTGATGAAAAAATATTGAAAGGTCCACCTAAATTATCAGACGTTCTAGTGTTCTGGCATTTCTTTTTCTGTGGATGTACAAATTGCTTGCCAGTCACGTCTGCTGGGACGGCTGTACCCAGGAACCTCACAAAATGGGCGTATGCTTATTGGAACACACATCTGACATAGTTTTGTGTCTCAAATATTTGTTAAGCACACTGTACGCTTAACAGAACGAATACGGTATATACTCTTGAAGTACCAGGTAGTTTGTTTACGCTGTGCACTAGCCCTACGCCCTGGTTGTCCATTTCAAAGGGCCATAGGTGTATTTGTTACATTTTGTCACTGAAGTAGAGCCCAGTAACTTACTTGTGACCTCTGAGTAACCGGACGAGGGCCTTGGCAACAAGTGCGACCTCAGCCCTGGGGGCGCAGTGGTGATAGAGCTGGGCCACAGCCATCACAACCTACAACACATGTATAGCTATTAATTATCTAATATATTTTAATAATATTTAATTCATAGTTTGATTTATTTATTAATTAACTTATTATTAAAAAAAATTATTTGACTGTTCTTATAATTATTATATCATGATTTTAATTGATTTATATTTTATTTGCACACTGCTCGTACTTATGCTACATTTAACGTTTCATGTTAACTAGATTTTGTACAGCGCTTTGAGCATTTGACTGGAAATGACTTTATAAAAAAAAAATATTATTAGCATTACTGCGTGTTACATCTGCATGGATGCATAGACAGAGCCTGGCAGACAGACAGACGGATATATACAAAACCATGTACAGACAGACATACACGATACACCACAATGAATCAGGTATTATGTTGCAAAGGCCTATTCCGCACATGAGCCAAAAATAGCTGTCTCAGACATTTCCCATCAATTTTGTGATTTTAGCAGAAATGCACATCTTGCAACAGTGGTTCTTAAACCCGATCTGTGCAATTTAACCCTGCGACCAGCCAACAAAATCTTCTACAGTCTATTGTTAGAGTAAAAATCATAACTTTGCTAATACTTATCATAAAACATAAATGAGGGACCATTTTGCTGCTAAAGGAATGATTCGGCCCTGGCCGGTCACAGGGTTAATCCCAGTTCACTCTGGCCGGTCAAGATTGTGTGATGTGCGATTGTTTTATCAACTGGTCAGTCTCACAGGGCCAAAATGTATTAGAACTGATGTGTTTGTACTGACAGCGGCATTGCGACTGTTGAGTAGAGGCTTGCACGTATGTAGTAGAAGACGATGGTCTATGTCCATCGAGTAAGGCTTCTTGCGAGGCAATTCTGGTTCTTCCTCTTTATCCGTGTCCTCTGATGACTCGTAGAACTCTTTCTGGTTCTCCTCCACCACTGCCTCCTGAAAACAGTCAGCATTAACCTATTACACCTTGAACGGCCGAAAGCAGCCGTACGCCCGTTTCCTTGAGTGACCGCAAATGACCACAAATGTTGTCTAACTTTGATAAGATATGGAGGTGGCGTCATCTTCTGGATACTTAAGTAACTTGTGTCGTTGGATGCTTTAATGTATCTGCTGTGCACTAGGGGCATTTTTGATATGGCTTTGTATTGGAAGTTTTTTGAATGAGCGCTGTTTGAAAATATCAACTGACAAGAGTTTGTAGATTGGTATTGCATTCTATGTAAACTCACCCAAACACAGCGTATCGTTTTTTACACATTTAGTTTAAAAGTTGATTAGCATATTTATTACCGTCTTGTTTAGAACTCAATTATCTTTAAGATAAGTACAACTTGCAATGGTACGAAATGAAGCACAACAAAGTTAAATGCGAAAAACTAGATGCACCCGTATCTTGGTGATTTTGCGCGATGCAAGGATTCGAAGGGCGTTTCATGGAGTAACTTAAGGTCTAAAGGGTTAAGGATATGTACATGATATCGTGTGTTGTGTCGTATTTCACATGGCTTTGAGGCATTACTTTAAATATCAGCAATGTTGCCTTGACGACAATGAAGGATAACTTACTGACTGGTTTTAACACATCTTAGTTTATTTACTGAGCCTTATTTAATTAGTTTTAACTTATCTTAATTTACCTAAATTTATCTTGAATTATACGTTACTTTGTTGTAGCGCCTTTGAGGTTTTTATCTGGACGACATGTAATAACTGCCTAATTTATTATTATTATTATTACAAGTACAATGGAACCTCCCTATTATGGTCACCCTTGGGACTGGACAAGTGACCTGAATAGCGAGGTGATCGTATTAACGAGACCAATTTCCTATATGTCACTGCTATGGAAATAATTTTCGACCATCTTGGGGTGACCTTAATTGCAAGGTTGCTGTATTACCGAGTTGACCATGAAGTGAGGTTTGACTGTATTTATTACATAACGAAAACACATTTCAGTGAGATTGCTGCCGGGGTCATGTGACCCCGTGAAACCTACCCCCGCGTTGGGATTGAGGAACTGTGTGCGACCATAACGGGTCAACATGTTGATGATGACCACCTGACCCCATTCCTCGACGTCCACCAGGAGGCTACACAGCTTGCGGTAGTTGCGATGGATGAGGTCGATTCGCTCCGGACACACCTCCTCAAATGCCTGGATCGCACTTCCTGCCACCAGCTACAACACGGCACCAGATTTGTAGACAGCCTTAACGTAATAGTAACAATAATAATAAAGTCATTCTTTTGCGTCTATATCCTAAAAAATCAAGCTCAGAGGCGCATCAATACAAAAGGGTCAATCTCAGAATTGATAAGCCATATTAAAGTCGTGAACGGGTGAATTGATACACCAGGGAGATATGTTTTTAAATGACATCCCTAGATATGATCCAGTGACACCAATCAGAGCACTATATATGATCCAGTGACACCAACCAGAGCACTAGATATGATCCAGTGACACCAATCAGAGCACTAGATATGATCCAGTGACACCAATCAGAGCACTAGATATGATCCAGTGACACCAATCAGAGCACTAGATATGATCCAGTGACACCAATCAGAGCACTAGATATGATCCAATGACACCAATCAGAGCACTAGATATGATCCAATGACACCAATCAGAGCACTAGATATGATCCAATGACACCAATCAGAGCACTAGATATGATCCAATGACACCAATCAGAGCACTAGATATGATCCAATGACACCAATCAGAGCACTAGATATGATCCAATGACACCAATCAGAGCACTAGATATGGCCCAGTGACAACTGTAAATATGTCCCTATGAGAGCCCTGGACATGACCAAAGGACAATGGTAAACATGGCCCAGTGACATAGATACAGTCAAATGCTAGTCGTAAATATGGTCTTATTGCAGTCATTTGGAAGGAAATGTCAGTAACTTCAAGTGTCCTGTGACATCACAATTGTTCTATAAGTTTTATATTATTTCTACACATATTTTGTTGTTACATTATGTCTACGAAGCACCATGTCAAGGAATTATTTTATCATTAATCTGGGAAGAGTGAATAAACCGCAACACTCGAACAAAACCAGGTCAACAAATAATGTTAAATAAGCTAACCATACGTATGGACTGAGGAGGGTTTTATCCCACACCAGTGGTTCATGCACGAGTTCAATATTGTACCTGCAGCCCAATATCCGAAAATGATCAATATGTATCGTATATAGTTTTGTGCTTTAATTGTGTTTTGCTTGTTTTGTGTTTTTGTGTTTTTGTGTTTGTTACTCCCGAGATATGTAAAATATGTTCTTGTTCTCTCTCTTCACTCACTGTAGTTTTGTCTCCCAGCAGTTTCTCCATCAGTTCAATTAGTTGTTCCCGCTGCTCAGGATCCAGGCTGAAACACATCACATCATGTGAAAGTCATAATCTCACACAGCTCAGGATCCAGGCTGAAACACATCATATCATGTGAAAGTCATAATCTCCCACTGCTCAGGATCCAGGCTGAAACACATCATATCATGTGAAAGTCATAATCTCCCACTACTCAGGATCCAGGCTGAAACACATCATATCACGTGAAAGTCATAATCTCCCACTGCTCAGGATCCAGGCTGAAACACATCATATCATGTGAAAGCCATAATCTCCCACTGCTCAGGATCCAGGCTGAAACACATCATATCATGTGAAAGTCATAATCTCCCACTGCTCAGGATCCAGGCTGAAACACATCATATCATGTGAAAGCCATAATCTCCCACTACTCAGGATCCAGGCTGAAACACATCATATCATGTGAAAGTCATAATCTCCCACTGCTCAGGATCCAGGCTGAAACACATCATATCATGTGAAATCATAATCCCACTGCTCAGGAAAGGCTGAAACACATCATATAATCTCCCACTGCTCAGGATCCAGGCTGAAACACATCATATCATGTGAAAGCCATAATCTCCCACTACTCAGGATCCAGGCTGAAACACATCATATCATGTGAAAGTCATAATCTCCCACTGCTCAGGATCCAGGCTGAAACACATCAAATCATGTGAAAGCCATAATCTCCCGCTACTCAGGATCCAGACTGAAACACATCATGTGAAAGTCATGATCTCTTGCTGCTCAGGATCCAGGCTGAAACACCACATAGACTATATTTTATGGATAACATTGACAATATCAACTCATGGTTACAGAGGCTATGTCAATGTTACAACGAAGCAATGTTCACATCATAAAATAAGGTCAAGGGCAAGGTTGTGTGATATCTTGCAATATCTGTCTTGTGTTTACATGTGATGTGGATGCATGGGATATAAACTGGTCCCCAGCCCAATGTGCGGCGCCACTGTCATCTAGCTCTGCATAGAGTGAGAAGTGCCTCTGAATGACCCGGGAACCAGATTACCTATGACTCATGTACTTTGCCTCTAACTCAACAAAGGTGCTGTCACAGGAAAAATAGAGCTAGCTCTATCACAAGTGACACTGCCATGACGCGTCACTTGCAATGTTAATCCCAGCGATGTACTGTTTACGTGAGGCAATCAGGTTGCAGTCAAGTCACATGCAACGGCATCGATCGCCTCATGCACAAAATTCCAAGTGTAAAGAACAGCCTCATTTAAATAATTTTTTTCACTATCTGCTGAGGTTACAATCAAAATGTGTCTGACGTCTCTTACTGGGCAACGAGAACACAAACACAGTGTTATCTAGAGATCTGTCCACCCGATTTTTTGGACAGGCTGGGTTTGTTTTTGAGGAGCAAAAAATCTTATATATTATTGACTTTTACTGTTGTTATTTATATGTACATTATGCTTTACAAAGGTGTGTCACACTTGTGAATGAATGTATTATTGCATACATATGTATTTACGTACATCTATATGATATATGTATATATATATATATATGTGTGTTGGGACAGGAATGTTTGTGTGCATGCCAATGCATGTATCTACCAGGGTATATCTGGGCTGGCAAAAATTTGATCCTGCATAAAGGCTGAGATAGGCTGCCACTTGGCAAGGACGGATGCAGGCGAATTTGGAAAGAGAACAGAGGCAGAACAACACCAAGGACACAGGAGAAGGGGAAGGCCACAACTAAGATGGGAGGACTATGTGAGGAGGGACATGAGATGATCAGGTGAGGATGAAAGATGGAGAGGGGACTGTTGACAGGAAGCTACGGAGAGAACGAACAGAAAGAGTGGTTAAAAAATACTACACCTACCTCACCACATTACAGGAGGAAGAACAAAAACGCCTGCCTAGACGACACATACTAGCAAGAGATGAGAGTTACTGGTGTGCCTACAGGATGTGTCCGTGTCTCACCTGTACAACTTGGGAATGGCGTGGGCTGCTGTCTTCCTCACGTACGGTGACATGTCCATGACGGCCTCCTTGATGGCCAGCATCATGATGGGCACAATCATCGGCACACGGATACTTGACAGCACACGCAATGCACTCGCACGGATCAGTTGGTTCGGATCCTGCAAATCAAAGGTTTTATTATTGCAAATTCGAAAAGGCATTGTCACATTGCCTGAAAGCAGGTACTGTCTTGATTAAGAAAAATGTCACGTTTTGCTGCAGAAAAATATGCCATAAAATGTCACAGCTGGTATGGTTATGAACTTGAGATCTATGTGAATTTTTATTTTGTGTGCTACTGTGCATATTATATAACGAATGCTGTTGTCTTGGAAACATAATTTGTAATGGAATTTTATTTTTTGAAATGGATTATCAGTGTCTAAATTGATGAAACTGTTGTATACATTGACCTATATAACACTGTGAAGATATCATATGCTATGTGAAAATAAACAATATTTTGCTATACTCTTATGAATGTACGATATTAAATGAAACAGTTGCTACCACATGATAAAATAATTTGGTGTCATGTTAATGGGAGTGAGTCAGTTCCTTTACCCGGAATTAGTGGGCGTAGTAATTTGTAACAGGAAGTCTGCTACGTTAAACATGGGAAAATGGGACATTGTTGCAGCCCAACTCAGCCGTATTGCCAATAAAGCTTGTTTTGAAACTGGATGTTTTGTTTACTATTTGAACATGGCCCTGGGTCGTACCTTCCAAAATGCGAACATTCTTACCGGCTTACTAAACAATTTAGCTGGCAGTATACCTTAATATATACATAGCTAGTATAGTCTTAAGAACATTATAATAATAATAATTAATAATTGAACAATTAGGAACAGATTGTATCCTTTTAAACACTGATATTTTGAGAGCAAGACGAGGGAGGAGAAACATAATTATGTGAGGTCACCTTCAAGGCGCGCTGGAATGTGCTGATAGAGAGAAGAGCGAGGTCCTGCTGCTCCTCAGCGTACCTCACGAGGTACACATAGACCAGCTTCTTCACCTACAACATAACAACAAGGAGTAGTAACCAACAGTGTTATCTATAACTGTTGGTATTCAGACTCTTAAAAATAATTAAACTATTAAACGTCTGAAAACACACATTACACAAAAAATAATTCTAAGATACACCTGTCTGAACAAGCCCCGAGTCCAAACATCATGTCATCTCTGTTTTATTACCACTGGTATTAAAAGGGCGTTTATCTTCATTCACTGGCATCTGACAGTGATGTTGATATTGACTGAGGCTAATTACAAGACTCTAACCTATCATTCATCATTCCTATTGGGTTTGTCTTTGTTTATTTCACTGTATTTTATTAGTATGGTTATTGAAAAAGCAAATATTTGTGGAATAATTTAGAATTTGCAAAAAAACATTCCCAAAAACGATTCACAAAACACAACTGGTAACAAGTTCTTGAAAATTACAATATTGGTTTCACGAATGTTGTCACAAATTTTGTTTAACTGAAATTGCATATGGTTGCATATGGTAATAGCAGTTACAATTATCGTTTTAACAATGACAAGGTGTCATCAGGATTTTTTTTCAATTCTGTCTTAGCAAATTTTTTATAAAATATCAACTTTTAATGATAAAATCACATTTTTGAATGCACAGACACACAGAAAATTATATATCTTCAAAATAAACACAACTTGTAATTGTGAATATTGTACTTTGTTTTACAGATTGGTTAACAGTGTTGTATGCTCAGAATTTGCCAATAATGCTGGGAAAATAGGGACCACTTCTTCATGAAATCCTGGAGGCTATTGGATTAAAGTGACTTGCACTTAAAATGAAATATCAAGGGAGGACTACAAACCTCGATGTTCTTAGACACGACATTCTTGACAACAGCTGGGAATAAGTCTGATGCGTCTTTGCCTTTAGCTATCAGCTGAAACAGAATCATTACAAATAAATAAATTGGCGAATGTGGCTAAATCAAAATGTTATGTAAATTGTTACTGCTGGAAGAGTCAACGTCTACTTATAAATGGCCATCCAAAAACGAGTGTCTGGCTAAACATCCTCAAGTTCCATGGAACCCACCCAAGACATGGGTACAACAGGTCAAGATTTACAACTGAATGCCAAATTTGGCTTTCTGCTGGGCACAGTACATTCATGGAAGTTGATTACCACAGTTTAAAGGTACTCAACCAATTCGATTGTTTTGCTCCTCGCGTTTCTTAGTAATTTCACAAAAAACCAGAGGAATCAAGTACTCCCCAATGATATCCTAGTTCGTTTATGCATACGTATTAGTTCGTTTTTTAAATTAAAACAAAAACTGCGAACTCTTTCGTTTTTTGTAAAAACTGGATCCGGTCTTTTGTTTCCATTTTAGCTGAGTATGGACATTGAACTTTGCGTGGAATCGCGTTCTTGTCTTCTCGTGATCGCGAATTATGGGCGATATTGATCTATGACCCCACCCTTTGGCGCTGTTGATGTTATGGAATTCCGAGTTTAGGCAATGTGTGGACGTCCACGAACATATATGCCACCGACACAGCAAAATGGGCTAAATTAGACAGACAAAAACAGTACCCACGCATAAAGGTGTATTTCTATTTGGGAACGACTATGGAACGAAACAAAGTAAACAGGATTTGGCAACAGTGGCCGTGGGCCGTTGCCCGTGCCGTGGGGTCAGTCACAACGTCAACAAATGAGATGCAGCATTTGCAAAGGTTCTTCCAGACAGGTTAGTAATTTAACATTATTAAGCTATAGTCACGCATATTAATGTTGCTTGTACTTAATTTATTTAATTGTTTACCTTTTAGTCATAGCCGGCCCAATGGCGGTATGGGCAGCCTGGTTGGGCCCTGTTTACTATAGTATTGACTAATATCAGCTAACAATATGACGCTATGGCATATACCTGTCAATGATAGTGACTATATTATGTCTATGTCATATATGGTAGTAGCCTAAGTAGGCTTGGGATAATAGTAACAGTGTAAATGCATTATAAATGATCCGTAACGATTATAATTATTGAACCAATAGTAATAGGTTGAACAAAAACAATATGTACATAATTGACTAACAACAGTAATGTAATAGTAATTAATTTAACTAATCTATTACTTTTATATTAAAAATTACTATTATTGGATATTAAAAAATGTAATATGAATTCAATTGTAATTTTATGTAATCTTGGTATTTAATTATTTACAAGGAAAAGAATATTCCAGTAGTTTCACCAGGTTTTTTGATTGCCCCTTCTGTGAGTTTTTATTATGTTCAGAAAACCACTGCCCCTCTGAAATTTAATGTCCATAACATGTATATATATATATATATATAGATAGCTTTTGACCATTGGCATTGGTTGCATTTGGCAGGTAGTCGTTCATTGCACTGCAACTTTTGCAAGTACAGTGTACATTAAAATGATTATTGTTATTTTTATTAATACATGTACTATATTTTCAGAACTTGGCGTTTTCCAATATCACCACTCCAGTGGAGCGGGTGAAGTTATGGCAGCATGGAAGCGACAAAATTTAGACTACACTATTTGGTTCAGCCGCCAGTGGAGGTTTTTGTGCCCCCCAGACTCGATTTCTGTATCCATCCCCGTATGTGATAATTTTGTTTGTCTGCATGAGGATTTTGCAGTAATGTGTGTCCTCGTTAAATTGTATATTGTTGTTAGAAATGCATGTGAATTAAAGTAAAGACAATGTAAAGTACAAACATTTTATTGACACTATTTGATGAGATTGACTACAAAATAATGAAAAGTACAATACAACTACAGGTACAATCACTGCACTTGACGTGTATAATGTAATAATTTTTAACATCATATACATATCACATGTACATAAAATGCAAAACAACAATAGAAATAAAAATTAGGAAAAGGTTGAAAAAATGTCAGGTATATATAAAAAAACAAACAGAAACTTTTATGAAGATTCTTTGTTACAAAAAAAACAACACTAGTACACATGATGTCAAATGCTAGTTGTAGTTTATACATGCCTTGTACGTTTACAACTTAGTGACTAAACAATTATGTTTATTTAACAAATTTGTTTAATATCGCATGCCCATAAAATGTAAACCAATGAGAAAAAATTACTTAGGAAGATGTTTAGTTGAACAAATGTACTATGTACAGGGGCTGTACATATCAAATAAAAATAACTATTAAGAATCATAATTGTTTTTGTTTTGCAAAGAACCATAAATTATGATATAACATTAGAAAATTTTGTAGTTTATGCAATGCTTGGTATGTATGTTTACAACTCGCAAATAATAGTGACTAGACTAGTCAGGGTCATCGCCATGTGAATGAGAATTACATGTACAATCACTACAGGTTTACTCAGCTGTATGAAGAGTACTGGCTACAGACCGCAATATTGTGTACGAATAGTCTTCGCATATTAATTTCAGTGTGGCTGAATGCTTCCCACATAAGTCGAGATGGTGTTCGATTTAACAAGTCTGCCAGGGAGTCAAGTGTAAAGCGCTTTGAGCAATCCTGACGACTGGATACTATACCATATCAGAACTAACTTTGCTGAAGTGTTGTTTATAAAATAATTAGTACAATGGGTACAGGTGTATAATCATCATGCGAAATGAAAATATAATGTAAATTATTTGTGAAAATATAAACCAGTGATAAAAAAGAATAATTTATAAATATGAAACATGGTATGAAAAATATAACAGTCCTCATGATACATAGAGAACTTAAACAAGTAAAATGCTGCTGTCAGTGTATCAACATATTGTTGTTGAAAATGTGAAAAGGCTTTCAATACCATTACTTCATCACAAACTTGTGTTGTACATAACAAGTACCTGGTGTACATTGCAAGAACTCAGCTGGCTGCCACTGACTATCAGCAACACAAAGACAATGAAACCCTACCACTGTAACAATGCTGGATAATTGATGTATTTTTTCATGGACACTGCTAAAAGTTAAAGTTTAATTGAATACAAATACCATGTATTATCGACTTTCGATAAATGTGTCATCACATATAAAAATATCATACATGTCAGAGCCATGCTAATTGTCACTTTGTCTCCGGTATAGGTAGATGCTGATGTACAGCAAAATGTCAGGAAGCTGGTATGCAGTACCATCGAAGACAACGAACACATACAGTGATGTCATCAATATCCAAACCGATGTAGCTCACCGAAGAATGCTCGACACTGAACCTGTCTCACAGCATCAAGAGTTGTTGCCCGAAGACTCATGCTATATCTGCCAGACCCTGGCACCCACCGTTCCATCACCAACTGCCGAGCTAGTCAGGCGTCACCATATTCGTATGTCGAGCAACCTGCATTCTACATTGGTTTTTAGTCAGTTAAGCTAACTGACTGACCTGGAAGCCAGTGCACACCCCATCGGCACTGGGGAATCTGTCACGGATGCAACACACGACACAATTGGGATCACTCGGTGGACATTCACATGACAAACCATTAATATGCAACATGCAAAATGGCTGTACAATCTTGTCCGAGATCCTGGACAAATACAACTGCCCAGTATGCCATATTAACTTGGAGAACTAGTGGTACTAAGCACACTAGTCCAATCTCCTGTAAAGAAAAGCATATTTTCAGTAAACAAAAATAGGTATCATTGTAGTGTTGGGATTAAATAATTATGGAATGTTCATTCTCATAATCAGTAAATATAAAAAAATGTTTCATGTGTGACCTTTTGTTCAATTTCATTACAGTGATGCCTGATCTTTGTCAATATTATAGACTGATTTGAATTCTGCTAATCAGTACAGCGCATTTATATGTTTTGTTTTCAGTATACAAATTCATGTCAGTGTCTGCCATGTGTAACTACTACACATATTCATGTTTGACATTTTAAAGTTCTGCCTGAGGTTGAATGGTCAAGGTGAATGTCGGAAATGACAAAATGAGGTGTTATTGTGAAGCTAACAGTATATTTTCCTCGACAAGTATTCAAAGGTTCATAACATGTATGGTTACCTTCTTAACAAATTAATAATATATTTTATAAACTTATTTCTGAGTCATCGCCATATGCTAAATACTTTTAAAGGTGTATTAATATGCCTGTGGGTATAATATAAGTGCAGAAGTCAACTTAGTTTTCCATGTCCAAGATGTTATTATTAAAATGTGTATGAAAACAAATATATATGTAAATGTGCACATTAAAATTTTTTGACAACTTATACGTGGTTGATTGTTATAAATTTGAAATTACCTGGATTTATCAAATGTGGGCCTCCCGCAGACTATGTTCCTCCCTGTGTCTGCCTGACCCAGGTTACCTCCTTCGCTCCTCTTCTGCCTCGTCTCATTCCCATTCTTGGGTTGCAGTGTGGCCTCTAGCAAAATCATAATTCAAGTTACATATTATGCATTCATTTATTGCTGTGGTGAGAATATATACACATATTGGTAAATACACAAGAATAGCTGGCATATGTCAGTTGAAAGGTATCACAGGATACCAATTACATAAACTATAGCCAGGCACCAAGGACCACAATGGAAACAAGTGCGAGCATATGTATTTACACGTTTACATTTTTATATTGAATAAAATCGTCATCACCATCATGGACATGGTTGTCATATAAAAATCTCATTTTGCATAAACTACAATGCAAATCAACAACATTCTGCAGTAATAGTATCAAAATGTGATTCACAAAACACTGTTTTAATAATTATGATCACCAATATTATACTCCAGTGTTTGACGTTCTGTTGCACGAAATTACGGATGCTCCCTGACTAAGTTACTTGCACGATCAAAAGGGGCCTACTGCCAAACCAATGTAACTTGTCATTTCGCACCCTCACGTCATCTATTCTCTATATGTATTGTCGCAATAACATAGTTTATTAACAAGATCCTACGTAACCAAATACAATGCATATCAAATATTATACTCGTTGTCACAGCCTCTGACTGAATCTCTGGCTGATATCGTCATGACATGGTGACTGGCTTAGCCTTAGGCTTAGCCTTAGTCTTAGTCAGCCTCGAGTCGAGTGTAGACGTTCGCAAGTTGCAATTCTCGTTGAATTAATACACGGCTACGCGTTATTGTTGCTAACTGCGATAGTGTAATACGTACCTTCGTACAACCACTTTGGAATCTTCATCTTGATACACCAAAGCACGTGTATGTTGTTATTGTTTTCGAATACGTGGGATGTCGATCTCGCGTAAAGCACGTGACCGAAATGGCGCAGGAGGTCGACAGCGCAATTGACTTTCGTCAGCTATACCCGGTGTAACGACAAATCTTTTCTTTTTGACGATTAAAAAACAAGTATGCATTTTTTATTAAACCGACTGTGCGCACTAGTTAAACTATTCACACATTATACGTCTGGACCTAAAAGATCCGGATTGGCGATGGGCAAACGAATTGGTTGAGGACCTTTAACTATGCCACTTTCTGTGAAAACTATAAGGATACTGGAACATGCCAAGACAGTGAACCAACTATTCCTCTGAACCTGTTTTTGTTGAATGCCTCAACATAGAGATGGAGACAGCAAGACATACAAACTACCATCAAGTAACTAACCGATTAGTTTGCGGCAACCAAAGTGAAAAAAGTGATGCTTGTAACTGTTTGTGTTTGAAAAATGCATTCATATATTTTTGTTATATTCATTATATAAAAAAATGAATTTTTCTTTTGATGCTCTCAATTATTTGCAAGTGTGTAGTGCTGTCACTGCTGTGTACTACATCAAATAATGTGTAATGTGTAGACATGTGTGTAGTGCTGTGTACTACATCAAATAACGTGTAATGTGTAGACATGTGTGTAGCGCTGTGTACTACATCAAATAACGTGTAATGGGTAGACATGTGTGTATTGCTGTGTACTACATCAAATAACGTGTAATGGGTAGACATGTGTGTAGTGCTGTGTACTACATCAAATAACGTGTAATGTGTAGACATGTGTGTAGTGCTGTGTACTACATCAAATAACGTGTAATGTGTAGACATGTGTGTAGTGCTGTGTACTACATCAAATAACGTGTAATGTGTAGACATGTGTGTAGTGCTGTGTACTACATCAAATAACGTGTAATGTGTAGACATGTGTGTAGTGCTGTGTACTACATCAAATAACGTGTAATGTGTAGACATGTGTGTAGTGCTGTGTACTACATCAAATAACGTGTAATGTGTAGACATGTGTGTAGTGCTGTGTACTACATCAAATAACGTGTAATGTGTAGACATGTGTGTAGTGCTGTGTATTACTTCAAATAACGTGTAATGTGTAGACATGTGTGTAGTGCTGTGTACTACATCAAATAACATGTAATGTGTAGACATGTGTGTAGTGCTGTGTACTACATCAAATAACGTGTAATGTTAGACATGTGTGTAGTGCTGTGTACTACATAAAATAACGTGTAATGTGTAGACATGTGTGTAGTGCTGTGTACTACATAAAATAACGTGTAATGTGTAGACATGTGTTTAGTGCTGTGTACTACATAAAATAACGTGTAATGTGTAGACATGTGTGTAGTGCTGTGTACTACATCAAATAATGTGTAGTGTGTAGACATGTGTATAGTGCTGTGGACTACATCAAATAACATGTAATGTGTAGACATGTGTGTAGTGCTGTGTACTACATCAAATAACATGTAATGTGTAGACAAGTGTGTAGTGCTGTGTACTACATCAAATAACGTGTAGTGTATAGACATGTGTGTAGTGCTGTGGACTACATCAAATCACAAGTAATGTGTAGACATGCGTGTAGTGCTGTGTACTACACCAAATAACGTGTAGTGTGTAGACATGTATGTAGTGCTGTGTACTACACCAAATAACATGTAATGTGTAGTCATGTAATAACTTTCAAACTGCACAGTAACAAGACCAGTTCAGTTGCCTCTGAAAGGAAACGTAAAATATAATCTAAGTGCAGGTGGGAGGGGGTGCCAAATTTGGTTGTGCATCCAGCTCTGACAACACTCACTATGCCACTGGTTTCAATAATAAAACCTTACGTACAATGTCATAATTTGAGATAACAACATTGCAACGTGAATTATTTGTGTTGTTGTGAACAATTTGTCAGCTTCTTGAATAATTTATGACATTACGTAATATTTTCTCTAGTAACAAAACCAACAAATGGCATTACGTAAGACATAACATTTGTATTTCAGACTCACCCCGATAATTCTCTTCATTGCTTCCAACTTGAGAGAATCTTTACTGCTGTCCAACATCTGGGCCAAGTCTTGGTGCCTGAAGGTGACCACAATATAAATTGTTACATTCAAATAATAACACTCACCTAAGTCTGTTTGATAGTAAGTTGTTTTGGATTATTAACTAATCTGAAATAGCGAGTGGAATTATACCGCGATAAGCATTCACTTTCACTTTGACAATTTATTTCGAACTAGCGGAATAACTGCCTGATTGAACAAGAATAGTCACTAGATGGTGAAGTTGTATAGCCATGTGATGGTACAGTGTGAATGTTACAAGTGTGGGACCACGTTCTGCAATGGAACCTACCGATCAGAATGTCTACAGTCTCTTTATGGCTGTGTTCATGCACTTTCTAATTCAGTTTCGTTGCCTGAGAAAGGCTCAGTTTGGTGACAGTTTGTGCTTTCAGCTTACATAGCACTACTTATCACTGAACTAAGAAGCTTCTCCCTTTCATAGTGCTGTTGCACCAGGTTAACTTTCTCTCAAAACACTAACCCGGGTATTGTAGCAGAATAACTAATCCAGACTAAAGAGCTTCCGTTGTCGTTTTATCCCTGCGTAACTCTACTTTTCTGAACTAACTTCTCACTATGAAAGGCACTCTAGGGTCCACACAGCAAGTCAAGTGACGGGCGATCTCAAAGCATATTGTGGTAGTCACCAGTCGGCAGCACTGCACATCCCCACCGCATACACCCTACCCCTTCACAACTAACCCTATATGAAGGCTGATCGATGCAATGAACGCTGCCACACGATCCACGATGACAGCACAGCATTTCCACATCTCCAAACGATATGTAAACACCAAGTTGCCAGGATCACTGTGATAGCCACAGCTAGACCACTCATACACCATCCCAGTGCACAGCAAGCCACATAAGGTACCAATGTATTACGCCCTCCACAACAATATCAATGTTTCATACTTACTTCTTGTAGTCATTGGAGAAGAACCCGCTGCTCGCCGGGTCACTGGCAAAGTCTGCATCACCACTGCCAGATGATGAGACTAGGGTCTCATTTGCATAAGACGAGCCTTGGAAACCGATGCCATTCGTCGCCATTCTGTCACTCATATCTTGAAAACAATCTAGAACATCAAATTTGATTTTAAAAATCAATGACTGAAGGAAGTTGTCAGGAGCAGCCGTCCAGCTACAATACACCTACCAGAGAACATTTCCACATTTATATTATTAATAATGCGGTAACCTTGGAGCATTGCAAGTCTATCTCATCTCAAGCACTGAAGTCCATCATATCTTTCTATATTCAACATCTTCCTTGGACCATTCGCCTCTGATCTACCAATTTGTGAAGTATTAGAAAAAACAACGTAGTTACTTTTCGTTTTTTACTTTTTCAGTGAGTTGTCAGTCATTCCCCTGATGACGCAATTGGATCAAGATACTGTAATGTTATTGCTGCCTTTGGTTTACTGCTCCATGGCTGGATGTAGAGAGGAGAAGAAATGCACCGAGTTATATAAAGCTCCAGAAACTATCATCTAGATTCAATGTTCCAAGAAAACCCCTAATTTACAATACAATAACCTTTATTTGTCCATAAATGGAAATTCATGTGGTAAAAATTCAAACTTTAACTCAAAAATATTAGTACATTTAAAGCTGATTAAGTTTAGTGATGGACATTTTGGTCAATCATGACATTACTATAATGTTAGTCACAGCCTTAGTCTCTGATGCTTCATAGAGTTCATCCATTTAATTTACTGCAATGGTTAGAAGATTCCAGTTTTCATAGCTATTGGCAGATGCTTGGTTTTCTTACGTACATGATAATTTGTTATCCATAACAAAAAGCATGATGTCTGAGCTGCAAATGGCCAGGTTGATTCCAATCAAATCAATTCAATTTACAAGACAACCCAGACAAATTAGTCAAATGGTCTTAAAAAATGGCAGATTTTACTCAATTTTGAATAACATAAATACCTACACACAGGACACAGGAACAAAAATCTAAAACTGGAGATACTGTTCTATGTACAGGTGTACATAGTTTCTGAGCAGTGCAGGATTGCAGCGTCAAAGACAAATCCAATTCTTAGGTTAATCTAGCACCTAGCACAGCATTCCGCAAACTTTAGGTATGGGCCCAAAAGATTTTAATTAGATCAAAGCATTTAAATAACCAAGCATAGTCACTCGCGCAGCACCCTCTGTTATTCATGTGTGAACATAATGATATTGTATACGCTACCAGTTCAAATTCAAAATGGCGGATGGCTGCGTGACTCTGCTTGGTAATTTAAATGCTTTGATTAGATATAATGCCATTTCCCATTTTCAAACAATGCTGAAAATCAGCACTTTTCTCGTTCATAAAAGCACAAGGTTTTGTTTTGTACTAAAATATTTGTTTCAAACCCTCATAATATTGTGCAGTCTTAGAGATTGTCATCCAAAGCAGCTCTGTCTTGTTCAAATTACTGCAACAACTTTGGCAGCGTCAGGCTGTGCAGGGAATGAACTGGCAAAGAAGCAGCGAAGTCATCAAATTGACCACCAAAGGCAGTCTGCAGGCTATCCAGAATTCCGACAAACACTGGGTTGGCATCTTCAATTTGCGCATTGTCTTCGCCACAAAATGATCTAGTGAACTTCAAACTTGGAACGTAGAAAGTTCAGCATGAATTTTGAAGAGCGACATTTTTATTTTGAAACATCCACTGCTTCTTACACGTTGCTAATGTCAGTGTCAGAACGCAAAGCTAAATTCAAAATTCAGTACCTTCCAGCTGAGCGACCGGCCCGCCAATTCCATGGAGAAAACTCACAAAAGTCATCTATATATATACATCTTACCAAAACCACTCTATGACTATGGCTCAGCCAACAACCACTATGCTATATTGTAGAACATGACCATTTTTGGTTGCTCTTCACAATTTATAATTCCTTGCGCAGGTCTCGCGGGCCAGTTGGAAACTGTCCGTGGGCCAAATATGGGTTTGCGGAACGTTGACTTAGCACATATATGAATGGAACAAATAATCTGTCACAGCCAAAAATAATGTTTTCAGCGCAGATACACCTATTGGCAGTTTTTTCTGTTTCTGCTTCTGAAGTTCTGGCACATCCTAACCTAAAGTTAAACTGGCTAAAGAATTACATTACAACTGCAATATATTAATTAATAAGCAAACAGGTAGCTTGTTTAATAATAAACTGTGCCACTAAACTGGGACCCCTGTCTCCCGTGTTAGCAGAAGAAAAGACAAATCAGTCTGACGTCGCTACTGTCAGAAGAGAAGGCCGCAGTATACTATCTCATACTCATAGTATCTGTCACTGTCAGTGTCAGTTCTGTCATCGGACTGCCATTTATTTTCTATTTAACAATGTTGAAAAACTACACAATGAATTTGAACGAACTTTGATCAACATCAGATTACGCACCTCAATTAAAATATTACATCAATTACTCGCAGTGCTTACGCACAAACTCCAAAACTCCGACGCTATGTCACGATTTGGCTGTTTGAAGCACAACAAATTGATACGTGAGACATCGGGCGATAATGTAGAGCTTACTTACTTCCACCCCGAACAACGTTGTACTATCGGCAGATTAACCAATCAAAACAGCTATATAATTTTGAGTTTTGAATTTTATTTTATTTGGCATAAGTTCAACTAGACAAAAACCTCAGCAGCCTCTCTGACTGGGAATCCAGGTGGAGGATGGATTTCGATCAATGCCACTAAAGTCTAAATGTGAAACTATCACAATCATCAGAAATTTAAGAGAATGGCCACCATCCATAATGACTACCATCTACACACGGATTCACGCTACAACAGGCAACTGAAACCAAATACGTACGTAGGCCTGACGCTCTCACACGACCTAACTAAGATGGAAACGACATGTAAACTGGATCAATCACAAGCAAAGCAAACAGTGCATGACTTCTGTCGTTGGATTCTCGCGGAGAAACCTGTGCGTCGCCAATTAACCGTGCAATCAAAGAGTTGGCCTACATCATCTTGGTCAGACCTGTACTTGAATATGCTCAGGCAATATGGAATACTACCATCAAACATTTGATCCATCAACTATATAGAGGTTGTCCAGAGAAGAGCTGCCATATATAATCAAATTGCTACATCTGGCATGAAAGTGTAACGAAAATGATTGAAAATCTGCAATGGCCATCACTCCAACTCAGACGAAAACAAGCCAGACTCTAACTTCTAGCCAATGAAATTCATGGGAAAACTGATTTGGACATCGACATCAATTAACCTACCAAAAAAGCAGCACCCACACAGCACCAGAGGAAACAAACACAAATTCATGCAGCCATTCTCCAAAACAATTAAGAGTACACGCAGACTCTTTATAGCCCCGCACATGCAGACAGTGAAACGAAAGTCCCTGTCCCTGTCCCTTCATGAAATAAAATTTTCTACCAAAGCCACGAAAGAGACATGCCCAAAGCAAAACAAACACCACTGGCCAAAGCCATCCTTCAGGATGTTGTGCCAGAAGCAGAATACAAATAGTTCCTCATCAGCCACTTAAAGCAGCTGGAGGTCCAAGTACGTGACTCAACTGAAGAATCTTCTCGCAAAAGCTCATGCATCTTGTTTATCTGTAAATTTCTCAACCCAGAAACACTATAATATAGTGTTTCTGGGTTGAGAAATTTACAGATTGTTGTGCCAAGTATGGCGAAATTTTTAATGTTTCCCTCTTAGACGACTTATGTAAAAAATACAGAGGTCATCCGCATACATAAAGTGGTTCATTGTGGTGCCTACATAAAGACAACCAACTTAAGTCATCCGTGTACACATTAGAAAAGATAATAGGAAAGGATTACACTTTGTTTAATACAATTTTGGGACAGTAAAAATCTAGAAAAGCCCTTACATCATCTCATAATGAATTTTTGAGTGTTGTACCAGTATAATGCTGATAGGGTAATACCCAAAATGTGTGCGTTCGTGCGTGCGTTTGTGTGGTGCCACATTCGGAGGTTGAACAATTTGGCTAGTTATTATAAAACATATATAATTATATCATAAATATATATATATTATAAACATTATTGTAAAGCGCGCGCACGTGCGTATGTGTGTGCGTTTGTTTGCGTGCGTGTGTGCTTGTGTGCGTGCGTGGATGTGCTTGTGTTTTCGTTTGTGCGGCCATATACAGCTTTGTCAGTTTCACATGGGATTAAAATTTTGTAAGCATGCTTGCTAGCAGACACATCGTTCGATGGTTAATAAGTTTTGCGTTTGTTATTTTCAATTTGGATTCTTAGCGTGAGTACATAATTTTAATACTTTTTATACAGGAAATACAGGCAAATTATCCGGATTTTCGCTTAAAATCTCCAACAGCACCGCCCGTTTTTCAATGTCATCATCCGAAACAGCGCGACATTAAGGGAGACTTGCTGAAGTTCCGGCGATAAATCTCCAACAGCAACCCCGTCATCCAATGCCAAGGTCCGAGACAGCCCGACACGGGAAGCGTACTGGACCGCCGATGAATCTCCCGGAATTAAAAAAAAAAAAATTGGTTAGTATAGCTAGGGTGGTTGCGCAATTGCGAGCCGCGTCCTCTCTAACATGGCAAACACGGCCAAATAAAGTAAACACTAGTATCCTTACAACGTTTACTGGGGTGAAATACTGATACATGAATATTCATATGATATGACACGTTACAAGTCACATTTCTAATAGAAACTTGTATTCTTTCCGTATGCTTGTTGCATTCACAAGTTCATGATTTGTGGCATTCTAATTTAATTATTATACAAATAAAACACCATTAACTGTGTTCGCCGCATGGTGGCAACCTGTCAGATGCGTAAATTTCTCGTGACATGACCAGAAATGACGTCATTACCGTCGTCCGCCATATTAATGTTGTCTGAGGAAGTTGATATTATTTACGGATTTTATTGCACACAATTATCACCAGCAGGCACATTTAGAAGTGTGCAGTCTACATATTAATTGTAAATATGTCAAACCTGGATTCCAATCCGTTCGCGGATCCACAAGGGGTGAATCCTTTTGCGGTAAGAGAAAATATAACGACGTGCAACCGGTCCGGGGGTTGGGCATGAGCCTCGATTAGCTCAAGTCAATAATGGCTGGTAATCTCTTACTTCGGCTTTGCCTTCAGTTTAAAGACGAAGTTGAGCTTGCTGATGTACTGATGAATGTTCTGTTGAATCTTCCGTTGTATTTACTCGTCACACAGTCAATATAAACTAATCATAATGGCCACCATCGTCGGAAACCATTATACATTTTGTTATGCTCGCAGATTCTGTCTGCAGATTTTGTATATATATAATATGTATATATATATAAGTAATATAAAATTGTGTAAAATGGAGGGATTGATAATGTCAACGACAACATAGCCTGACAATCCGGCATTTTTTTTACTTATTAAAGTCTTAAGTTCAGGGACACATAATAATAAGGCAATTGCTCATGAGTTAAACAAACAAGATTTGGCCATGAAAAATTAATTTTAGCTGGTTTTGTTATACATATAATAATTATAAAACACACCACCCATAGCACAAACCATTGGCTATATATTGATGTCTAAATAACTTATGAACACAGACATAGAAGCTGGTATAATCTGTCGGTAACACCAGTGACAAAAAAAGATGACATGATTATCAGAACCCTGAAATTATATTATTATGCCAGATTCAGCTCTACCCACTCAATGTAGCTTCGTTGTTAATTAATAGTAGCCACAGCAGGATAATGTCTAAAGTGGGTCCCCTCCGCCCGAATATCTACTTCGAAAAGATACACTAGTTGGAGAATGACCCATGTACACAAGGTGTGTTAGAGGTTTAGACCACCGGTCGGTAAGTCAAATTTTTTTCCATTTCCTTGTGTGGGGTCTTTTATTACAACCCCTAACGTAGACAGCCGGTAGAAGATATCAATGGTTTAAATAGTCTCTTCCAAAACTTATAGGCAACAAGGGGTGAACAAAATTGCCCTATTTTTAAAAAGACATTCGGTTGTAGGATTTGAACCCCAGTCCCCTTGACCGACAGTCCGACGCTCTACGGCTCGACCATCCATAACTTGTAATTGTAACAAATGTTACATCCGCATGTTGCACGGTACTACTATGTGGTATTATAATAGTTGTTCACATATAAAGAAGTGTAACTCAGTTCCTAAGGTAAAGGGAATAAGAGAAACCAATCCATGATTGGGCGTATTCTTACACATACCAAAAAATGGGAGTTCACACGGCATGCCATGACCAGCATCACAGCTTGGCGTGTATTGGTCAAGCCGCCACATCTTGAGCAAGATGTCATATAATGGTACAGATCGTAAATATTATACGATATCGTACAGGAAGCCAATGCAAAGACTTCAAATGTGGTACACAGCGAGAAAAATGAGGAGATCTTGTAACTACACTTGCTAGACAATTTTGGACACGCTGAAGTTTTGTGATATCCTTGCTAGCGATATTATAAAGGAGGGAATTGCAATAGTCAAGTCTGCTGCTAACAAGCGCTGTTGCAATAGTCTTAGCAACAGAAAATGACATATGCTGGCGAATACGGCGAAGATCACAAATATGATAAAAACAGCAGCGAAATGTTTTGAGATATGTGTTGTCGGAAATTGAAGTTACTATCAAAGATCACTCCTAGATTCACGAGGTTGCTGGCGTGATATACTGATTCAAGAAATACGCATAGTATAAGTAACTGGCCTAAATTATTAGCCGCATCCGCTTACTAGAAGTAGGAACTCCCAGGCTGGGGTGAGGGATACGGTTAGTGCGAGGAAAACTAATTTAGACCATCTAAGTAAAAGATCTCCAACAATCTAACATGAATACCATGTTTCACTATGTCCATGATTTGTGAAATGCAATCTTCTAGATGCAAATTGAATAAGAATATCAAGTTTGCCAATTTAAATTAATATTTCCAAATGTAAAAATATCATGTTTGTGCAATCATTTAACTGAGTTGTTAATTGTTAGTCACACCATTATTCATCAGAAAACATTTCATGGTTTGTAACTATAACATGTACTTTTATGCATAAATTATAATAAAATATACAAATATGCCCATACATAATTTTCTGCATTTTGGAAAAAAAGATATATCTCTGGGAGTAATTATGCTACCCTGATACGGTTTTGATTCAGCATACTCTAATCTATGCAAATGCAATGGTCAGACACTTTTTTTAAATCATTAATAGTTTGAAAGATAAGCCATTATTTGTTGCCAAAAACTAAGTGTTTTTGTACTTTACCAAAAAACGTACATGCACTGGTTATTGTGCAATAGAATGTATACTTAAATGGATTTTCAAGAATTATAAGTATATATAATTATAATATATGTTCAGTAAAGAATTAAAGTTGTATCTTGAATAATAAGTAATTAATATATGTAGTGTTAGGTGGTCATTGCATGTTTTTTTCATTTCCCAATACATCAATTTTTCATCAAAATGACCACCTACATTTCTGGTCCTGGTCAAGACAAGTATGGTAATTACTTTTTAATCACAATAAAAATGAAGCTGTAAGTGTAAGGGATTTGTTCTGTAGGGTATCTTTTTTAATGCCAAGTCGACACTGCACGATTACACTAGCAAGCCTTGAACTGAATGGTACCATTTGGTAATTTTTTAGATACAGTTCTTGCTCTGATGTGATTCAGCTTTCAAACTTTTTCATTTGGATAATTAATATCCATTATTGTCAACAGGACCCTGCAATACAACAGGCGCGTACCAACCAACAGCCTACGAGCACAGTAGATGAGTACAACCCATTCGCTGAAAATGCAGCAAGAAGCACAACGCAGGTAAATAGTTAATTTATTTAATTTTTAGCTTAAACACAATTGAAGCATCCTCCAGGTTGAATTGGGTCGAGTCATGGGAGAGAGTCGGAGTATCCCACGCTTTAGATTATCAATCACAATCACTAATTAACAAATGCTGACAATTCAAGAGCTGGTTTCCAGTACATTGATGTTCATCTTCTTTTGTCTTTGTCAGGGAAATGTTTCAGCTCCCATAGTGTCAAGGAGAGATATTTAATTTATTACATTTTGAATTGCAGTCACGGCACTTAATATGTGTAGAAAACCTCTGAAGTAATAGCCTTTTCCTTCTCTAACCAGTGTTCTTTCTGCTTTGTGACATTCATAGGGGGTCAACTACCCACCACAGGCACCACAGGCTGTAAGTAAGCCAGCCATGCCACCCCCACAGCCAGCAGTGATGGAGCAGTGTGCCCCACCCCCCTACACACCCTCGCCCTCACAGGTGGCCACTGACGACCTGCAACGTAGACAGGAGGAGCTGGAACGTAAGGCAGCCGAGTTACAGCGCAAGGAACAAGAAATGCAGCGGACATCACAGTATGGAAGTGAGTGATATGACCACCAGGTGTCACTAAATTGCTTTTTTTTGCTGTGCTTTGTTTAGATCTCTGAGAGTATTGTGTCCATTTTTAAGCTAAATTTTATCTTGTCATTTAGAAGGTTAATGCTGACTGCAGAATTGACCTGATAAAATTAAATGGTATATGAACAAATCTATATCGTCTAATAGCAACTAACATAACATTTTATTCCAACCCACTAAAGATTAACACTATTTGTACCATAGTAATAGTAGAATACTCTCTACTTGAATTTCCCTTTGGGATATTTCATTTACATATTGGTACCACTTTATAGGGAATCAGAACATATGTAAATGATACCTACTGAGCTGATGTTTGTATTAATCCTAGAATATCAATATAATATATGCAAGCAAATATGTGCGTGTGTTCTCCATTACAGGCACTCACACGGTTGTGAATAGCGGCGTGCATACACTAGTTTTATTCCAATTAATCAATCTCATCCACGATTGATCGGTCGATTCATACTTGTTAATCAACAAATCGATCACAATCTTAACTGATCAATCAGTTTTGATTTTTTATTATGAATTTAATTAACTACTGAGATTGTGACGTGTACGCAATCTGTGATGTGTAGAACCCATCAAAACGATAGACAGAGAGCAGCCGTATTATTGGCAACTTCTGCCAGTTACAGGCCAACAAAAACCTTATTATTCTTATTGTCGATCACATGCTAATCATGACGACCATCAATAAAGTCGGGTGCCGCAGATGAGAAAAGAATGGATCTATTTTGTGTTTTTAAGTACCCAAGGACAGTGTTACCATTGATGTATGGAAAGCTGTGTGTCTGCAAGAATACTCTGTCAGTGTGTCAGACACACCGTCATGACCAACAGCAACTCTGACATAGCAGCGAACATGCACACATGTTTCAGTTCACTGAATCAAGCTTTTTACTTGACAATTCCATTTGAGCAACAGATTCATGTCTGCGTTATCAAAGCGATATATGTAGCTTTGTAAAGTCAGGTGTCAACTGTTGTCATTCAGTTCTATATTGTATACATTCTCTATGGGCCCGGCATCAGTTGATCGTCGTTGATTGTGTTGACAATTACTTCGTGCTGGCAAGCGTGGTACCGTATAGTGATGATTATTTTTGATGAATAAACAATCGATTTGTTAAATAAACCAATGATCGATCATAGAAATTTGACCAATTTCCATCGCTAGCACACACACGCACGCACACACACACTTCAGTTACCTAGTTAGTGCACAGAGTAGAATGAAGATGTGACACAAGACTGTGAGTGTGAGTGATTCACGTAACCAGTGATGATGTCTTGTTTCAGATCGTGCCAACAACTTCCCCCCACTGCCAAGTTTCTGTCCCGTGAAGCCATGCTTCTACCAGGACTTTGCCGTCGACATACCACTCGAGTTTCAGAAGCTTGTCAAGACGATTTATTTCCTCTGGTTAGGTACCGTATTTATCACACCCTACTCTTGTGCCCAGTTCCCATATATGGTGGAGATTCCAGTCCAGTGTTTGATATATATTTGTAAGGTCCCAAACTATAGCAGAATCCACATTAGAGGCCAAAGCAGGGCAATTCTGTAGCAGTTATGCTGAAGGGAAGCCTGCTACTAATTGACTAGATCAATATTAAGACGTGCATGTGTAGAAACAGTAATAGGATTCCCCAGGAAAAGTGCCAAATCTTTGTGATGTAATTCACAACTTCAACAAGTACACACGACAACTGAGACAATTTACTGTCAGATTGACAACGGAAGGCGCGAAACAGGAGATGTTTAAGGAACTCGTTTAAGATTATAAACAGTAATACATCATCTTGCTAGAAGAATATAAAAATGTTTTAAGGCACATACGTGCTGTAACCATTCTTTTACAAGTATAAAGGTTGTCAGACGTCGAATTATCCTTATTTAAAAAGTCAAGTTGAGTAAATGGCTATTAGTGGAATGTTAAGGCGATTCTCAAGAGATGGTAGCCAGAAATCAGGGTATGATGTAAACTGGGTAGCATAATTTACAAGAGACTTATACATTTCCATTTAATGACATTGACATTGGGCATGATAGTGCCAGACTGTCAGTCGAGGAGACACTTGTTCAAATCCACCTGCAGCCATTTCATATTCACCCCATGTTGCTCATGTTTGTTTGGCAGATACCAAAAGCCATTGGTTCCTTCTGCATGGTGTCTTTGTCAGGGGAAGTAAAAGATGCCACACAGCTGGCCCTTAGCAGAAATAATGTTTTGTCAGTGTGAAATTAATCAAAAGTGTGTTTTTCTTTTGAGGCCAGTCACGTCAATCGCAGCCATTATTGGCCAGTTTAGTTTGTTCAATGAAAAACCTGCATCGTTTGAGCCAATTATTGAATTACTACTGAATTCATTTGATTTGTTTCACTACCGGTTGTACCAATGATAGTCATTAATGAGAGGCCCTAGACTGGGAACTATTAGTTAATCTAGTGGCCAGCTGGTTCCTTCTAAATTCCACCAGTCTTATCAGCTGTAATTACACTGCATACACCCTACCCCTTCACAACTAACCCTATATGTCTTGGGCAGTCATCTGCCAGTCTTGAAGACGAGTAAACAAGTCTCTGGCTAAGCCATTGCCACACAGGGAAAATTGAAAAGCACTGTTGTGGACTAACAGAGCCAATGGTCTCAATCTACAGAAACCCACATAGGCACTGCTCAAGACACTTGCTTTAAAAATGAACTTCATTGTTAATGTAAATTACATTAATTACCAGGAATATACTGAACTCATAATAAAATTACATTATGTATTATAAGTTCAGTATATTCCTGGATTTGTACAGTCAATGGCAGGTGCTATCTTTATACAATATTTTCCGCAGAGCAGCAATCCTTACTTAATGTGAATAAATTGGTTTGTCCATTACCAACCTATCCAGTAGTTGGTATATTTATACAGAGATAGGCCTGCAAGACCGTACCTAGCATAAAACAAATACACTGGGTGTTAATGGAGTGTCAAGGGACATAAGCACATAAATGTATTTAAAACATTGCTTGTGAGACTGAACACACATTATTTGATTTCAGGTTATGTGGGCGTGTTGCTGCTCAACCTGATTATGTCATTGGTTTACTTTGGCGCATCCGTCAGCGCGTCAGCTACTAATAGCTCAGGGGTGACGTTTGGGCTCTCCATTCTCTACCTTGTTCTCTACACGCCCTGCTCATTTGTCTTCTGGTACAGGCCCGTCTACAATGCCTTCAGGTCAGTCTGTCTTGTTTGTCTTGTACAAAACATTCTACAGTGCCTTCAGGCAAGTCTGCCTTGTTTGTTTTCTGGTACAGAACAGTCTACAATGCCTTTAGGTAGGTCTGTCTTGTTTGTCTTCTGGTACAGAACAGTCTACAATGCCTTCATGTAGGTCTGTCTTGTTTGTCTTCTGGTACAGACCAATCTACAATACCTTCATGTCAGTCTGTCTTGTTTGTCTTGTACAAAACATTCTACAGTGCCTTCAGGCAAGTCCGTCTTGTTTGTTTTCTGGTATAGAACAGTCTACAATGCCTTTAGGTAGGTCTGTCTTGTTTGTCTTCTGGTACAGAACAGTCTACAGTGCCTTCAGGTCAGTCTGTCTTGTTTGTCTGGTACAGAACAATCTACAGTGCCTTCAGGTCAGTCAGTTTTGTTTGTTTAGTACAGACCAGTCTACAATGTCTTCAGGTCAGTATGTCTTGTTTGTCTGGTACAGACCAGTCTACAATGCCTTCAGATCAGTCTGTCTTGTTTGTTTGGTACAGACCAGTCTATAATGCCTTCAGGTCAGTATGTCTTGTTTGTCTGGTACAGACCAGTCTACAATGCCTTCAGGTCAGTATGTCTTGTTTGTCTGGTACAGACCAGTCTACAATGCCTTCAGGTCAGTATGTCTTGTTTGTCTGGTACAGACCAGTCTACAATGCCTTCAGGTCAGTATGTCTTGTTTGTCTGGTACAGACCAGTCTACAATGCCTTCAGGTCAGTATGTCTTGTTTGTCTGGTACAGACCAGTCTACAATGCCTTCAGGTCAGTATGTCTTGTTTGTCTGGTACAGACCAGTCTACAATGCCTTCAGGTCAGTATGTCTTGTTTGTCTGGTACAGACCAGTCTACAATGCCTTCAGGTCAGTATGTCTTGTTTGTCTGGTACAGACCAGTCTACAATGCCTTCAGGTCAGTATGTCTTGTTTGTCTGGTACAGACCAGTCTACAATGCTTTCAGATCAGCCTGTCTTGTTTGTCTTCTTGTATAGACTAGCTATCTGATATTTTAGATTGCAGTTTCATGATACCACATGTTCTGATATCAGACCCTGATATGAAATCAGGTATTTGATACAAGGCTGATCAGTTGAATAAAAAATACTGCTAATGTCATCATGTGTGTTAAATTACATTTCCTGCATGACCGTGTCAATGGCCTGGCATTGACACGGTCATGTAATAGTAATGTCACGTGTAGTATGTGGATTACGCTGCTATAATAGATCAGATATGTAAGATGTAATAAATAATAACTTTCATTCAAGTAGTGTAGCACAAACATTTGGTGACATTAAGTAGTAGAATATTATTTACACATGTGACAGGTGTTTCATAATGAATTAAGGTTCTGCTAGAACATCACGCCCACTTACAACAACTGTTGGTTTTTGCAGGAGCGACAGTTCCTTCTACTTCTTCGTATTCTTCTTCATCTTCTTCTTCCAAATCATCACCACTGTGTTGTTGGCGTTAGGCATCGACGGATGGGGATCCTGGTAAGAGAACTCCTTCTACTCACATCACCATCCATTTGCACTTGTTTGTTGTCCTGCCAGCATTCTGGGGTCAAGTGACCTTTTCACTAAGATGACAAACTCATAAGGAAAGTTCAGTATTAAACAGAAATTTGGTGTTAACTATAAGGAGCTTTTTCAAAATACAAAAAGCTATCACTGTATCACCAGGGACACTATTTCAGTGACACACCAGCGAAAACGTCCTGGTGGCGCATCCTGGTGTTGACAATTTTTAGTATACAAGAAGGAATTAAATCCGTTTTAAGGAGCAAAATCGGGTTTATGAGCTTGTAAGAATGTTGGTGAACTGGACCCCTGACCTGTTAATTTGTATCAGTCCTACATGTTTTTGATAAGGTTTTGATGATGAAAATGTTCTTACGGCAAGATTGTGAGCATCATTAATTACTAGATGGTTCACCGACTGTTATAACGGTTTAGTGCAAATAAGGAAACCTAACCTAAATATTATGCCTGATACAAACCTCTTGTGGCAACTGGTTTACTAGAAATTTATTGTTATCATGTTGAAGTGATTGAATTGCACATATTCTTCTGACCAACACCTGAAGGTTACTGGATGGCTACTAAAGTTGGCTGTCAGTTTGTTGGTTAGCTTTGGACAATTTGTTTTCCTCACAAATGTGTTGCCAAGCAAGTATCCATTTTCTCTAGGCTAACTTTGTAATGTTGTATAATTAATAAAATGTGCCTGCTTGTTGCAACATTACATTTAGCATTAGCTGAACATGTCACTGTAATATTTCTTAAAAAGCAAAACAACATTCTGTCGATGAAGAGTGTTTACAACCGAATTATTCAGGAAGTAAAAACGATTTTCTTGAGGAGTGAGGAATCATTTCAGAATATCAAAGTCGGATATTAGACACAAGTACTTTTGTTTGGGGGAGGGGGGTCAGAGGCAGTTTCATCTGGCATCAGACTCCCGTCAGGCTTTCGTGCCTCTTCACTTCAATTGTACATACGGATAAATTATAGCACCATTTCATTCTTCGTTTTATGCCGTTACATGATTACTATTGCATTCCAAATAAGCGTATATGTACGGCTATTTATTTGAACAAAAAATGCCAGTCTATATGGTCTTATTCGGGTCTGTACGCTTATTTAATGTTGGCAGTTCCACCCTATATGTTTTTTATTTGGGTCAATGTTATTTACTGTTGTTGGTTCCACCTTATACGGTTTTTATTAGGCACTACATGTATTTATTTGCATCACCGATACAATGTTCTGCGAAATATGTATATATATATAAATTATTCTTGCCGGCAAATCGACGAAGCCGAATGCGCAGTGCTCTTCGTTCTTACGGCAACGCTGTTTACGCCGGTCACCACGCCTATCGTGGCAGATAACGATCTTTTCACTAACAAATTAAAACACTACACATATGCACAAAAGAAGTACTTAGGGAACCTGTGTGTAAAATATAAGTGTTTGTTATGTTTTATTGGGATCATGTTGTGGTCAGGACATTAGTATTATGGCTAGTAAATTGCGAATCTCGCAGTCTAGGGCTGGGCGATAAAGCATGATTAACAACGACCAATTCATGTGGCGCGACGTCACCAGACAACCCTTACTGCAGTAGTGACCTCGATGCTACACGGCAGAGGTAAACAAGCCATAGTGGATCACTCTATTTATGTATTTAGGGGTGGCAGGCTTGGCGGAATTAACTACATTATGTTAAAGAGTATCCCGCAGAATTTGACATTGTTTCTATTAATGTAATACTAACAATTAAAGATGTATTTCTTTTGCTGTTTTTAACAGATTCAGTTAGTGTTAAACTACTAATCACTGAGACAAACTAAATGGAGCGTTATGTCTGGAGTTTTGTTTCAACGTTTGATTTAATATACAGTATTATTGTTTGTTTGATGTAGGCAACTTCTGTTTGCATATAATTATGTTGTTGCATTGTTAAAAAGACACCAATTAAAATTATAAATACACACATTGCAACTTATTTCACATTATTACTGGCTTACACTATTATTCCAAGGTGTACTTTTATTATAATTCCAAGAAATTTCCACCCTATACTCTTATTATACCCTGTACTCTTAGTATAGTTTCGAGAAATGTCCATCCTATACTATTATTCCGCCCTATACTCTTATTATAATTTCAATAAATTTCCGCATTATACTATGTTATTCCAACCTATATTCTTATAAAATTCTGAGGCATGTCCACCCTATACTCTACACCCTGTACACTTATTTGGAATGCAATAGTAGCTTTGATTACCTATGTGTAGGCAAATGATAGAGAGTGAATCGACGCAGATCAACCGATGTTGTTAATGTATAGATACCATGTCAATGCCTAAAAAATTTCATCTGAGAGGGGTGGGGCGAGGCCAGATGAAAGTTATTTAATCAGTGTTACGACATCGATATTCTGAGAGGATTCCTGATATCGGTGAATATTGTTAGTCAATATTGAAGCAATAATTAGTTTTTTATTTTAAACATGCTATACAACTTAAATGATCAGGTGTATTATTTGTATAGACGTGTATTTGAGATTGGAAAATAGGGATGTTTGATAAATGTGTTAAAATGCAATGTATTTGATGCAAAATGTAGGTGACTAACTGCACCTGCCAGTCAAAGATTGCGTTTGTTGTACCTGTTTTCAGTGGACTCTTCAATGGAATGGCGATGGTGACAAGTGGCAATGCCGGTTGTATTGTAGTTGGCATCATTATGATGATCCTTGGGCTTGTTTGGGCTCTGGTCGCTGTCACTAATGTGATACTTCTCATTAAGGTAGATGGTGGTGCCACCTGTGAAACACGATTGTGGCGCCGAGCTGGCATGCGCGTCCTCAGAACCCCCTGCATGCTTGCCTTCGCTACCTCTTTCTTGTTTGCAGCATGAGATGCCGAGAATGGATTGCGGTTAAACCGACATTTCTAACACATTCTTGGCACATTATTATAAACAGAACTTTTGAGAATCTTGTAGAATGTGAAGGTGTTTATTGATTGGAGTAAAATACTGATTTTGGTTAAGGTGGCAAAGGTTGTTATTGTATTGTTTTTAATAGATTTTTATAAAACTTTTTGAGATAAAGTAAACAAAAATTCTCAGACTTCCTAAGACATTGATTCAGTATTCAAAAAAATTGGTTTGTTTTGTGATGTTTCATGCTTTTAAATATATAAATAACCACAAAAGAGCATTTTGTTTCATTTTGAGAAACACCCTGCAAAAAAAATTGGCGTGTTTAAAATAAATGTTATTGACATTCCCAAGGTTTTTTGTGAACAAATGCAAATTAACTTTCATAGAGCTTCATAAAAATTCTACACATATGTTGAAAGACAACCAAATCTAGTAGTGTAGTTTTTACTTAACAATCATAAAAACGTACAATTGTGCCTACATGTAAAACGAGTTTGTATGCCAAATTACAGCTTTCTGAATTAAGCGTCATGTCCTGTTTGTTAATTATAATATAATGTGAACGAATGCATGTTTTGGTATCAAAATTTATGATTTTGTGTCAAAATGGAACAATGTAGCTGAGATTGGCCTTGTCATTCTCACCCATTGGTATGCCCGCAATCTGTATATATCAGTCTAATGAAGGAATGACAGGAAATCCATTACACATAGTGCCATGCATTTAGATCACAAGTTGACACCGCCAATCAGTAGTTGATTCAGCCCCACGTCATCTCGTATGATCAAAAACAGGATTTTTTAGGTGGATCTCCAATATTTTTTTTAATGATGGTGTTTAAATGGCCATTTCTACAAATATGGTGTGGGTGCTGTAGGTTTTTGTGTGGTACACAAGTACATACCAACACCTAATTTGTGTGGAAAAAACTTAAAACTGATGCCGTAACCACCTTAGCCACTTGACATACATGATATGTTTTTGAAGCCATTTATAATTACTCCAAATTTTGATAATTTAACTGTAAAGTTTCTGTTTCTAACCATGTTTTTCTCATCATTTGCTGTGACGAGAAACATATATTGGAATTTTGGCAAAAACAAAACTGCTTAGCCATCCTGGGTGGTTTGTTTGTGGTCCTGTGCAACTGGTACCACAATTGTCTTTGCCAGACCATTGTGGGGAATGCGTTTCTATAATTGTCTGTGTTTCTCTATTGTGTTTCCTCAGGCATGACGTGATTGTTGTAGACTTGTGTCTGGTGTACCAGCTGATTGCCTTGCTGAACATGGAATGGTTTGTCACGATGTGTCATCACGCTAGTTTCATATTCGGCTTTTCGTGCTCCCAGATTAACGCATGACCAATAATTCCTTTCGGGAACTGTTTTTGCCATGTGGGTAGCCCTGGCAATGTGAAATATTCCATATTATAAATCATTTGTGGTCTTCGAAATTAAACCCATTCTTTTGCACCATAGCACAGAAAAGTGACTACGTGAAAAACTGTTCACTTTAGTCATGTGAAATCTAAAAATCGTAAGTTGCGTGGATTTACGTTTTATCCGTCACCACTACTGAGAGAAGTGGAAAACTAGTATCGGAGAAATCAGGTGTATTACACAAGAATACAGTGATGACAGTCTGGCATAAGCATTCCATGCTTGTTGTGTGCTTTTGTTGGTGTCAGTCTGTTTGCCAAGCATGTGCATGATTATTCCTTGTAGCGGCTGGTTGAGTGGTCTCTCAGCCATAAACAGCCACGTGGGTCACATCGTTGCTGGTATTATGTTCGTCATAGCCATACTCTTCACAATCCTTGCCATACTCCAAGTAGTCTTCCTCATAAAGGTATGTTCCCACTCGGTATAATCGTACGTTAATGTTAACCAAGCTATTCACGTTGTTCTAAACGTTTTTATGTGTTTAATGTGCAAACATCACTAAGTAAAATATACATTTCCTGAAAGGGCAGAGAGTTTTCTGTTTAATATCAAAAACGTAATAGTCAGATGACACAATGTAACTTTCACTAAAATATATGCTTAAACAGTCATCCGATGCAATTTCCATGGTAAACATACACAATTTCATATCTTCCGGAAGTTCAGGTTTATTTTCTACGTTAAATATATGCAGATCTAAGTGTAATTATAATACCAGCAGCTGATCACCTATCTTTAATAGTGACTAATCTTATTGGTCAATTTGTAATGGTGTCATAGACACCAACCAATGCTAGTGAACATTGCAAAGTAAACCATACATTGGTTATGTCAAATGTAATTCTTTGGTTCAGCAATCAGTCGATTTATCAAAAGTTACAACAATTTCAAGAATGCACATATAGGAAGAATATCACAATCCACAACAAATATTTGAGCACCACTAAATTTTACTCTGACGGAGAACTAATTTCAGCAACCTTCTCTGTACTTCCTTTATCTAGGGTCACAGTCAGCAACATAAATAACAGAAAAATATGGTAACTCACAGATATTTTAATAATTGTTATTTAATAACAAATTATTCAGAAGCATTTCCTCAACAATATCGAGGGTGGATTTATTCCATATTTAATACTAATGAGTTTGTCAGAAAGTTGACATTACCCCAGGAAAGGCTAATTGGAAGTGTACAACTTTGGAAGCAATGCCAATAAAGAGCATCTGCCAGTATAGCAAGTGCCTGGAAGTGGGACGAGTTATTGACATTGCCTGATCGGAGTCGCACTTGTGGTAACTGTGCTTTGTGCTTTGATATGGCAAGTGGCAACAGTTGTTTCAAAGTAGTTGGGAGACAATTTTCCTAGTTATAATTAGAACAGCACTACAATAAAGTTGGCCATTTTAAAGAGCAAGCCAGGCTTTTCTTTCTTATATTTTCATTATGTACAATATATCTTGTATATGTACGCAGGACTTAATTTTGATTGATGATTTGTCTAGACGTGCTTTGATCTTTATGTAGTATATTTAAAATAAATTGATCAGTTGATTGATTGATTAAGGCCCCTAGACTTAGAACTGTTGGGGGCCTGGCAGTGAATCTAGGAACCAGCGGGCTCCCACTAAATTTGACCCCTGACTGTTTGCACATTAGCATTGGTATGCATAAAACTTTATTACATTATTTGTTGTGGACATTTTGTGTTGTGCTTTATGGGGTGGTATCTGTGCATGTACTGGGTAACGGTGTTTAGCTTGCATGAAACATTGGCACTTGACCAATGTTTGAAGCAATTAAACAGTCTACGTTGTATTACTCAAAAGAACTCAAGTATATGTTTCTGAATAAACATTCATCATATGATTTTAACTTATTATGTTTACATTGTACTGTGTATATTCAATATCACTTGTACATTTCTGAGCAGAAATTGAAAATCAAACTACTAAAGTGTACGGCTTTATCAAAGTTTAGTTACGCACCTTTTTAATTTTCTACCTATTCTCCATGAACAAAATATGTACAAATTTAAATAATTTTGTTTCAACGACATTGCCACAAAATAACCATCTATATATTAATACACTAACATTTGACAGCCGTGTTTAAATTGACGGATCCATTATGCCATGTAGTACTTAGCAGCTAGACCTAACAGGCTTACCAAATTTCCGTCATCGGTATGAAACAAAATAGCCTACCGTAATTACTATGTATTCGGACACTATGTTTTCGGACACCCTAAAAGTAAAAATCTTCAAAAATAATTTGTCTGTACTGTATGTTTTTGGACGCCCATTGTTTTATGTGTCTGGATACACACAGACCATAATGACTGCACGTTTTGGGACAACAACAATATTTTTTTGTTCTGTATGTTTCTTTTCGGACAGCTGAGAATTATTTTAGGTGTGCGGATACATAGAGTAGTAACAGTGTGCATTAAGGAGGGACACTGCAACTAAAATTACATTTTTGGACAAAAATTCTCAAAATATGATTCTGCTGATTCTGATAGCATTTTATTTTACTATTAAGAAAGATCTCTTTTATAACATTTACCTCTAAGTAACTTATATTCACAGATAAAGTGTGCTTCTGTCATGTAATATATCACATTACCGAATCTTTGGCAGCAATTTACACCTGGTTGCTAAAACTGGTGTTTTTCCAATTTGGAAACATCATATCTCTAGAAGTAATGATGCTATAGTAATTAAATTTTGACTGATATGTTCCTTGCTATCTTCTCTATGCAGTGCCGAGCATATATTTTCTATTTTATTTTTAGTTATATGCTGAACATACTGATCATAATAAAAAATATGGATTTTTTACCAATAAAATTGAAACATATTTTTATTTATTAAATAATGACAATACATAAAATATCTCTTTGACATTGCATAGAATGAGGTGTTGTAAATAAGAACTAGAAAGAATTACATTTATTTACTGCATTATTGGAGGAACTACTATGTTTCAAAATTATGCTGTATTTTCTCTATCAGGTGGCCATCTTTGAGTGTTGCCATGGAAATGGGGGGTCTGGCAGAAAAAATTTCAATATATTTTATTCAATAAGACACTACAATTTGGGCACAAAACATTGCATTAAAAAGTCCTATCTAGCTGCCATATCTCTCCTTAAAGGTTTGCCTGGCTGGTGTGTGCCGTCTCTGTTTCTAATGTAAATATACATACGAAGTCAAAGCTAGATAGCGGTGTCGTTCGTAATTTGGATTGTGATGTCAGATTCTGGATCTGTCAGTTCTGGTGATGTTATCTAAGGAACGCTCATCGCTGTGGTTTTGGGTCTCGCCCTCAGGTGCACCGCATCTACCGAAGCACCGGAGCAAGTTTTGCGAAGGCGCAGGAGGAGTTTGCCCATGGCGTGATGACCAACAAAACGGTGCAGCAGACAGCAGGAAACGTGGCCGCCTCAGCCGCCCGCTCGACCGTCGAACAAAACCTCGGCGGCAGCAGATACTGAGTAAGACACCCAGTCGAGGCAGTGGGGGTTGAAGCGTGTC